>BSAI01000125.1:14979439-15063502 GCA_036245035.1 Adrianichthys oophorus | reverse complement strand
TATATATATATATATATATATATATATGTCAGTAATTTTTACATTAGTTTAAGACCCTATTTTGTAAGTTAAAGGAAAACACGTTTCCACACTTTACATACAACTCGCACTCTGTTATAAACAAAATCTTCACACTAATTCACTTTTATTGTCATCTGATTTCTGGTCAGACAAATTTCTTTCTGATTCAAGTAGTAATTTTGTCTCAAAATTAGTATCATCAGGATGTTTGTTCATGATGCTGTTCTGTATGAAGTATCGAGAACAAACAACATTTTCAGAACTGTTGGTTTAAAAAAAAAAAAGACTTTGTCCACTGCATCTAAATATAATTTTCTTCTGGACGTAAAAAGGCCCTTTTTTTTTTTAAATCTATAAAGTTGTGAGTTTTATCAGGAGAGTCTTGAGTTGACCAACCTGCTTGACTTCTACAGTCTGGGATATTCTGTCATCGGGAGTTCATCGGAAGTACTTTGGAGTTACCAAATATGCTAAACAAATAAGAAGTCTGCAAAATATTCACTATTTCAATGAGTTGTGAGGAGGGCAACTGTCATACTCATTATTTTCCTAATTTAATAGTTATTTATTTTTCTGAAGGTTTGCGCTTAGGACAGCGGTTTCAGGTGTACCAAGTGTTAAAATATGTTGAACATTTGAAAATAAATACACCTTGAATCTTGAATTTGGGATTGTAACCTTTTGACCAAGTCGTAAATGCGTACTATAAATTTGAACAACAACAACAAAGAAGATTAGTATTAAGAAATTCAGCTTCCCTAATTTGCTTTCTCCTCTGACGTTTTAACTTTAGCATGTCACTTTACCTCGCCAAGGTGAAGAAATAATTCAAAAGGAGCACAAATATTGTTTTCATTTTTTTGAAGTGCTGGCAGGATGTAAAACTACAGCAGTAACACTAATAGGCAGTGTATTTAAGGAAAAAACTCAGCTAAGAGAAATGTAATAGTAAAAAAAGAAAATCTGCAAGTGATTTGATGCTCATTAGTTGCAAAGCCGCTTATGAGAGCCAGCAAACAAAATAGCAAGGTCAGTTGTAGATTGGGAAGCAGCACAGAGGATCAATAAACCAAGAGCTAATGGACACAAGAAGGACAGAATTTCATGGATATATTCCTCAAACTGCAAGAAAAAGAGAATTTTAAAGTGGTGCTCCAACTTAATTCAGACCTTTCTCTCAACCTTGTTCATTGATTTTGGAATAGATTCTCTAATTCTCAACAGTCTTTGAGGAAGCGTTTCAGCACAATGTCAAAGCCTTGCTACAAAACAAAGAAACTATTTCAATAGATGTTACTAATTTTTGAGGAAAATGAACCAGTGTGCGCGTTTAATATTTCACATCAACAAGCAACAGGAACATTCGTATTTTATCCTGACATGTTGCATCAAAGCATTAATTGCTAAACCTTTAAAATATTGCTAACAATTTGTTCGATCTTGATCATGGTATCAGTTCCTGTACTTGACCAACAGCTTTGAGAATATTTGCAGGGAGTTGACCACAGCTTCTCCAGAAAGGATCGAATAACAAAAACATCACGTGAGTGTCAGCTCTGCAGAAGGAAACAGTTGCTGATGAGAAGTCAGAGGAGAATTGGCAGAGCGTTTGAAGCTGACAGAAAGGCTACGCTGAGTCAAATAACCACGCTTTACAACTGCACAGGGCCGAACAGCCGCTCAGAATACACAACAAGTTCAGCCTTGAGGCAGATGAGCTGTGTAAAAAGAACAGAAAAATACACCACGAGCTGTGCTGCTGTCCACAGGAACAGATATCTAATAGAACCACAGTTAAAAACTAGCTGAAGACTAAAAATGGTTCCATCATAACAATGAGTTTAGTCATCAAATGTGAAGCAAACTGAATCTGTATGCTGTGAACAAATCTGCAAAAACTGGGTTTTTGATAATTGCAGCTTGAAGTCAAAATGTCTAAAAAGACATATTTCCCAAGTCACGTGGAAACAATGCCTTTTAAAAATTCAAACAAAGCGTAACACATGAGCAGGGCCTGTGACTCACAAGTTAACATAGGGATTCACAGTAAACACACGCAGGAAACATCAAATCTGACACGATAGTTTTGTTTACCATCCACAGGAATTCATTTAATCATTTGATGTCTAAAATTAGAAATTTTCTATTTTAATTTTAAGTATTTCCTTAAAATTTTTCAAGCTTACCAATCTGTAATAAGATGATACCTTAAAATAAGTGTTGGTCTGAGAAGTGTTTTTAAATGCATTATTTGCACATTGTAAAATCGTTTCAGCATTTACTTTATAAAAAAAACATTTTTTTATAGAGTAAATAAATATGAATGGCAACAAAGCTAAAAATCATTTTGCTAAAGTTAAAAAATTCCTAATTAGAAATATAATACACATTTCTTGTGTAACAAGTTTTCCTGTAGCTCACCTTGCTTTTTCCAGCTACCCTGAAGGCATCACTGCTCCTGGGTGCTGATTTCTGTCATCCTGTGGTGTCGTTGATCTGATCTTCTGTTCTCTGGACTTCCAAGTAAGCTTGGCCCCTCTTCGGTTTGTGTACCTCTGCTCTCAGACCCCTGCAGCTTTGACTCTGCAGCTGGGTGCCTCATGTCATTATACTATAGATTCTGAACACCTGCGAATCCTCACCTGCTCAGTAACTGCTTGCGTTCCTTGTCGTGCTCATTCCTCCACAGATGTGTGTCTCTCCTTAATTTCAGTTCTCAGCTTCCACTAAACTGTGCTCTCCAAAGACAAATGAAGCCATCTTCAAAGAGACTCTTTTGTAAAACCATCATCTCTGAGAGGATTTACCTGAGCAGTTCCCATCACGGGCAGAGGGAGGTCGCTGTTGCTGCTCCTCTCATTCTGCCAGAGTTTTCCCATCTAACAAGTGTTCCGATAAACTTTCCCAAGTTTGAGTTTTTGACCACAACTTAGTTTGGATTTTAAAAGTAAAAGTTCCTTGATGTGCTTTGAAACATGGTTTCATTGCATGAGATCCTTCTGGTAAGAAAAAGTAAATTTGTCCCACTGATTTATGTGATGATTATTGGCATAAAATAAAATGCATGACAGCCAAATTATTGAGAGCGACCTGGCTCCAGACGAAATGCGCCTGACATCATCGGCCGGAAGTGGAAATGATATAATTTACCTTAATCTTAATCCAAAATCTTAAAATTGGAAAACACATAACTGTTAAAATAAAGTTTTTATAAGCTTTACTGGGGGACGTCCTGTTCCGGTTGAGGACTTCCGGTTCTGGACTTTGACTTCTGCAGTCAGGTCCTATTGAAATTATCTGCACTTTCATCTACATTCTGCCATTTACTAACAATAATCCTATTTGGTTTGAATTTTCTAGTCGATTTTACCATTTTTTTCCCCTTTAGATTAGATTCTGGCGTTATTATGAATGAAATGTAGTGGCAATAATCAACCAAGCATTTTTACTGCTATTGAAGGGATTTTAAAATTATACATGACATTCACTTGAGAAATAATACTTTAATTTAAACACAAATGCAAAAGTGTTCAGAAAACTTTATCATGTTGGAACATTTTCATTTCTTACCAAAAAAATATTTCGATTTTTTCTTTAGGGCACTCCATTAATATAAATTAAATGTACCAAAAACCATGTAATTTAACCACTGGGTTTCCTAAAGTTGATGATATTTCATGCAAAAGCTGCTGAAGTGATGAATTGAATTTGCCTTCTTTCTCCTGCTTTATTCCTTCTTGCCACATGCTGTCCTTTCACCCGGTGACCTTCCTCTTCCTGAGACTCTGCTGGAGCACCTGAGTGCCAGCTCCTGTGAATATATTTGATCTACAACCACCAGGCTGCAGCTTTCTTTCACACCCCACCTTCTCCTGTGACACACCTGCCTTATGCTGATGATGGGAAAGTCTCTGTCTGCTTGCGAAATGACCAACAAAATTTTTATCTTTTTTTCTTGCTTTGTCAGACAACCCGTTATGTATGCATTTAATCTAAACAGCAAAAGAACATCCATTTGCAAGCCTATCCAAAGTTTATATAGAGTCAAAGACTGTTCCTCATTCTGCTTAAAAATATTCCCAAAGTAACTGCCACCCACTTCACTGGAAGAAAAACAACCTCAGGTGCTGTTTGTTTAAGATGTATGTTCAAAAAGCTGCACTGCTACAAAACCATGCAAACCCCCAAGTTTGACTGGAGGCTCAGAATATTTCTTGAATATCGAACTCAGGCATCTGATTCATTTATGCACTGGAGTCACAGTGGACAGGAGCTCAGTTTGGCCCGAGGAAATTCCTCCTGATTCCGGCTGTCTGTCTGTCAGTTTTGTTTCTAGCTGAAAACTTCAGTTACCTCTGGAATACTTCGCACTTCGCCATTTTCAGCATTGAACTAGAGTAAGATTGTTATATGAAAATTAGAAAGTATGAAAACATCAGTGCTTTCTCATGGCTATCACTTTAAATGGAAAAAAAAAATCACACAAAGAAGTTGTGCCTTTTTATTGGCTTGTCTCCAGGTCAGCCCATGATATAAACATATGTTCAGCTGCTGTTTATTTGTTGTGTTAGACCAGCTGGTCTCTTCTTGTCAAGGTCATGTGTTATATCAACCGCATCATGCCAAAGCATCTGTAATTAGCACAAATTTCACATACACACATGCAAATACTGAGGTAATTAGGTAGCAGATAACCCTGAGAAACACTTAGTCACCACGGAGGAAGAAGATTTATTGGTGCATTTACAGGCTATTTCAGGCTATGCTAACGCAGGCTTTTTTAATTAAACCCAGAAAACACACTCATTGATTGTAAACACTATACACTGAGTTTTATTTACAACAACAACAACAACAAAAAAAGAATCTTACAGTAAATAGGGGGAATTTGTGATCATATGACTCACTGGTCTCTAAAGAAATTATTCAATTCTTATTTCTTTCTTAGCTTCATGCATGGATGCTGTAAAAAAAGACCTACTTTAGTGCATAATACATTTAAAAGTATAAAAAAATAATACAAAGTTTTAGGATCCGGTCGAAAGGATGTACATTTTTTATCTCAACTTGGGTCATTTTTACATTGCAGTGACTTCATTTCTACTAGGGGTAACTTGGGGATTTGCACCTGAATCCAGGTCGCACTACGATCATCTTTTGTTAATGTGTTCGCAGCAGCCTTTTAAGTATGATCATGTCATTTTTAGCCAAAATCAAAAACCTGTGTTGTTTTCCAGGACATAGTTTCTGCAGAATGGCAGTAGTTCCTTAGAAATTCACCTCTGAGTTATGGGCGAGAATGCTGGTGCAGAGTAAGCCTGCCACTACTTCCCATCATCCCTTTGTTTACACTCTGTCCCACTAGCTTACAATTCTTCACACCCCCAACCTAACATAACGTGTGCAGCAAAACTGGCTATCAAGCCATGGATTTTTAAGCCAAATGCCAGCTCGGATGAGGTAAATGAAGATGTAAATGGATCTAGCCGTCTGTAAGAGCATGGATCAGAATCTTGTGTCTTGTCATTCTGAGTTCTACATCACACTTACATTGTTTCTCACACAACATTGTTTTGGCCTGCGTTGAGTCATGATAATTTAAATAAAGAAATGCTCAGAAATTCAATGTGAAGCTTAATTTTCTTTTGTATGTCTTCCATCATGAGAACATTGTCACACATTTTTTCATCTGAGTGAGTCTTTAATCTGGAAGACAAAGGGATGACCTGCAGGATGACTTAGTGTCATAGGTAGAAAAGAGTTTTTATAGATAAACATGGTTAGACATCCCACGTTAATGCATTTTTTGTGTCTTTCAGATAATTTCTTAAATATAGAACTTAGTCTCAAATTGGTTTTCAGTGCAAAGACTTTTGTCTGTAGCATAGGTGGTGCTCATCAAGAAAATACATATAATATAATAATCTTAAGGCTGTTTACAGTGATGCCAGAAAGGAGTTCTTGTGCTTGCCTTAACTTCATGGTGCCAGTAACGTGAACGTCAACAAAAACGTACCCACATGTGACGCTGTGATAAGGAGCAATAATTTCTAAACAAATGTGCGGATTGGATAAGGTACTGTGAATTAATGAAGGGGTAAATCCGACCAAAAGCTGCACAGGCACTTCAGACACAGTCCCTGGTGGAGGCTGTTTATTATGAAGCTGAAGTTTTGCAAATGCAGTGCTTAAGGTAGGTGTTCGTGTGTGCTTTGTGTGTTTGTTTTAACTTGAATGATGAGATTTAAAAATAAAGTGTAACCATGTAAAGCTGTGTCTACAAAGAAATCATTTTAGCTGCATTTTTCAGCCGACCGTCTCATACACAGAACCGATATGCTCTCACTTTAGTCAATCCAGTTGTCTGCAGGCGTCACGGCTCACGATTCACTTGTGTTTTACACACGAAAACACAACCTGGAGGGGGATTTATGCTTCAAGTTTCTTCTGCTGTGTTTTATGCACACGGCGGCAGTGATTTAGGGCTGCAGACTGAACACTTCCAAAACTCATTTGACCTACAAATCGGTAACTGTGCCAAGCGTGAAGGCATACACAGGATGCTTTTTTCTTATCTTCAGCCTCTGCTTTTCCCACATTTATGTATTCTTACATACTTGTGTGGGAGAATCTGTGTAATCTAAACCATCTTACATGTCAAAATTTGAAAAACAAAACAAAAACAAGTTATATATTTCAATTCTATGCAATCCTTTCAACTGCAACACATTATTTTAAAATTAAATGTCACAAAACTGACAAACTGCCATAGCTCAAACACAAAGAAACAGCTAAAATGTGATACGAT
This sequence comes from Adrianichthys oophorus, assembly GCA_036245035.1. NCBI lineage: Eukaryota > Metazoa > Chordata > Actinopteri > Beloniformes > Adrianichthyidae > Adrianichthys > Adrianichthys oophorus. The sequence continues at coordinate 15,056,673 of BSAI01000125.1, read as the reverse complement.
CAATGGGCATGCTGCTTAAATGCACTTGTCAGTGGTATTGACATTTTACATCACTCTCATCTTATGCATGCAATGAAGCGTGGAAGCATCAAATGAGGAGTGCTAAATGATGGACATCAATTATGGGTTGCAGTTATTAACTAGCTATAAAGAGCTACTTTAAGAATTGAGCTCCAAATGAAGGAGCCAAAGAGAAATCATTGGAGCGGGTGAGGACGGCCATCAAAATAATTCAGTAGAATACAATGAGAGCTTGTGTGCAGAAGTTGCAGTTAAAGAAAGTCCTGGAAAAACCCTGTGGAGAGAGCAAATATGACTGATAGCATGATAGGCTAATCCTTTTTCATTTCTGCATCTACTGTAAACAGATGGTGGCTTTTGGTAAAGCAATTAGCTGCTTCCAATTTAGCCCACGTTTTGAGATGTATGTGTTGTGGAATAAAGCTATGCGGGAGCTGTTTATGCTCCAGCCTCAACACTGCAGATGATTAGATTATGAAACTTTAATGTTAGCTGCATATAATTTCGTAATTAGCACAATGCATTTACAAAATTAGGAAACTGTAGAGACAGTAAAGAGTACTACAGTCTTAATAACAAGAACAACATGAGGAGCGTAAATGGTTTCTTGTGATCTATTGTAATAAAGCAAAACGGCTGAAAACTCTCATCCCATCATTTCTGGACCTAATCTGCAGCAAATCTGACAAATTAACAGAAAAACTGAGTGATTACTGATAAAACAAGCATTCGATTGATATGTATGAGTGCTCATTGAAGAATATGTGGTCAATAAATCAGTATTTTTGAAAACTGGACATTGATATTTGCATCCATTGACATCAGAGGTGTGGCGATTCATTTTACAATTCAATTCATATCATAGTTTGTGGTTGCCGATCTAATTCATTGTCAATATTGGCTCATTTTGAACAATCGTAGGAAAATAAATCAATTCGTCAATTAATCATTACACCAATTATATGACATATAGAGGCTTGAAACTGGAGCATAAGACCTTGTTCTTCTGCACACTTCTGGCCAGCTGAGGTATAGGGGCAGAGTGGAAGAAGCTCTATACAATCTTAAAGGTGAAGGCTGATGGTGTTAAAACAGTGCTTCAATGGCTCTGTGCAGCAGCTGGGAAGAAGGTGCTTTGTTAAGGGTCAGCACACTCGGCAGGAGGCGGCAGGTCTGCTGTTTGGTGTGAAGAAACAGTTCTGAACTTAGTGCTGATGATAACATGCACTTCTCTCTTGGAGAATCTTTAAAGAAGACACAAAAGTCCTGGCACACCTGATGTCATGAAACGTTGGATTTCCTTTTTTGGAAGACACACGAGTTGGAACAGACTCTGCAACAAATTTGGATTGCTTTGAAACAATGTTTTTTGGATTCATTCTGGTATTTTATTCTCGTTTTACGAATATTTGTAATTGTAAAACAAAAAAGTCAAGCTAAGGACAAATGCTGCAAATTGTCTACGGCTAGAAGCAATGTGATATGGGCTTGGGACTGCTGTTTTCATAGTATGTCTATGTTTTAAAACTGTTCTTATTCAATAAAAAAATGTAATTCACAGAAGTATCAAATCAAGTGGTTTTGATTTAGCAACTGAGTGGGTTACCAATGTGTTAAAAGACTTTCTGTTTTAGGCATTGTTGTATTTAAAATTGTAATCAATAATTCTTTTTAAAGACAAGGAAGTCCCAGAAATGAGAATTGTTAGTAATTTCTTCATTTTTTAACATAAATAAATGTGAATTTAAGAAAAAAAAAGTCAATGTCAGTCTCACAACATAGTGAAAATGACAAATTAAAGTACCTTCATCAACTTCTTTGACATCTTGATCTAGACTGCCAAACTTTTATTCTGCTCCAATAAAAAAAAAAAAAAAAACATTCTGTTAAATCATTTCATTAAAAATCACATTTTAATTTATATATGAAGAAAAAAAAAGATCACATCCTTCAGTATGTGTAAAGTTGGGCTTTAATAAAATAAAGCGAGTTACTGACAAAAATATTTAGCCCTCACAGTTGCTTTGAATAGTAATCAGAGTAATTTAAATGAAAGTCCTTGAAACCAGACTGTGAATTTGTTTATTTCAGGTGTTAAATCTGAGTTTTTGAACAAAGTCAATGAGAAATTGCTTTGTTTTACAACCAGCCCCTCCTGTGGTTTTTGCTTGGTTTGCACTAAATTCAGGAAGGAAAAGTTGAGGCTTAGTCAAAATGTGGCTCCCTTTGACTTCCAGATTGAAGCTCTTTAAAAAAACAAGAAGTGGTCTGTCAGTTCACTAGAGGTTGAAGTTTTGGTTTTTTTTTAATTAAAATGTTTTGTTTTTCTTCTTTTTTTTTTATATTGCTTTATACCAGACCTGCAAGCATAAACAGGGGAATGTAATACTTCAAAACTAAGTGACCACAAATACAAGCAAATTTCTGTTTTTCTTATTTTGTATTTTTTACAGCAGCTTTAACTTTATGATGCCACATATTGCATTTATGAGCAGAAAAGGATGTTGTTGTATGAAATATAGGAAACCTGAAAGCAATTTAAATATGAAAGCAAATTAAATACAAATTATTTGAAAAGAAAAAGTAATACGACAATGATTTTAAGTCAGAGGCAAACCTCCTCTATTGTTTCAACAATTCCAGTATTTTTGACCTTGTTTTTATTTAACAAATCTGACATGTGGAATTGGTCCAGAAAAAATAAAAGTAATAACACTGTGTTTGTTTGACACGGGGAGATTAAAGAGAAAAAAGCCCTCAAAGGTTTTCTTTCTTTTTGTTTGGGAATCTCCTCTTGGTTCGTCTCCTAAATTCTTGTACGTCTATGAGATGTTTTTGCAAATGCTCATTTGAGATCTATTGACAGTGAAGTATTGGCAGTAGATTTTAACCCACAGCCAGATTTTTTTACAACTTTGTTGTATTTTTCTGCCAAAATCTTTTGGCATCTATTGCTTTGCTTGCAAGAAGGAACTTTATCAATTAGATCAGACAATTAAACACCTATTTTTTTTAAACAAACAATGTTTTGTTTAGTGTGACCTCAATGTTCTCAGCCAGACATGTCATTCATATATTTTATGCTGCAAAACTACAAGACTTTTTGACTTTTGTGGCTCTTTTCTTTCTTATCACGACAAAGCAAACTTTGGAAAATAGGCAAACAATTTAAAAGTACAATTATAGATGATTGGTACTTGTGACAGTTGACAACCGATTATATTGTCATACTCAAAATTAATGTTATTGCTCGGCATTCAAATTATACATTTATTTGCATCTTTGTGTAAGGAAAAAAATTAACAAAAGGTTTTTTTTTTTCTTACATTGTCTTACATTTTGCTATTTATTTTTATTTTCCAATCTTATGTCCCCTTAGGATAAATATAATAATAAAAAATAACTTTATCAGTACTGTTTCTCCTTGAGAATTTTTTTCCTCAGCATTAGCTCCTCATGGGATCTAATCCTGGGGAGTTCCAGGTGAAGTCCTGGTTAACAGTTGGGGTTTACGTGCCTTCCTCAAAGACACGTCTGCAGCCTCAAGGCCACAGTTAAAAATTGGACTTCCATTCTAGCCCACACTAAAGGATCACACAAAAGGAAAAAAAAAAAAAAAAAACTACTGTGCAATACATTGGGAGTACTAATTTAAACGCTTTTCATTGCAAAAGCCATGTGGATGTGGCACATTTTAAAGTATAATTATGATAATTAATAATAATCCATCCCATCCATTCATCTTCTACTGCTCATTCGGGACCTGGTCATGGGGGCAGATGTCTAAGCAAATAATGATTATAAATATAAAAAAAAAATACACAATAATAAAACATAATTAATTTAAGACCCCATTTAAGACCCCATCAGATTCACACTTCTATTTGAAGACTTTTGTACTCACAAACTTTAAAATCGACAACACATATTGTGCTTTTACTCTGGTTCTGCACAAGACTTCAGATCACCAAAATAAAATAAATAAACTTCTCTTTCAACCATTATGTTGCAACTTGAATCAAGGACAACAACTCTTAAACTTTACATCAGAACAATAACAGAAAAAAAGCAGACACAAACACTATTTAACATGCAGTGCTTTCCAACAGTCTCCCTGGATTTTATACCAAAGGTGATTTTTTATTTCAGTGACGACAATAGTTGCATCTGAATGTGTGGAAATAGATCCTTACCACTTTGTTTCCCAGAAAGCATTGAATCATAATGCATTCACCCAACCTCTGGCCTTTCATTTATAATTGTAGATGCTTTTGTTGCTGTGTAATTTCATGCGAAAGTATATGACCGTTTGTTTTTTAATTTTTTTAAAATTCTCATTCATTGCAGAGTCTAACCAGCAAACTCTTTTGTCAAGGTTTTGTCTGGAAACCAATCATTAGAAAATATTAGTGACACATCCCGATTGTTATTATGCAGTAAAGTGAACTTGGAGGTTTTAATGGATTTCAAAAGAATAATAAATTGAATAGCTGTTCTGTTAGGAGTCTAACATATAAAATGAGTCACTAATGGAAATGGACGTTTGTGAAAACATGAAGTGTCACACAAATAAAGATTAGGGAGCAGATGACATGAGATCGATTCCAGTGGTCTCTTTTGGGAACTCTTTTTTTTTTCTTTCTTAAAGTAATAATTATGAGTTTATTTTACCTTTTTTTTTTAGATCAAACCTTAAGGCACAAAAATAATCACTGCTTCAAATAGAAAGCTCTGCATTTTTTCCAGAACTTAAATTTATTCTGTTTTGGAATTAAAAACAAATTTAACTTTCTTTGCTTCTTCTTTCTCATGTAGGAGTCAATACTTGTGCAAATCAACTCAAATATTTTATTGAAATGATGTGAAATGTCTAGCAAACCGATGAGTGGAAAAAATATAAATCAATTCATTATTAGGAGTGTGTTTCTTGTATTATGTGCTGATATGAAGCGATGGGTAAGTTGTTTTCTCTTTTTTAAGGTTCATGTTAAGAATTTAAAAGCTGCTCCAACACTGAAGAGCACTGACTGACTGAGAACATTGCATAAATTAAAGATGGCATTTTTATGTTCCATCTGAACAAGAAGTGCATTTCTGGCCGTCAGACTCACCTCATCGTTATAAATAAAGTTTTTAATCAAAGAAAAACCTTCGTACTAACAGCATAGCTATGTTACTGGCACTTGTAAAAATGGCCTTTGAGTGGGTAGAAACAAAACTTAAAAGTTATGCTGTTGAAAAGAAGTAACCCTGAATGCTCTTCTGAGTTAAATTTAGAAGTAAATAAAAAATGTCATTTGCAAATGCATACGTTTGAAAAAGAGTATACAGGAAACATTACTAAACTAAATGATAAAAAAATATAATTTGTAGACACTGATTGACCTTTTTTTGGGCATAGCTCACCTATCACAAATGTAATTTTCAATATTCTTGACTTTGAATTTCTTTGTTTAAAAATGCAACTAAAAATAAAGATCCATTTAAAAATGCAATTTATTTTACAAGTTTATGCTTTGCTTCAAAGCAGAGATATTCAATATTGTTGAAATATGAACCTATACCATTAAAAAGCTAAACAATAAAAAAAAAAAAACGTTTATTTTGGCAAGGTTCATGCTTGCCTGGATCTTTCCATATTTTTATAAAAGTAATTATAACAAAAAAGTGCCTCATGTAAATGTACTACTATTAATATGGCTTTGACAGTAAAACAGCAAGTACAGATGCATAAGAAGGCTTTAACCAAAGTGGCCATCTTGGAGAAGCAGTGATGGTTGAAAAGTTTTCTCTTACATCTCCTCTTCTGATCGTCGCTTATTTTAGACTTCCTTATAATATTCTCTATATGTTATATTTATCCACTTAATTAATGATTTCTCAATTTGGTTTGCTTATGAAATCCAGTTTGTTTTTTTTTCTATCCCAAGGCACGGGATACTTCTTCTTTTAAATTTCTCCTCCTGTGCTAAATTACCAGATTAGACATTTAGAGGGAAACCCAGCAGAGTGTAGATGATTGGGAATAGATCCTGCAGCTTTCTCGCTACTCCAATAGGAAGTAATTTGGATGGGAAAAGGAGTAAGCACGAGAGAGGAGGCAACCAGGGAAAGGCTGGGCAATTTAGCACAGTGTATGCTATTTTCTACTCCATCATTACACATGTACATCAGTAATTTATGAAGGAGCCCTTTTGTAACTCATGTAGTCCAAAAAGCAAAACATCCATTTTAGCTAATCAAAGTTTTATCTCGTTTATGAATTTCACTCTGGGGGTTAGATGTATGGCTTTACCCATATACATGGATTTAGCCCTTTTTTCCGTCTGCACTGAGCAGACCTGCTCAGTCAAGCTCGCTGTGACCATTTGATATTAAAAACATCAAAACTTTATGATGAACTTTATGAGAAGACAAGCAAGTTACAGATTCTGCATCAGTTTTGTATAACTATTTTACATTTTATTAAATAATTTATGCATAAAGTCAAACATTTGAGGGCATAGAAATAAAAAATGAATTGCTTAGCACAAGAGTAAAATCCTTTTTCCCTGACATAATGGCAAGAAAGTTTGACGTGACAAATTTTGCTGATGTTCAGACAAAAAAATTCCTTTCATTTAGGTATAACAACAGTTTTGTTGAAATGTACTTTAATATTGCTGCAATAATGACAGCTAATCTGCTATTTTAGTTTTACCAATCTTAAAGCACACGAATTCCAGTGTCACAAGACAAGAAATGTAATTGATTAAAATGTTGCAGCCAATAAAAAAAATAGACACCACAGTGATGCTTCACTGCCGTCAATCCCGTTGCCGATCCATATGAACAGATGGGCCTTGAAGACTCCTGGTAAAAAGGCCACACTTTCAATACTTTTTAACTTTTGGCCATTCAAATGGTAGCTAATGGGCCACAGCTGACCACTAGCAGCACCGGGTGGCCCCGAGCAAAACTTAAAAAAAGAAAAAAAAATATATATATAGATACTTATATATATATAAATATATATATATATAGAGAGAGAGAGAGAGAGAGAGAGAGAGAGAGATACACATGTACATTTTTATTTTGATTTTAACAAATTTTCAATACTTGTTGAGACCCTGAATGCAGAAATGTGTTTTTTTTTTTTTTTTTACCAAAACAGTTTAGAGAAACAAAATTCTACACAAAAACCAGGACCTGCAAGGTCTGTGTTTTCAACCTTTTTCAATATGAAGCGGAGAGGAAGCACTTCTCTATTTTAAAATAGAAGTGGCACACAAGCATGTGTGGGGTTATGGACCCAGGACATTTGTTGGTTTTGTGTTTGGTGTCCACTTCCTGTTTTATTTTGTTGTTGGTTGTACTTCCTGTGTTTCTCCTCTGTTTTTTTCAGGTCTCTTGAGACTGCCCTCCTAGTGTGTGTTCTCTCCCTCCTTAATTGGCACACCTGTTTTCACTTACCTCATCCCCTCCTCCTGGTTATAAGTCTTCGTCTCCCCTGCACTGATTGTCGGGTGGTTTTTGTACCTTCGTGGATTTGTGTTCTGATTTCAAGTACTGATTCAAATAAATGAAAGACTTTTCATTTATTAATACCGTCTGCTTCGCACATCAACCCTGACATTACCACCCGACCAGTAACATGGACACAGCAGACGCGGAGACGTTACGGGCACTACTCCGCCAGCAAGAGGAGCAGACGTCTTGTCTTCGTCAAGGGTTGCTGGAGATGTCAAGCCGTCAGGAGCGACAATTTGCCGCGTTGGGAGAGCGGTTTGAACAACTGGCGGAGCGGGTCCAACATCCACCTTCTTTCCCTTCGCCACGCCCATCGCCTCCCACGCCGGTCCAGGGGACCTTGGATGGAGTTCCTGTCGCTCCTGCTGCACAGCTGGCCCGCCCAGAAAGGTTTTCCGGGGACTCCGGGGACTGCCGGGCCTTTATTACCCAGTGTGAGCTCCATTTCCAGTTACAGGCTCCTCATAATCCTACGGAACAAGCCAAGGTGGCCTTCATTATATCCCACCTCACCGGCAGAGCTGGAGCATGGGCTACCGCCGAGTGGCAGAGTGGAGCCCCTACCTGCGCATCTCTCTCGGCTTTCCTGGAGGCTTTCCAGCAGGTATTTCATCATACCAAGCCAGGCAGAGAGGCAGCTTGTGCGCTTATGAAATTAAGACAGCGGGACAGAAGGGCAGCTGACTACGCCATAGAGTTCCGGACCTTGGCCTCCACTAGTGGTTGGGACACTGCCGCGCTCACGGACGCTTTCGTGGAAGGACTGTCCGAGGAATTAAAGGACAGACTAATCTCACTTGAGTTACCATCTACCTTGGAACCCCTCATCGCCCTGGTTATCAGGATTGATAACCGTTTACAGGACCACAAGGAGGAGCATGGCAGGGTGGTTCCCCGCCTACATCGCACAGAACCCCTGTTACAAGTGCAGGAGGAACCCATGCAGCTCGGACGGGGCAGACTGTCTGTTTTTTGGATGGCGGCAGGTGAATGCATTTACTGTGGTAGGCGGGGTCATTTCTGCAGGGAGTGCCCAAAACACCTGTGCTCGTCAGTAAGAGTGGGCACGCTGACGAGCGGTGATTCGGCGCTCACTATTCCTAAACCTGCTGCCTGCTTATTAAAGATTCGGGTAATGTTCCATGGGAGGGGGTTTCGGTTAAAGTTTTGGTGGATTCAGGAGCAGAGCAGAACCTCATGGACGCCGAGCTAGCTAAACAGGTCGGTCTTAAGTGCGAGTTGTTGCCCCGTCCTTTACAAGTGGTCTCCCTCAACGGTCAAGAGGTAGCCACCATCTCACATATAACCGAACCCATTCATCTGATTATTTCTGGCAATCACCACGAACTTACCCGTTTTTTCGTTTTTTCCTCCGCCCAGAACCCACTGGTTCTGGGTTACCCCTGGCTTATGGCGCACAACCCAGTCATCGACTGGCCCTCCAGTCGGGTCTCCGGCTGGAGTGAGAGATGTCACACCACCTGTCTGCGCTCAGCTTGGCCTCCTGGGGAAGACCCCGCTGTCCCAGTAGGGCGGCCGCCCTCACCTGACCTATCCGGGGTACCGCCGGAATACCACAACCTAGCTGAGGTGTTCTCCAAATCACGAGCTCTCTCCTTACCGCCTCACAGGCCATATGACTGCCCTATTGAACTCCAACCTGGCGCTACCTTGCCTAAGAGCAGGTTATATAGTTTGTCTAAACCCGAGAGGGAGCTTATGGAACAATATATTGCTGAGTCTCTGAATTCTGGACTTATCAGACCGTCTTCATCACCAGTGGGGTCCGGGTTTTTTTTTTTGTTGGGAAGAAAGACGGGTCTCTGCGACCATGTATTGATTATCGAGGGCTAAATGAGATCACTGTCAGAAACAGTTACCCCCTGCCTTTAATGAACTCAGCATTTGAGGCATTGCAGGAGGCCAGGATCTACACCAAACTGGACCTTCTCAACGCTTACCATCTCGTGTGCATCAGAGCCGGTGACGAATGGAAGACCGCCTTCACCACTCCTTTAGGACATTTCGAGTACCTGGTTATGCCGTTTGGCCTCTGTAATGCTCCTGCTGTGTTCCAGGCTATGATTAATGATGTATTACGAGACTTTCTACATCGTTTTGTTTTTGTGTACCTGGATGATATTTTGTTTTTTTTCCAGGGACGCCAGCGAACATCGGCGGCATGTTCGTCTGGTGCTCCAGCGGTTACTGGAGAATAAATTATTTGTGAAGGCGGAGAAGTGTGAGTTCCACTCTCCGTCTGTTTCGTTTTTGGGGTTTGTGGTAGCAGAGGGTGAGGTGAGACCCAGTCCGGCTAAGGTGAAAGCGGTGGTGGAGTGGCCTACACCTGCTAACCGGAAACAATTACAGCGGTTTCTGGGGTTTGCCAACTTCCTCCGTCGCTTCATCCGTGGCTACAGCTCGGTGGCCGCGCCCCTCACGGCTCTCACCTCTACCTCTTCACCGTTCATCTGGACGAAGGCGGCGGACGCTGCCTTCAACAGGCTTAAGCATCTTTTTACCTCTGCACCTATCCTGGCCCAACCTGACCCTTCCAGGCAGTTTATTGTTGAGGTGGATGCCTCTGATATGGGGGTGGGTGCGGTATTGTCTCTGCGAGGGGGATCTGATGGTAAACTGCGCCCTTGCGCTTTCTTCTCCCGCCGGCTTACTCCGGCGGAGCACAATTATGATGTGGGAGATAAGGAATTGCTAGCTCACGAGGAATGGAGGCACTGGTTGGAGGGGTCAGCAATGCCGTTCTTGGTCTGGACAGATAAGAATCTGTCCTATCTGCGAACTGCCAAACGGTTGAACTCCAGGCAGGCACGGTGGTCTCTGTTTTTCAACCGATTTAATTTTGTGGTGTCCTATCGACCAGGTTCTAAGAATGTAAAGCCGGATGCCCTCTCCCAACAACAGGAATCGGCTGTGCAAGACGGCCAACCAGCCTCTATTCTTCCTGTGTGCTGGGCGCCCTCTCCTGGCAGCTGGAGAGGGACATTAAGGCTGCCCAGGTTCAGGAGCCGGACCCGGGAGGAGGTCCTCCTAATAAACTGTTCGTCCCCAGCTCACTCAGGTCCCAGGTTCTCCAGTGGGCTACGCGACTCACCTGCCACCCAGGAATCCGCAGGACTGGCTGTTTTCTGCGTCGCCGTTTCTGGTGGCCCAGTTATGACCAAGGACGTCCGGGACTATGTTTCAGATTGTCTGGTTTGTGCCCAGAACAAGGTCAGTACACACCTGCCTGCTGGACTATTACACCCACCGTCCATCCCGGGTCGGCCTTGGTCACACATTGCTCTGGACTTTGTTCCCGGCCTACCTCCTTCTGCTGGGAGAACCGTTATTCTGACTATTGTGGACCGTTTCTCTAAGGCCGCTCATTTTGTGGCTCTAACCAAACTCCCCTCTGCTGCAGAGACGGCTAGATTGATCATCAAACATGTCTTCAGGCTGCATGGCATCCCCACAGACATGGTGTCAGATCGTGGTCCTCAGTTCATCTCACAAGTCTGGAAGGCGTTCTGTGGGGCTTTCGGGCTTTCACCCACAGACTAATGGTCAGGCGGAACGGACAAACCAGTACTTGGAGGCCGCTCTCCGGTGTATCTGTTCCCAACGCCAGACCTCCTGGAGCTTCTTGTTGCCATGGGTGGAGTATGCGCACAACTCCCTCACCTCATCTGCTTCTGGTATGTCCCTGTTTGAGTGCTCTCTGGGGTACCAACCCCCCCTGTTTCCCGAGCAGGAGACGGAGGTGGCCGTTCCGTCGGTTCAGCATCTATACCGCCACTGTCGGCGTGTTTGGCGGGACGCTCGGGCGGCCCTGTTGCATTCAGGGGCTACCAAGAAAAGGCTGGCAGATCGTCGACGCACTCCGGCACCTACTTACCTACCAGTCCAATCCGTCATGCTGTCCACTTCACACATCAAGCTTCGGACTGAATCCAAGAAGCTGTCTCCAAAGTACATCGGTCCTTTCGAGATCCTGAAGGTCATCAATCCTGTGGCGGTCAGGCTGCGCTTGCCCAGGTCCTTGCGCATCCACCCGGTCTTCCATGTCTCTCAGCTGAAGCCGCATGATGTTACGTGTCCCCTGCAGCGGCCTTCCTCTCCGCCACCCCCTCCCCGCATCATTGATGGCCAGCCGGCCTACACTGTCCGTCGCCTGCTGGACGTTCGGCGACGGGGACGTGGCCTCCAGTATCTGGTGGACTGGCAGGGGTACGGGCCTGAGGAGAGGTCCTGGGAGCCTGCTTCGCGGATTCTGGATCCTGAGCTCATCAGGGACTTCAATCGGCGGCACCGGGACAGGCTTTCCCCTGCGCCAGGCGGCGCGCCTTGGGGGGGGGGGCACTGTGGGGTTATGGACCCAGGACATTTGTTGGTTTTGTGTTTGGTGTCCACTTCCTGTTTTATTTTGTTGTTGGTTGTACTTCCTGTGTTTCTCCTCTGTTTTTTTCAGGTCTCTTGAGACTGCCCTCCTAGTGTGTGTGTCCCCCCCTCCTTAATTGGCACACCCGTTTTCACTTACCTCATCCCCTCCTCCTGGTTATAAGTCTTCGTCTCCCCTGCACTGGTTGTCGGGTGGTTTTTGTACATTCATGGATTTGTGTTCTGATTTCGAGTACTGATTCAAATAAATGAAAGACTTTTCATTTATTTTTCTTAATGAAAGAATTTTCATTTATTAATACCGTCTGCTTCTGTGTTCGCACGTCAACCCTGACAGCATACTTTTCAACTTTAAAGCACAGCTTCATGGCAAAAAAATGTTATGCTAGTAGCACCAATATAAGCTCGGTTTATTTCAGTGAATTTTCTTTTCTTGTAAAACCAGTTTTAAGTCTTCTAAAATTTTAAGTGTTTTAAAAGTGAAATCACTGATGCTACGTTTACACTGGGTTTGGAAATGCATTCAAGCGACCACTTCCAATGAAAAGTCTATGTAAACGCTTGTATATCTACGTTTCAGCCTTCAGCGTTCACTACACTTGTGCGTTGCTATGCAAGTTATTTTTTTTATGTTTTTGGGTTCGTTTTAAGGTTCTACACACAAATAGGTGACCACTGTTGCATGTTAAACCAGATTGAACTTTGACCAATAAGGAACTCTAATTTGGTAGTCCTAGATACATTGCGCAGCTGAAAAAATGCAGTCTTACAAGCCTGTGATATGTGAGCCTTAAATGATAAATCCTGGTCAAATAAAACCCCTAGGTTTCTAACTGTGGAATTGGAGGCTTTATGCCATCCAGGGAGACTATGTAATCAGATATAGTATTTCTCAGGTATTTAGGACCTAGTATAATGACCTCAGCTTTTTCTGGGTTTAACAGGAGGTAATTAATTTTCATCCAGATTTTGATGTCTCTAATGCAGGCATTAAGTTTCTCTATGTGGTCATTCTGGTCAGATTTAATGGATAAATACAACTGTAAATCATCCGCATAACAGTGACAATTATGATTGTTTTCTGATTATGTTTCCTAAAGGCAGCATGTAAAGCATAAACAGGAAAGGTCCTTGAACTGAGCCTTGTGGGACTCCGTAGCTCACTCGAATACGATGAGAGGAATATACATTTACATGAACAAACTGGTACCTATCAGATAAATAGATTCAAACCACTGGAGGGCAGATCCTCTGATCCCTATGTCATGCTCTAGTCTCTGGAGTAAGATGCTGTGGTCTTTAGTGTTAAAGGCTGCGTTGAGGTCTAACAGAACTAGAATAGAGATTCGACTTTTTTTCTGAGGCCAATAACAAGTCATTAGTGACTCTAACTACTGCAGTTTCAGTGCTATGGTGTGGTCTGAACCCTGACTGAAAATCTTCAAAGTGGCTATTGTCCTGTAGGTGTCGGTATAACTGGCAAATGACCTGTTTCTAGACAGGTATTTATAATAGTTCAAATAGATTCATTAATTAGGGGAAAGGTTTCTATAAAGAGCTTAGTGGGGATTGGGTCTAAAAGACAAGTTGAGGTTTTGGAGGACGTAATAACTGATGTTATTTCCACTTGATCTACAGGAGTGAAACAGTCTAATGTGACACAGGTTTCTTTGGATGCCTTCATTTCTACCGCTTCAGCCTGCTCAGGGCTGATAGTAAGGATAACTTTGTTCAAGATTTTACTATCAAAAACTGTAAGGAAATCTTCAGAGCTGAGAGAGCTGGGAGGACATGCACAAATAAACAGTAGAAAAAGACGACACCCCTCTGTGCTCTTCCAGTGTGAACACCATATGGTGAAAGTGTGTTAAAAAAATTGGGTTTTAACAGTATCTTGAATGCTCATCACATGTACGCTGTGAATGTGGCTTCAGGTGAGTGTGCTACTATCACAACATGAAAAGCAAAACAAAATATTTTAGCAGAAGGCACAGAGCCACAACCTCCCAAAGGACTAAAGAATCAGAGCTTACGTCATAAAAGATCACACATAAAGATCTATGTTTTTTTTTTCTTTACATATGTCTGTTTTTTGAGAAAATTATTATATTCCTATTGTTGAATTCACACTAAAGACAAAATTCTACACTTCTTTTAGGTTATTTTTTAGGTTATTCTAAGTCTTTACATCCTAAGAATTATTTGTTTTTGCATCAAAAAACAACTTTGGAAAGCTTATGGCCTTATACTTTTACCCCATTTGCCCATTCAGAAGCACAGATGACTGAAATAAGAGCAAGGACAGCTGTTAAGTGCATGGAACAGAAAAGATTTCATCAAACTCCACTAAAAAACAAAGGAACTATCAGCTGTAATCACATGGTATGTGCCATGTGAGGCTGACAGAATATTCAATCTCAAGGGTATAAAAGAGCATTGTCAACCCTGTTAACAGCCGACCTCTAAAAGCAATGTCTAGTTACATGCTAGGACTTAACTGGTGGAAGCACTTCCTCTGTGCACTCCATCTACCCCAAGGAGATTGAGTGTGAAGATAATGCACCAAGAAAGATGTCATAGTCACAGCTTAAGCCCCCACTCTCATACCAATGTAGTCATACTCTGGAGACATCAGCAAGGTGTAGGTACAAGAAAGTGATAAATCTAATACACACTGACTGGAAGCTCACAGACTTGCATACTGGAAAAAAAAAAAACAATAAATTCCCTTCAATTTTGTGCATAAAAACAGTTTTTTTAACGATACAACTCTAAAATATTTCTGTAGGTATTTTTACTTTTAAAACATAAAACTTGTCAATGGTTGTAGACGTCATTCAAGTTGCAGCAAGGAGTTGTTGAGGCAGAGCAGGCTGGCGTGATCACCCAGATGACCTTCTCTGACTAAAGAGAGCAAAATGTCATAAGTATGGATTATAATATCTTTTTGACAGGGGTCACATGGGGGAAGTGAGATGTCAGTTCATTGTTGTCAAGCTACATTGTAAACAGATATTTAAAATGCCCGTCAGGCTAAAGCAGACGTCAGAAGGCTGTAAGGGAGAGCTGTATCCTCAGGATGCTTTTTCCAGCTTGTAAAAAACATATGGTGAAGGATGTTTCCATGTTTGTATCAGGTTTGCATTTTGTGGTTCTAGAGTATTTCTTGGCTCTATTCTACTGTCATGACCTGCTTGCTCTTTTTATAGACCTTCTTGTCAAAATTAATGAGAAAGACATAATATATTTACTTTTTTTGAGTGCAACTAACTCACACTGATGAAAATTTGTGGCTGACTCATAGACAATATATTTTGTGATCCATTTTTTGCTCTAAATTATGTCTCTAATTTGTTTTGACACAATAAGTGACAAAACAGAACAAATAAAACAAAAATAAAAGACAGCATGATTTCATGTGCATGTAAATGGTACGGAAAGTATAAAGATGTTTTACGTCAAATAAGATTGTTATGCAAAAAAAGGGTTTTAAAACAAAAAAAGAAAAACTATTTCAACAACTTTGTTCCACACATGCAAACATGTTGAGCTTTCTTCAAATGTGTGGTATGGTTTTGCTTGTTGGATCTATGAGGAAAACAATATGTTGCAAAGATGTTTTTTAATCTGCAGAGATGGAAGTGAAGCTGCCAGTAGTCACAGAATGACACATTTCCAACTGGTTTTGTTGTACCTTGGTTCCAACATTTTGAATTGTCAAAATGATTGAATTGACTTCAAATGATCATACGATTCTACAAAAAAGTTTTAAGAAGAACAAGAGTGTGAACACGCCGCAGGCTTTAAATGTGTGACCCACCTCTGCTTTGGAGCGTTTTTAGTACTATTAAATATTAAGCTAAATAAACTTGTAAAAATCATGACCTGTAATTAATTAATCCAATTTGTCTATATTTAATATAACCTCATAATGAATGTGAAAAGCCTCATTTTCCGATATTTTCATTTACATTTTTTGGTGGTTTTATAAATTTTTCCCATTATAACAGATGTTCAACCTTTACTTTTACACTAAGGGGTATCTTTTTCAACCTCGAACAATTAGGAAGAAAAAAAATCAGGTCCGTGCTCTAGTTTAACACATAGAAAGTAGAAACACTTTTCAGAGCAATTCAAAAACTATTTATCACAAATTTCTTATTAATATCACATTACTGACATATACAGAATATTGGAGCGGCCGTGATGCAGTGGAAGGGTGGTCCTCCTCTGGTCGGAAGATTGCAGGTTTGATTCCCACCTTGCCCGCTGTAGGCTATAATTGTCCGATTATGCCTGACTGCGTGTTCAAGAATCGAGGTCTGGAACGATTTTGAGGTTTTTCCACCAAAGATTTATTCCTGACATGAAAGTGCTAATAACAGAGCTCTGGGTCTTCAAAATGTCCCTATCTACTACCGTCTAAATGGACGTTGTAACACCAGGCACGATGAAGAAGACGTCCGCTGACCCTTGACCCATCAACTTAAACACAATGATTATGCATAAGCAAACAGTAGGCTGGGTCTTCCTCTCCGATTGGTCCTTCTCGCCTCCTTCCTCACTGGTAGTATCTTGTGGACTCCTTTCCCAGATGAACTGTTTTTTTCCGCTGGTTTGTGAATCCCATCCTCCATATGAGCTGGTTTACGACCCAACATTCCTTGACACCTCTGCTCATCTGAAATGCAGCTCCAACCGCAGTTCTCATCAAAGAGCAGCTCAGACCTATAGAATCATTTCAATCTCTGTGGAATAATCAGAATTACACAGTATGCTATGCAAACTACAAATTCACTCAAACTTTTAATCATGAAGCATTTCAAAATAAAGCAAATTAGATTATGTTAAATTTTATTGAATTGGAAACTGCTTCTTTTCTTCACCGCCTATGTGTCGAAGTGTCCTTGGGTAAGACACTGAACCCCACATTGCCTCTGATGGAAGGTTGGCGCCAGTGTTTGGCAGCAGAGCTGCCATCAGTGTGTCAATGTGTGTGTGTGTGAATGGGTGGGACCGTGACTGTGAAGCGCTTTGGGCCTTCAGTGAAGGTAGAAAAGCGCTATAACATATCCTATTCCACAGTTTACGGTCTGATACGATCAGTCCTTTGTGTATGTCAGGAGTCAGAGCTCTGTCTCCCCCTCTAGTCACTGATAAGAGCCATCTCCAAATTATTGACTCACTACATCTCCCAGCTGCCTCAGCGCCCGATTCCTACGTTACTGAGTGTTTATATCCAGACATGACCTTCTGTTAATCTGACCATGATTCTGTTCCGACTCCGGAACCCGACTCTGTTTGTCTGCCACCTGCTTTGACCCACGCCTGAACCCCGATAACCGAAGCCTGACCCTTGAAACTTCTATGCTCGTGTTTGACCTTTGCCTGCCCAACCCTGCTTTCGCTCTGTGGACTTATAGTTGCGTCTGAATTCTGTTCTGTCAACCCATCTGTTGAATAAACCTGCTGCACGTGGAAGCAGCTGTCTGCCTGTCTGTCCACATTAATTTATGATAACGAACACCTCATTGGGCTTTATCCATTATGTAATAGATATAAGTTGTGGTGTTGTGGCATTGCTGAGGTTTGTTCTTTTAAGAACTACAAAGTCGCACATTGATGATGCCACAGCAGCAAAGGATGTGCAGCATGTGCTGTGTGCAGGGACACCAAGACATGCGGTAAGAGTGATGGAAAATGCATTTTCAGCTGAGCTAAACAGCAGAAAACATAGAACAGTTGGACCCTTGTTTTTTTATATCTGAGAAGACAACAATAGTTAGATTAGTTAAAATCAACAGTTTTAGCAATAGCGATAAAAAAATAACGCACTGATTTGTCTGTCATTATTTAACTGTGATTAACGGAATAATTTGGCACCCCTAAAACATTCACAATACTACTCATCCATCTTGACTCCCTTAATGAAAACGTGGTGGCCCTTTCTTATGTTTCCCTGTTATCTTGTTCTTTTCTGGTTTAAATATACCTTTATATTTAATATTCCTTTATCTTTAATATCAACAGAAAAAACACAAAATGATCACATGGAGTACGTCACTTTAAAATTTCATCCCCAACTGCAGGTTTTGCATATGCACATCACAACTTGTTTTTTTTTTTTTTTAGTGTTTTAGTATCTTTTCCAATCCAGCTTTACCACTTTAGAAAAAAGAAAAACTAAGAAAGTGTGGCAATTTACTTTAACATCCATCTATAATGATCAGCTCAGGAACAAGATAAAAATAAAATTTGCTGAAATATCACAGCAACAATAACAACAACAAATAATTGTATAAATAAATATCTTTATAAGGATGGATGAAAAAGAATACAAAATTAGTTAAAACGCCTTACTCTTGAAAAATCTGATAATGCCAAGATGTTGGAGCTATGCACTGCAAAATTGTGCCGTCCTCAGAGCTTTTTTTCCTGTTTTTAGCTAACATTAAGGACAATGTGTTTGTTTCTGGGTAAATCTGGCATACATTGAGCTTTAACTGTTTATTATTTGGTTTATGAAAGATGCAGAAGATATTTCTAAAAGGAATACAACTGTCCTGCAATAACAACAAACTCAAAAAACATAATAACATAGTAACATGTTTTAGAACTTCTGGAAAAGTATCACTTTAATTGCAAAGAAGGTGTTAGTTTTTTTAAAGTTGACAACATTTAGCCTTTTTTTCTTAGTTTTCTTAGTTTCTTAGTTTAAATGGTAACTGGAAATCATAGGAGAAGAGTGACAGTTGTACAACTTTGACCAAAACAAAGCTTTAAAAACCAAGTGCAGATACCTTTTTAAGAAATTTCTTATGGAACCATTCTGGACGAATGAGTCATCACAGAGAAATGACTGATGAATTGATTTAAAAACTGTGTATCTAATATTTTGTTGTTTTTGATTTCATGAGGAGGTGTCACATGGACGTTGGTTAGCATTAAAAAAAAAGCCTGTAGGCCTCACGGATGGAGCCAGGAGAAGGGCTGAATGTTTGACACATTCCCACTCCATCCTCCACCACTTGATACCTTCCTCTTTCTGGTTCAAAACAGCTGATTAGTGAAATTAGGAGGTGAGATTTGATTGGACTGCAAAGCAGCACACCACCAGTGGCAGGGGGCATTTGTGTGAATGATTTCCTGCAGAGTCGCAGCGAGCAGCAAACACGCTTCAATCAGCCAAGCAGGTTAGGCAGGAACGCACGCAGAACAAAAAAACAAATGTTACGATTTATAGGCCAGACCCTGAGCAGCTAAGACATATATTTTACGTAAGAAAATCATTTTATACTTTCTAAATGTGACAGTTTTATTCAGTGTGAGTCAAAGGCAATAATGCAGATTTAATGTCAAAGAACTTTGAACGTCAGATACGACAAATGTGCAGAGCTATTATGCGGATTGAATATTTCAGCACTTTGAGAGTGACGTTTTTTTTCATTTAACAACTGTTGCAGTCTGTCACAGTTGCCTTAAAAAACTGGCATCTTGCGAAGATCCTTTTTACTTGTAACAAAGAGACTAACAAATAGCAGCTGCTTACAATCCTTAAGGCCACTTCAATCCTAAATACATTAACACCTAAAGTTCCTTTTTCTCATTTAAATTATGACATTGCCAAAAAAAGTCTTCAAAAAGAAAAGAAATTAAAAAAAACACACACACAAAAGAGTCTGAATCTAATATTTTCTTTATTTTACTTTGAAGTTTTAGTCATACAATTGTGTGCACAACTGTGATCTTTTACATCAGATTCATGTTGTCATGTATTAAAAGATGACTCTTTGATGTAGCAGTTTCATACTGACACTTTCAGCCAGCCTGTTACTGCAAGAAAACAATTCATTGACTTTCCTTTTTTCTCAGAACAATTAACGAATCCCGATGAGTTGCAGATGGAATGTTTCTCTCCATGCTCACATGAAAAATGTATTTGTTTGCACTATTTTGTTTTGTATGTCATTTGAATTCAGGGGGAATTGCTGCCATGGTTCCAAAGAGTCAAGGATAATGAAAGACTTCATATGTTTCTCTGCCAGATCTTTGGAGTTATGATTTCAATTGCTATGCACAACTGGATTTTCAAAGTCTGTAGTCTCTCTCGAATGAATGCTTCTGGCTTTAGGGGTTAACAAGGGGGCTCCGTATTCTGTTCACAAATTCAGCCCGTGCTTGGCCCACGTGACAGCGCATGCAGTAGGGCTTGCACTTGTTTATATCACTGGATAAAGCATCCCACTGGCCGCAAATTAGGCATTCAGACTTGGCATCCTTATTGTGCTTCACTATGACGTGTTTGGAGTGCTAAATCTGACACTGCAGCATAGATGCAAGATCTTGTTTGAGAGTTTCATGCTTGAGAACTAAAGCTGCTTTCTCCTTTGAGTTGGCTTCAATAAAGCAGAATTTGATCAGAACTGAAGAGTAAATGTGTCTTTTTTTCTTAAATGAGGTTTATTGATTGTCAAGTTGACTTGCACAATAAGAGAAAAAAACTATTTGCTGTGGGTTGAAGAGAGAGGTTGCAAATAAATCTGTTCCAAAGATTTACTCTTTGACTGAAAGGCTATTTCCTTCCTTTAGGCGATGAAATAAATAACAAAAATGTTTAAATTTAGCAAATAATCTCACAACATCACAAAAACAAACAAACTTTAAAGTCTAATAGATTTATTTTTAGATTAATATTGACCAAACTTATGAACTTGCCACGGATTACTAAAACGTACATTTTAAAACATACATTTTTAGACTTAAGATTTATAGTTTTTGAAGAATGAAATATTGGGACAAATAATAATCAATGACAAATAAAAGGACTTTTCAAAAAACACCAACTGCTTTGGGGTAAACCTTTGAACGAATACATACAGCAGCTTCACTTTCATTTTTTGAAAAATATATATGTGTCTTTGTTTTCTCTATCCCAACAATATAAAACAACATATAGCAGAAAAATACAATGGTTTTCATGTACTGTGTAGCCACACATTTCTCTTTGACAAACTAGAGTGTCTGCAGACCCCTCGCATGTGACGTGACTGTGCCGTCATGAAGGCCCTCGCCACTACTTTGGGAGTCAAAATCTGGAAAACAGACAGCGTTGTTGCCGTGGATCTTTGACAAATCAATCTTGTGTTTTGTCCATTGGACTGTCTGACTTTATCAGTTCCCTCTCTCGCAAGGAAATAAAATAGGGTCCACCACGGATCAGAACCGACGTCTGGTGTCTGATCCTACAAAGCCTCCCCATTCAACACACAAACACAACGCAGAGCAGCGAGGCCTTGAGGAAGAGGTCGCGATGTGCACGTCAAAAGACTGGGTTATATATTATTAACATGTGTTCTTATATATTGACAAATAACAAAATTCATTCTTATAACAACATTAGAATTAGCATCAACAGAGTCTGCTAGCATCTGAAGGCTGACAGCTTTCCCATTTGACATGGGCGATCCATCGTTTTCTGTCTTCATCCCACAGAAATCAGTAACATAAGATGCTTGAATAGAGTTTTTCTGTTTCTGAAATTTGGTGGCTGTTCCTCTACACAGATTTTGCTATTCGAATGCATCGTAACAATGTATGCTTGACTCCCAAAATGGCAGACAATGGTGCACCCTTACTGCAAGGGGTCTATATGAGTAAATGACATTATCACATCTCATTGTACACTTATGACAAAATAGTTAAGCTTAGGTTTTGAAATGTGAAAAGAAGATTTAACAATGTATTTTTTTTCTTTTTACATTTTAACCCCTCTGTTCTGTAAAACACTTCACATTTTGCCCAAATCAATGTGAGAAAGTCCATAAAAATTTCAATACCTGAAGCATGGACTGCAGTTCCAGAGAAGACAGATAATAAATCATCCCCTATGTGTGTTTAGCTAACAAGGCCCCCGCTTTGAACTTAATACAGGCTTCTTTGTGAAATACCAAAGGATTGATTAATCCATCTATACTGAACTGATTTCCTCAGAGTTGTATTGGAGCCATTTGAAATATTCAAGCAGGGCTCTTGAATGACCGTTTTATGGACCTTTTGCTCTCCTGAGGGCAAGCAATCAAGGAGGCTGCATACAAATTAAGAGGCAAAGCAGAAAGGGAACATTGTTATTGGAAGCACAGTTGCATAAGCACGCTTTTGATAGTAAAGATAATAAATCATTAATTTAATAGAACTGATTGTTTAATGAAGAGCTGCATAGGAGACTTCGTGGATGTGATACGTTCAGACAGGGCTGATCAGGGTTAAAGGTCATGGCCTCAATCTTTTATTTCTAAGACAATATGACTTCATTTTGCTGCAAAGACAATGTTTTTTTTCAGCACTATATTTAACAGTTATTTTAAAAAAGGAGTTTAAGCAAATGTTAAAACTCTTTATTATAAGCATGAATCTAAATTGCCTATTTTTGTTTACATTTTCTTCAATACATTTTCTTTTTATTATTTTTTTTTTAATAGAAAAGATGATTTAAACTTCTAGGTTTTATATTTTTTTCTAGACTCATTATTTTGTTTTTGCAGTTTTAAACTTGGATATGCAGCAATAGAGAAAATAATGATTGAATTTTACATTAGAACCATCAAGTTAATTACATTTTTAATTGCAATTACTCATGCAACCCCGTGTAATTAATTATGATTAATTATGAGTGTGTTTCTTTTTTTTTTTTTTTTTTCTGTAGGAATTCTGCTTAACTGTTAAATAATTAAAATATATATTTTTTAAAAGTACTGCCAATGTGGTTGTATCCTTTCCCTTCAGGAATGAGGCCTTGTGCCTAAAATGCTTGTTAGGTAGTTAATATGGGACAAGAGAATGATTAAGCAAGTGCCGAAGGGAACAAGTATCTGCTGCAGCTGAGGAATGCTAGTTGTAGTGATTAAATTATTTGTAATACACCCTTTGGTGTTTAATAGATTCCAAATTTCAAACTCTGTATTCATTGTTTAAGTCTTGGGGGTTAAAATAAAGGTGTAGAAGGCATGGTATCTAAAATACTCGTTATTGTTTTAGGGATTCTGTTTTTTTCTAAATTGTACTCAGGCCTAATATTCTTACCAGACATAGACTTAGCATGCATGAGGTTTTAACAGTGTTAAGTGATTCTGACTTCATATCAGGAAGCTATTTATGCACTTACTGCCACACATTAGAAAAGCAAACACATCATTCATTTGTGTGTTAACATTGAACCCAGGGGAAAGATTAGAAGTGACCCGAGAGAAACCGTTGTTTATCAATCCAATCCGTTTCTAAACACTTGAGTTAAAGTAAGCTCATGGCTTTGCTGTTTGTAAGATTATCATAAAAGAAAAAAGGTCAAGATGAATCTAACATGAAGCCCTACTGTTGGAAAGAGAAACAAGTTTTGCTTATTAAAAGAAATAAAAACATGGCATTAAAGGAGAAGGAAGGTTTATAGTTTTATATCTATAAGCACGAAATGATTCCTGGAACAACAGATTTGACAAAAGACATTTGAGAATAATGCAAAAAAACTATTTAATGGTTATAAAATACCCTCTATTAGGCACAGTGGTGGTTTTGAGTTTTTCAATCATATGGTCAGTTTGTCTGTGCCCATGCAGCCAAACAATCAACAGCAATGCTCTTAAAAGACTTAGAAGACTTTAATGTCTGCAGTATTACTCCAAAAAAGACAAAGATGCTGACACAGCCATAAGAAACAAGCATTGTGTTTCTGCACTTAAAATGGTCAGGATGAATACTCAAATTTGATTGGCTGTTGGATGTTGATGCACACTTAAAAAGTAGTTCCGGCCAAAAAGCCGAAACGTTTTATATCACTGAGCAGGCATCTTTAAAACAAAACTTTTCTTTGTCATCTGGAGAAAAACAGGCAGAAAGAGGTAAACTTTCTCTCTGAACTGATGCTTTATTCATTAAATCTATCGTGACAATACGCATATATGTCGCTTTCCTTTGCCGCTGCTGTCGAGGTCTGCCGGCCCAGCGATGCATTGTTGTGTTACCATGACAACGGGCCGCACCACCAATCAAATAGTCCGCTTTTCTTGAGAAAGGGATCTGAACCCCAAAAATAACAAGATAAAGTACTAAGTAACTATGGTATAAGTGGAATAATTCCCGACGAAGTGTGTATTTTCTGAAATGAATGCAAGCTGTAGAAGCCTGTACTGCCCAACGCCCAACATGACGATCACGTCTGATGTGTAATTAATCTGTGTTAATAAATATTAACGCATTCATTTTAAAAAAATAATTGCATGCATTAATGCCTTAAAGTTGAGCCCCAATTATCATTGTGTATGGATATAGTTTACTCTGAAAGGCTTAGAACAGCATGATATGGTGCAGGCTCTGTCGAGTTGCTAAACTTTAGCAGAAATTTAATTAAACTTCAAGAGATTTATTGCTAACACAACAGCAGATCACACTGAAGATACTTTAAAGTAACTAAAAACTATTGTAGTTCATTGCACAACAAATAGGGGATTTAAAATTTGAGCAAGATAGCCCCCATGCACTCATGATTTGACCTTTATAATAGATAGAGAAATAGAAACGAGAGGACTTCGTAAATAAAACAAAACATACAAATATGTAAAAATAACATAAAATACAACACAGTTCAAAATACATACAATTATAAAATACAGTCAGCCAGTGGTCCATTCAATGTGACTAGAAGAGTTTGAACCTCATCCTTAAAATGAAACAACTTCTTATTTTTCATATATACTGTTAAGGGTTAATTAAAGATTAAAAAACAGAATGTCTACTGTGAAAAAAAGTAATTTTCTTTTGACCCAAATATATGACTGAGCGTCTTTGGATTAAAATCCTTCAATGCCCCTTTCTGCACTTGACAAAGCAGTGGGATCATTTTTCATCTTGATATCTTTGGTAAAAAATAAGCATCATATTTTTCCCCACATATGGTTGCTGATAGTGTGATGTGATGCGTCACTTGAGTTCACCTTTTCCATCCATAATTTCCTCTATCAGAAGTGTCACTTCATCCTGAACCTTCAGCTTTGTTCATGTAAAGAAACTATTTTGTTCTTAGGGCATTGATGGATACCCTTTAAATAACACAATGCTCTCCAACCAAGAGGAATATATTTCAATTCTACATTTAATTGGTGTAATTAATATTAATGTGCTATCACTTACAGTATGCACTGCAATGCCGGTGTTTTGTTTACATTTATTAAACATTATCTTATCATGCAAAGAATGTTGATGGAACTCAATAATTATGCTAATAGGATCTCTATTCATATTTAAATTAATTATGTACAAATACAAATTAATTTTCATCGAATGGGTCTATTTCTAATTGGCAAACAGATCCTACCTTTTTTTGGGGTTTAACATTGGAAGAAGCAACAATATCTAAAACCAAAATTAATTAAAATATTAATGATTAAGACCTTGCGCTTATTTAACAAAGCATTATTTAAGCAAGCCCACGAGGAGGAAAAACAAGAGAAGCATAATCGAATAAAGAAAAGGGAAACATACTGGATTACTGAAATCTTAGTGTGTAAACACAGGGAAAATCATAGCAAGTCAACAAACTGCACTTCATTATGAAACTAAAATGTGGAACATCTTTTTCTACCTCTGCTTGCTGGCCACTTTAATTAATAAGTACACCTTGCGAGTACTGGGTTGGACCTCCTTTGGCTTCAGAACAGCCTTAATCCTTGTTGGCATAGATTCAATCAGGTGCTGGGAACATTCTTAAGAGAGTTTGGTCCAAATTGACATGATAGCAACACACAGTTGCTGCATATTTGTTGGCTGCCAATCTTCCGTTCCATCATTAGATTCCAGTGACCTCATTGTAGTGTTCAAGAAACCATTCAGATGATTCCTGCTTTATGACATGGCGCCTTATACTGTTAGAAGTAGCATCAAAAGATGGGTACACTGTGGGGATGATCAATACTCAGGTAGGCTGCAGCATAATAATGCTCATTAGGAACAAAGAGGCTCAAAAGTGAGCAAAGAAAATTACCCCCCACACCATCACACCACCACCAGCTTGAACTGTTCATACAAGGCAGGATGGAAATTCTGACTCTACCACTGAATGTCGCAGCAGAAATGGAGGTTCATCAGACCAGGTAACGTCTTTCCAACCTTCTATTGTCCAATTTTGGTGATACTGTGGGAATTGTGGCCTCAGTTTCCTGTTCTTAGCTGTGGTCTTCTGCTGCTGTAGCCCATCAGCCCCAAGACTGGACGTGTTGTGCTTCATCAGCATAAAGATAAATATTAGAATTTGAGCAGGAATTTGGAAGGTCGTTGATGAAAATGAAAAACATAGGAGTGGTCCTAGAGAAGAACCTTGTGGAACACCTTTAAAGATTCCCACAAGGTCAGACTGAGAGCCCTTGAACGATACACTGATGACCACGGTGAAGGTAAGAATTAAACCAAAGAAGAGATGAATGAGAAAGACCAATTGCAAACAATTTATCTAAAAGAAGATAATGATCAACTAAGTCAAATATCTTAGAAAGATTAAAAAAAAATGTACCTGTTCACATATTATTAACAAAATTAGAATAAATGTCATTAGTGAATTTCACAAGAGCAGTAGTCATGAATTGTTCTCTGAATCCTGACTGGTACTGAGAAAGGATGTTGTTTGAGGCAAGAAAATTAGAAAACAGATTAAAAATAAGTGTTTCAAAAACTTTGGCAACACTGTTCATAATTGAAATTGGTCGATAATTATTTAAATTTTGGCAATCACTACCTTTATGTAATGGAGTTACCATGGCGCATTTCCATGAGAGAGGAACAGTACAACTTAAGAAAGACATATTAAAAAGTTCAGCAAGTGGAAAGGATAACACAGAAGAAGCAAATTTGATGAACTTAACCTCAAAACCGTCTAGGTCCGTTAATAAAGAACAGCTTGCTTATGGCCAGGGATACGTCAGCAGGACTCACCAAACTTAACACAAAAAAAACCATTGGAAGGTAAGAAATTGTGATTTAACTCATAGAGATAGAAAGAGGATTTAACCTCAGGCGTTTGGGAAAAAAATGTTTGCTGAAAGCATTTGAAATTTTTTGTGGATCATTAACAATTTCATAATTGATGAAAATATTATCAGAGGTACTAGTTGATGTACTGTTCATTTTCCTCCAGAACCGTTTTGGTTTAAGTTTGATCTACTGAATAAATTAAATTCAGGTGATGCAGGGTGATCTGACCAGTCTTGATTAAAATCTCAGAACAAAATAAGATCCCTAGATTAGCCTAAAGATATTTATAAGATGTATATAAAAATATTCCTGACTGAAACAAGTTTTGTTGCCAATTATCATTTTCTTATTAGTATGCAAGATAACTTTAGTGAAAATTCCTTCGAATAATGCAGGTCTCACTTAAGGAATAATTCATCCAGATTTATTATTTGTCGAAATTTGTGTGGCAAGTCCCCTTCCCCATGGAACCTCCATCAGTCCTGTAAACAACAACATTTTCAAGTTTAATGGAAGAGTCTGAAGTACCTTCAGAGAGCCAGGATTCTGATATTGTGATTATATTAGGTTTATTAATAGCAAGCCATGCTCTGAGCTGGTCGATTTTTCGAAGCTTCGTATATTTCTTTTGATTTACATTACTTAAAATGCATAAAGACCTTTGCCCATGACTTAAGGAGGTGAGAAATGAAAGTGATCAGGGAGCACTGAATTTAAGAGCACCTGACTTTCAAACAAACATTCACACATTCATACTTAGAAGCAAAAAAGGAGAAAAAAATATAGAACACTCTACAAATTAGGAATTACAAATTAGGAATTACACACACACAAATTCAAAATTAAACACGCAGACACAAGTTACAAATCAAGAATTCCCCACGCACAAATTGAATGAGTATTTTCTTTCCTTAACAGGTGTGGCTATATGAGCGCGTTTGAGGATGGAACGTGAGTGCGTGCGCGAGTGAGAAAAGCGTGAGCTGTTGCACACGTTTATGACCGCACAGCTGTCATGCTTTTGCCACAGCGGCGGATATTTACAAAGTAAAAAATTCTGTTTGTTGAATAATAACCAAGCAATTTTAGATTATATACCCAGACTTTGTTTCTTTTCTGCAAAATGTTAATAGGAAGTGTGAAAAAATATAAAAATAATACTGCAGCTGATCACCACTCCATTCACTGGGGATGAAAACACAGAATACTAATGCTGTCCAAGTGCAGAAAATGTATAGTACTATAAATGGCAAACTAACGAAAAAGTAAAGACATTTGATTTTACATGCAATAAAAGCACCATCACAGAACTAACTTACATAAGGCGCAAGATCTCCACGCAGAAAGATGAACAACAAGAGTCTACAAACTGGTTGGTGATGGCACAGTTGTGAAGGAGAGAAATTCCAATTGGCACTTCATGTCATAAACATTCCTGACCCGTGGTTTACACGATCAATATAAATCAGCTGATTCTGACACAGAGCTGGTACTCCAGGCGACAGAATCAGGTGACTTGGAGGATTACGTAAGCCCTTCACTATTGTAATGTGTTGCATATCAGCACATAGTTGCTTTCCCCCACTTTGGAATTTGCTGGAATTACGCTAATTGTGTAAACAGCTGAAGAGTTACAGTAGTGGAAAGAAAGTCAACACCTGAGCTAAAGCTCCAGTGTGAAAGGGTTAAAGAAAAAAATCTTTGAGTATACAAGAAAAACAACGAAGCAAATTGTTAAATAAGGTTTTTGTCCAAATTAAAGTCAGCAAGAGCTATGCTTAATAAGGATTTTTCATTTCAGTAAGCACTTTTTTGTTTAATTTGTGTACCTAAGCTGTAAATGTCTTTACTACCAAGTGCCTTCACTGTCAATTTCAAAAACACCTGATTTTACTGTCAAACTTCTTACACACATTCACGACACTGTGCTCTGCTGCTTTTTCTTTCTTTTTTTTACCTGTTTGTTTAATTTTTAGATGTTTTTCTAAGTTTTACATTTCATTGTGTATCACCATGTTCAGCTGGTGTTGAATTAAGTTGAGTTACAAAAATAAATGGCGGTGTTGTAGCCAGTTATGAGTTTACGGCTTAGATATTTGCATTGGGGCCTCAACCTTGAAGACAAAGCTGGAGCTCTTAAGGTGACTTCACCTGGATTTCAACAGACATCACTGACAGTTCTCGCTCTGCAGCATCTCCGAGCCTGAGCGCTATTATGGTCCATTTCTACCTTAAAATATGCAACAACTTTCAAGTCTCAGCTGTTATCAGCACGACAGTCTGTTTGTGTGTTGAAATGTAGGGTGTGCTTGACTTTTCTGGGGAAATTCTGCAGCAGGGACAAGTGTCTCAGCTGCCCTCACTGTATTATCTTTGCCACACTGTTACTATGATGCAGCACTCTGCACTCTGCTGGTTTCCTCACAATAAAAAAAGCACCGGCACTTGTGTCATAGCAGCGGAAACTGGCTGCCACACAATTTTTTTGTTGTTTTTGTTTTCAACAAAAAAGTTAGCAATTATTTGGTATCAGGCAAACAAGTCGTTTTCATGAAAATGTGCAGAAAACGAAGTTCAAATTGGAGGGTCTGACCAAGGTCCAGAAACTAGTTGACAAAAAAGGATTTCCATTGCTGTCACAGCTGCAAAAGGACTCAAGTATTGAAGAACTGGGAAAAAGCTGATTTATCTTCCAATGTTAAATAAAAGAATGTACCTCAACTCAAGATGACAGCAGACGAACCAGTGAAAAAGTCGAAAAAGATGAAAAAAAACAAACAAAAAAAAAACAAATGCAAATGTAACTCATTATTGACAATAATCATAAACGTGCAGAAGTGGAGCAAATCAGACAAGCCAAAAAAAAAAAAAAAAAGAAACTAAAATGAGCTGGAAATGCAAGAAGTTTAAAAGAAATGAAACAAATGGAAATCCACAGAAAACTTGATAGACTGTGTTGGGGGTTTTCACTGATTAAAGAGCCACACTGGGAAAAAGTTTGTTTTTTTTTTCTATTTCTTTATTCAAATTGGGAATTAGGAGCAGACAAAATAATGCTGTTGGAAAAAAGCTTGTATGTGTGATATAGAACCAATACGGCAAGACACAAGCTCCCTGATCCGCTCCTATTCTGATGCATCCACTTGTAGACGAATAGATCCATGTACATCTTTGTTTTCCTCATCTGATTTGGCATTCCCAATGTGTTGTTTTTTTAACCTAATAATAGCATAATAATTAAAAAAAACAACACATTGGGAACGCTTTTACAGTAGATCACAAGATAATCACAGTGGGTCTTTAAGCTTTTTCTTCTCTGTATTCCATCAAAGGATCTTCTGCTGCTTTGACTTAACTTTTGAGAAAATCCAGAGAGGAAACAAGCAAAATGTCAACAAGTGAAGTGGGATTCATGTTTGTTTATCACTCATGGTTAATTTAAGCCAAGAGAGTTGACAGAAAGACAACTCTATGGCGTTACTTTCAATCAAATCAAGGGGACCATGGCTGATTCTGTCTAAACCTTAACGCTCAACAAGGATGTGTGCTTAATAACTGCCCAGTCATTTTTGGTGAAGTCTAAGAAAATATTATTCCTCCAAATATTGGTATATGTGTACTGTATTGGCATGATACTAATATGCCAGAGTGCTAATTCATCCATCTTCTATTCCCCTTTAGACCCATGCAGGGTCACTGGTGTTGCTGGAACTTTATCTCAGCTACTTCAGCGCAAAGGCGGGATGCACCCTAAACAGTAGTCTAGCCAGTGGCAGGCCACACACTCGCTCCCTAATGCATGTAAACAATTACCATTTGTTAAGAAATAAAACATGTTTTAGGAAGCCACCACAGAAAACCCTCTCATCCACGGGAATGACATATGCAAAAATGATCAGCAGGGATTCAAACCAGGGCTATCCTGCTATGACATTACAGTGCTAACCTCCACCACTTTGCAGCCTGAGTACTTATCCATGGTAACAATTATTAAAGGACAGATTCACTCCAGTCCTTTATTTTTATAAAAGAGAATTACTAGGGAGGCCTTTAAGTGGAACCCATGGAACATGGTGCTTCATGGCAACTGAACAAAAAAATTAAATTACATATTTTTATAGATAAATATAAACCAATTTTATGTTTGAACTACATGATTTTTTCATGGATTTCTTTATGTTAGCTGAGAAAACTATTTTTTTTGGTCTGAATTTTGTTTTTGTTTAAATAAGCTGAATGTTAAACTGTCATAAATGTTAACACAGACATTATAAGTGGATATGATTATTAAATTTATGATTGAAAGTGACAATGAAAAGACTGTAATTAAAATCTGTAATTAGGTTTTTTAATGAAGTCTCTGCAGACAGAGTGAAAATAATGCCGGCCTATGCACTGCACCACCTCAAGAGTCTCCAGGGAAAGGAATTGGTTGCAGTATGCAATATTAATGAAAAGCCTATCGAATATTGTGTGCACTATGCACAATTAGAGAAGAGAAAAAAATGTTTTGTGCATTTACACAGACTGTAGAACTACGAACCGATTGGCTTTTTTTTAATTTAAAGTAAAGCTGATGGGATCATTTTTTATATAAAAGAAATCCATTTTAGTGAGAAGGACAGATGCTTTCCTGGTTAGAAACGACGTCAACATCTGTACTCAGAGGCAGTTTGCAAACAAACATTTATGCAAAAGATTACAGTCAAATGGCAGCCTTTATATTTTCAGGCCTCATTATGTAATCAAGTATTTGGGTTGAAATTGTTTTCAAACTACAAATCAAAAGTGGTATCATAAACACTTCTTCTAGGTGGTATTTGACATGCTGGCTGTCATTTGATTAGCTCACTGTTCAAAACTGAAACCCAGAGTAGGCCGCTCTTCATTTATAAAAAAACAAATTCAATTTTGGAAGTTCTCATTCCTTCTAGTAAGGATCATGGTCCTGGACTTCTCTGGTCCTTTATAACATGATCTGTCAAGAAAGTTTCTGAAAATTGATTTTCTCACAAACATCTAATAGTTTATAGATGTGACAGCACAAGAACATTGCAGGGACTGAATACTTTAGACTTTCTTTGTTTTTACTCCAAGTATCAGACTTTCAGGAAATCTTAAGAGTCCTGTCATCTCCGGGAATGCTCAGATGACAGCTGTGGGAGGGGGATGTCAGTGAAGCACAGGAGTTCAAGGAAATAATTAAGAAGAAATTAACGGTCAAAAGTGATCATTCTGAGAAGCAAATGGACAGTTTATCTTGAGAGGAGTGCTTGTTTTTTTGTTTTTTTTGGCAGAAACAGTTTCTTGGGTGTCAGACTGCAGGTTGAAATGCATGAAAGAAGCTGACAAGAAGACACTGAACAGAATCTACTCCTTGAGGAATCTAAGATCCATCAATGTTTTTACAAAGATGTTGCGTATCTTCTCTGCGGCAGAGACACCAATTTACTTTGCAGCCATCTGTTGGGGGCAGCAGCGACAGAGCCAGCAATTCAAAGGCAACTCAGCAAACTGATAAAGAAGGTTGGCTCTGTGTTGGGGTCCGCTCTGAACTCGTTACAGCAGACTGAAAACCGGAACGTTACACAAGCTTCAGAAAACAGGCAGTTTTACATCCACTGTACCATACTGGGAGGGTTAAATAAAGCTTTACAGTTACAAAAATAACAAAATATATTCTCTAAAGCAACTAAAACTACAAGTAAAATTTTAAAGTAAATTTAAAGGCTAATATATTGTGTTGAAAATGTTACCATGTAAGACAGCTTTTTTTTGCCTTCTAGAATGCACTTACTCGGAGTCCAGTGTTCAAGTGGCGCCCTGCAGAGGTTTTTTCCCACACCAAGTAGCAAATGACACATCAGCAGAAGTAAGACACCAGTTCTGTCAGCATATGAGGCGCAATAACAAGGAGTAAGCCATTACGTCCTTCTTCTCATTATAAAACATTCCTCTGAACAGGGTAGTGTTTTATAGCCAACAATCTGTGGACTGCACACAGTTATGTTGATCCCTGTCAAAGGGAAATCTTTAATTGAGCATGTTCGCTCGCTTCACTTATCAAAGCAACAAATCAGGTTTTCTTCTCTCTACTTTTTCCTCACAAAACAATCTGATGCCTAATGAGACCAAGAGTTTAAGAGCTGCCTCGTTTGGAGATCATTTTTATGCATATTACAATTAAAATTCCAGGGGATGTTAAAAACAGGGTATTTTAACCACAGTAAACATGACATTGTTGCACAATCCAAACTTTGCTCATTTTTCTGTCATCATTTTTTCCATTGTGTGTCTATTATTTGAAAAATCTCTTTATAGGGCTGCAGCCAATATTTTTTTTAAATGTGACCGAGCAAAACACATCAAAAATATCGATTTTGTTCATGTGTTAAAAGTCAGGAATTTCTTCAAAAATGATTTAAAAAGCACAAGAACACTCTTGAAAAATGTAAATGATAAGAGTAAAAAAAATATGGTAATTTTCCTTAACTGGCTACTTTTTTTTTTTACTTGGCCATATGATACCATTTGAATGGATTTTAGCATGCTTTTGGTTTTTTTAAACTGGTACTTTTAGTTTTTTCAAAGATTCTGGTTAAGAAAAGTTTAAAAAACTAGGTAGCATAATGCGCAGTTTTGTCCAAACAAAGACAAAAAAAAAACAAGAACTAAAAAAGAGAGCCTGCGACAGGCTGGCGACCATGAGTAGCCGGGTTAGGCTCCGGCAACCCCGTGACCCCGAAAGGGATAAAGCGGATTGGAAAATGAATGAATGAATGAATGAATAAAAAAGAGAGCACAGGAAAGGAAAGATTTTATTCATTAATCCCACAAGAAAAAAAAAAGACAATGCATGAATTATAACTAATTAAAATTATAACATTTTCCACATATTCTATAGAAAACAAATATAAAAGCATAACAACCAAAAAGAACTTATACGCTTAACGCACACATAGGACATGAAGGGAAGGGCTTCTTCTTCATGTTCTACTGGTTACTCGCGAATGTTCACCACCTACAGTTGGAAGGGGCTTGATGTAAAATATGTTGAAGCCTTAAAAATGTCTCAAATGTTGCTCCAGGCTTTGTCTTTTACAGCTCTATTACGATATATGAAAGACTTGGTGCTGCATAATCCTTGCTTGGCACAAACTCCAAATATTAGTTTGTCCTTTATATTAAATATGTGAACGTTGACCAACTTGTAGCCAGCTTGTGAAAATGTGGCACATGCTAAATGTATAATTTTTGTATAAAATAAAAAAATGCTCCTGAGAAAAATCTATTTTTGTATTACTTGTTGTAAATTTTTCCATCATCTTAAGCAAAATTAGAAAAACGTGCAGTGATATTCTACTAAGATAGGGCTTACTTTGTGAGCAATGTGCATTCATTGTTGAAATGCTTGGATCAACAGAGCAAAGCCTCTCAGAGTACATCTGCATTTCTGCCCTTTTATTGAAATGTTAAACATCTTTCATCTTTTCTCCAGGGTCTGGCTGTCCCAAGGACAACGTTTTAATTCAAAGGGGAGAGTGTGTTTACCATCTGTGCCCTAAAGCTGTAGATAAGCTGCTCGCTTGATAAAGTTCAAACTAAATGGGCAGTAACATTTTCATTCAGTCCTCTTAAATTTCATTTACATTTTATAAGTTGAAGGATTGTTTATTTATGTTTTCCCTGTTAGTCCCTCACTTGCTCCATTTGTGTACTATTTTTCTTTGTTTGTTGGCAACTACTTTTTAAATGAAAATGAACTATAAAAATGAATAATTTGTTGAAACATTTCCTAAATTTGGGATTTAGATGGAAATAGCTGCACATATATATAGTATATTTTTGACAATGACTAAAGGATAAAGGATCAGAAAACCAGTTGCAATCAATCAGTCAATCAAGCAAGTAAGCAAGCAAGTAAGCAATCAAATATTGTCAACAAAACAGTCATATAAAGGTAATACCAGACAAAAGTCCTGATGACTGACACCTATCAATGATTGAGTTACTAGAAAATTTTGCAGATGTTTGCTTTTGAAATGTTCTTATGGTGCATTCACACTAAATGCAGCCGAGGCATCAAATTCGCGCCTTCTGCCTCTCTTTTGGCGCCTGTCAAATTTACTGCTCAACGCCTTAACGCCCTGGCTGCAAAGCAACCGTCAAAGAACTTCATACGTTGACCACATCATGGAAAACATGGAGAGCTCCAAAACAGGTGCCAGCAAGCATGTTCGCTGTGCCTGGGTTCACCAGAACCTTCAGAGTGCTGCATTCCTGACAGCCGTTTTAAATGGTACTTCTGTCTGTCCGTGGTAGAGGATGACATGGGGGTGGATTTTCATTCCTGTCCTGTCCCGCTCCCACAGAGAGTAATCCTGTCCCGTCTTGTTCCCGGTAATCTGACTCCCACGCCTGTTTAAAATGATCCCACTCCTGTCCCGCACATAGTGTTGCCGTCCGTGTAACTCCCACCCCCGTAACCCCCTGCGCATGCTCAGCCCAAACCCTACCCCGCCCTCACAAATCAGAATGCAAAATGCAAATCAGGCGAAAAGCAAGTGTGTATCGATCAACCAGGTGTAGCTTGAAGAGAAAAAAGCAAGAGAGTGATTTTAAAAAATGCTTGAAGGAGCCGCTCTTGTCGTTCAGTCTGAAGAGACGCCCTGGGAGCCGTTTCATTCATGACTAAATTGGTTGGATCCCCCTTCCGTCCTGCTCCTGTAAGAACTTGATCCCATTTCGATCTCATGGTAGAGAGGAGAAAAAATTTAATTCTCTTGTCTCTGGCCCAGTTTGAACATTAACCTGATAGGTTAAGCCACTGGGCGGCTGGTCAGCATAATGGGCTCTTTCGCTTCAGTGGGTTAGGCTCTGTGACATCATGGCGATCTGTCAAGGGTGTATTCCACCTTTGCCCAACAGTAACCATACAGTCTCCTGCAAACGAGTGGCCCCAGCGGGTTAAGAAAATGGAAGGAAGTTCATTCATTCATTCATTCATCCATCTTCCAATCCGCTTTATCCCTTTCGGGGTCACGGGGTTGCCGGAGCCCAACCCGGCTACTCATGGGCGAAGGCAGGGGACACCCCTGGACTGGTCGCCAGTCTGTCGCAGGGGCCACAAACACACACCCATGCACACTTAGGGACAATTTACAGTGATCAATTAACCTATGAAGCATGTTTTTGGACGGTGGGAGGAAGCCGGAGTACCCGGAGAAAACCCACGCATGCACGGGGAGAACATGCAAACTCCACACAGAAAGGTCCCCCAGCCAGGACTTGAACCGGGAACCTTCTTGCTGTGAGGCAGGAGCGCTAACCACTGCGCCACCGTGCAGCCCTGGAAGGAAGTTAAGGATGAAAATCCATGCATCGCGCGGCCATATTGAATTATTTTTTTTTTACTCTTTGATCTAGTCACTGAAAAGGTCACGTGTCCAAAGCTGAGTCCCTTATTGGTTGACGCACCGCGCTGCGTCACCTCAAATCGCGTCTTTACATTGACTTAACATTGAAACTTGACGGCCCAACCGGGCCAATGTTAATACACCTTGAAGGTCACATTACACACTTTGAAACATATTAAGCAGATCACATTGGTACTTTTTTTTCTTTACTTTGTGTGTATTTGCTGTTCACATCACCATTCTTGCTTGTTGTTGACCGATATTGGTCAATGCAGCTATAAAAAAAAATGCTTACTCTGATCACACCCCTTTCAAAGATCACACAGTTGCTTACATTTAAATCTTTTAATCTACGTCCTGCTGCTGTGATCAAATTAGAAATTAAACTATTTATTCCTCCCAAAAATAGTCACGATACTTGTTTCATTTCTAATTTAGTGTTGGTCAAAAACCATAAGGACTCATGCAATGTTTAATCTTACTTCTCTTACAGTATTTTCACATGT
Organism: Adrianichthys oophorus; assembly: GCA_036245035.1. Classification (NCBI taxonomy): domain Eukaryota; kingdom Metazoa; phylum Chordata; class Actinopteri; order Beloniformes; family Adrianichthyidae; genus Adrianichthys; species Adrianichthys oophorus. The sequence goes on along the minus strand of BSAI01000125.1, from coordinate 15,019,811 downwards.
TGTGCTAGCATAGAGCAAATGTCTATTTTTTAGCTGCCATTGCTTCAATAATGACTAAAATCTCACTCACTGCAGATAGGAAGCTGAGCTTTACCATAAGTCTGAGGTAAAAGGGTGAAATTTAAGTGGTGAGAGTAAGGTCCCCTGTGGAGCTCCTGTACTGCAGGCTTCCCACTCAGACAAACAGCCTTTCAACCTCATCCACTGTGGTTTGTCAGGTGGTCAATTATTCAAACAGTTGCAGAAGTCTCCATCTGTGCTTTTTTGAAGTTTCTTACAAAAAGCGAGGACTGAATCATTGCTTTTTTTCTGTACAATGTAGGATTTGGCCTTTGAGCGAATTTGCTGTGGCACCCACTCGAAGAAAAACAGCTCTTGAAGGTTTTTCTCTCTAGAAGAATTGTCATAAAAGCAGAATATTAAGAATTTGTGCTGATTTGCAGTAGTGCTGATGCAGTAATGATTTGCCCCGATTAAATCTGTAAGAACATTTATAGATAAAGATATTACAGTTGGAGAACAGTAAAAACACCACTTCCTCTTGCATTTGTTTTGGGGAAAGTATACCCTTTGGGTTTTGAATTTTGATTTGAATTTTAAAAAGCAAACACAATTTATGGTAAATATTATTTTTGTCTTGATTCATATATATTTTTTTCATCTCAACACAGCTCATAGAGTCAGTCAGCTCTGTGTCGAGTAATAGCAAGTTTGCTCAGCTGGAAATCAGATGAAAATAGTTTCCTCCTCTATTGACTGAATAACAGTAAAAGTAGCATATAGGTGTTCCCAAGGATATTCAATTTAACTTGCCTTTGTGAATGGGATCCAAAAGTGAATGTTTTTTGCTGACCTGCTGGGAAAAAAACAAACAAAACTTCAACACTTATTTCTATGTAGCACCATTACTTTCACAACTTCACTGAATTTAAACTACCTATTACGGCAATAACAAATGAAGTAAAATAATGTGAAAATGAAGAGTGTCTTAGTAGTTTCTGTTTTTGTACAGATGGCTGTTTTTGTGTCTGTAACAGTTGAGTTGGCTGATGTCCTTTACTCATTATGTGAGTCAACATGAGGGATTACAAAAGAGCCAGTCCTACTCTGACACACCAGGATAGACTTGAATTTGACAAGCGCAGAACTGAAAAGTGACATGATGACATATCAGAACTGTAAATACGTTAAATAAAGGAAAAACATTATTTGTACGATATTTTATAATTTGAAAAAAAAAAATCTTCAGAAAAATATCTCAACAACAATTGTTGTGAAAGTACTTTGAAAAAAATTCCGGTGTGAATTCCTCATCCATTTAAACGTGGAAGACAGGGAACAAAAGTATTTATATATCAACAGACCACTGAGAAGATTTAAAAGTTGTAATGGTCTGGTGGGCTCTGCTTGAATAACTTAAGATTGTAAAACTAATATATCACTTTTTTTCGTTTGTTTTTGCTTTTAACACTGCACATTTGAGAGTGGACAGGAGATGACAGACTCACATGGATGTAACATGCAACAACTACATGTTTAAATAACAACTACATGTATGAATAGTGTAGCAGATGGGCTTCATCCAGATGAAACTGTGGGGCAGCTGAGGGTGTGAGACGCCCACTAAGCAGGGGGAATAGGCCACCATGGCCCACGTTACATTTATACTTCATTCATTCATTAATTTTCCAATCCGCTTTATCCCTTTCGGGGTCACGGGGTTGCCGGAGCCTAACCCGGCTACTCATGGGCGAAGGCAGGGTACACCCCTGGACTGGTCGCCAGTCTGTCGCAGGGGACATTTATACTTTATAAATATAAATACATATAAATATACTTTATAATAGAAGTATAAATAACTATTTATACTTTATAATGCTACGCTGACACTTACATCAGTTGCATTAAGTTTCAGTGTTGAGTCAATCTACAGAACCAATGAGAAGTCCTGCTGTGTGTTCTGATCGTGAGGTGCAGCCTGATTCTCTGGCAGCTGCACGTTATGTGCAATTGGTGGTTAAAACAGGCAGCAGATGCAAATTTGATGCAAAAAATTGTTTGTTGTGAATGAAGCATTAGTACAGAGATGTTACTGTTTCTTTTTTATTTACTTCAATTATTAGTTCTGCTGGGTGGTCCATCTGTATTTACACTGTAACTGAACTCTACCAGGATTCACTTGCAACCAAGATCCTTACTTGAGTTCATGTGTTTGGTCCACTATAGGGCTTAGTCAATCTGTAATACCTGACTAATTAGGCAGCAAATTCTGCTCTAAAGCAAATAACATAGTGTGAACTCTCCCTCGGTGTGTTTTTTGCATTTTGTTTTACTTACATTGTTCTTTGTGCTACTTTAAAATGAACATCTTATTTATTTTGATATAACACAGCAAAATGTGATACTTTCTCAGCTTAAACTCTAGGCTAACTAAACCTACTGCTGTTGAATCTTTGGAGGAATGTGAATATCAAGACCAGTTTTTATCTTTTAGAGGATTTAGACAGAGAACAACATGTTTGACACTCCATTGTTTTTACAAGCCTTTCCCGAGCTGTTATGTACAGGGATTTTGTTATAAAGGATGAAACCGTTTAAGGGACTGAACATGAAAAACACTTTTGCTGTATTCATGCTCATAACATTTGCAGTTCCCCAGAACTTTGGTTAATTGCACATTCCAGTTGAAAAAAGTGGAGTTTGAGTTTTCTTTATCCTCTCTGAAAGGAACTTTTTTTTTAAATCTCTGTCTATGGTGCCTCTTCCAAAGTTGTATTTAATTAAGAACAGTAGTGCAGAAAAAAATGTGGAAAAAAGAAATCCCAACTGTGCTGAAAAGAGTTAGAGGAAAAAGGTTGCCCCAAACACCTGTCAGCAGGGTGGTGGAGCAGATCCATAGGGCGCTACAACATTAAAAACTGGTCTCTGTAACATTAAAATAAAGATCAAATTAGTGGGCTTTTCAACATAAAGCGTCAGAGGAGGTCACAAAGCAGAAACTGAAGGTTTACTGCAGAAAGGCATGATCTTCAGCATGTCAAGTGTTATTTACTCTCTGAATAACAAATTAAGCACAAGAAAAGAGTGAAACAAAATGAAAGCATGCTTTAAACCGTGCATTTATGCTGTAAAAAAACAAACAAACAAATGTATTCAAAGCCTCAACAGTAAATGTTGCTTCTGGTTTAACTTTGAGCTTACGTTCATCAGGAAAATAAGTAAGAAAGCATCATAAACTTGCTTTTTCTATTAAAATTCCAAACACTTTTGATCATCCATATTTATTAAGTAAATACAATTCAAGTAAATATATCTCAATTTATGAATATATTTTATTAATTACTAACTGATGACTTTGAATGGTTTATTAAAAGGGCAAATGCTTTCCACTAAGCATTTTTATTTCTCCATGTTTATTTTAAGGTTGTTTGGTTTCATTCACCTGTGCGAACTAAAGTTCGAAATCTGATAAAAAACAAATTACTATTTTTGCAAATGCTTGCTAAAACAATACCAAACCAAGCAAAACACTTGTTCGAGCATACTGTTTAAAGATAATTGATTAACTAAAGGAAAACTGCAAGTCAAAGTCTACAAAAATGTGAAGATTTGTTGCTGATTCTCTTCAATTGAGACTGCAATCAAACCAAAAGGAAAATAAATGACAGTGTCTGACCTGTCTCCCTGAACCTAACACAAACAGGAGAAAACAGTCACACAAACAAAATGGCAGCTCACCCCCACTGCTTCAACTTAAGTTTGTCAAATTAAAGTTACAAAGTTGTCCACAAAGTTCACTTAAGGTCACAACCAAAGGCCTCACAAGTGTTGTCAAAGGTGGGGAGGAGAAAACAACCAGACTATAATCCAACAATCCACCCACCCTCTGAAGGAAGCAGAGATGATGCCAGGTATTTAAAGTCTTGTCCTCCAATCCTGAGCCGCCACAAGACCTGAGTTCATCGATCCGTTACTTTAAAGAAAAACATGAGGAACCTACACACATACAAAAAGACCTTTCACACCATACACAACCCGTGTGTCTGCGTTTGGATTTGTTAACTCATTCATTCATTCATTTTCCAATCCGCTTTATCCCTTTCGGGGTCACGGGGTTGCCGGAGCCTAACCTGGCTACTCATGGGCGAAGGCAGGGTACACCCCTGGACTGGTCGCCAGTCTGTCGCAGGGGCCACAACCACACACCCATACACACTCACACCCAGGGACAATTTAGAGTAACCAATTAACCTGTGAAGCATGTTTTTGGACGGTGGGAGGAAGCCGGAGTACCCGGAGAAAACCCACGCATGCACGGGGAGAACATGCAAACTCCACACAAAAAAGGTCCCCCAGCCAGGACTTGAACCGGGAACCTTCTTGCGCTTCTGGCTGCGCCACCGTGCAGCCCCGATTTGTTAACTGTGAAATAAATAATTAGTGTTCCCTCGTCAATCACAGGAGTCACGTTCTAGAAAAAATATTGATAATAATATTGATAATATATGTTTTAAGACTATAAGACACTTTATGCAATTTTTTCAGATATATACTAACATTTTCAAACTTTTCTTTCTTGTTTTAACTAATTAAGTTCAAATCTTGGTAGAAAAATAATTTTAGAATGAAACCAAAAATCTGCCCATAATTGAAGATTTATGTAAATTTGACAAGCAGAACTCCTTCTGTACAGGAGAAACAGCATGGAGGACATTTATTGAAAATGGTCTGCATGCAATCATCATGCAGAACACAATGCACTGAAAATAAAAGCTTGCAAAATTGCACAAAAAAATATCTTCTAAACAGTGAGACTACGAAAGGTAAACGGTATTACCTCGAGGGACCACTCCACATGCAAAAAAAAAGTATTTTTGCTATTTACACCCTATTTCATTTTTTGAAAACTTCAATACATGGATAAAGAAGATTTAGACAACAATAGGAATACACATTATGGAATGTTGTCCTCCACCTGGAGAGACAGAGCTTCTTCTCAAAATTTTCAATATTTGAAGCCTATGTAGGCAGGAGAGTGTCTCTGAGAAACTTCAACACATACTAATACTCTGCAAAAATATAGGGTATTTACTGGTTCGAGTAATTACCAATACCAGTATTACTGAAGCAGTCAGAACTCTTAAGAAATGAGTGTCGAGCATCGGAAGGTCATTGGTGGAAATCCAAACTACTAATACATTTTGAGTTCTTCGGTGAAAAACACACATTTTAATAACAAAGAAAGGAAAAAAATCAAACACGGAAATTAAACATGATTGCAAAACACCATAATAACTCTCAAGGTGTTAGTTTCTATCATTCATAAGTTCATTGAGCCCTCAAGCACACCTAACAACATCTTCACTGATGAGAAAAGTCAAGAATTTGCAGACCACATTGGGCTTAAAATTGATCAGATAAAATCTGACATAAGCCAGAATAACACCATTCTGCATCTTTTAACTCTTACGACCTTGTAATGTTTAAGGAAGTTTTTTTTTTGTTTGTTTGTTTTATTTTTTACTGGAAGTTTTTGTTCTTTTTGATGAAGCAATGCTAAAGAAAGTGACTATACAATTAACATCAAGGGTTTACACTCTCTCCCTCCAGCTAATGACTTGGAAATGTGATTAGGAGACACAGCATAAACTTCCAAAACTATGCCAATGATACTAAGCTCTATGTGACTATGTCTCCAGATGACCTAGATCCCATTGACAAACTTCTTGAATTTATTATCGATGTAAAAGATTGGATGGCAGCTAATTTTGTTAAACTCAACAAGGACAAAACAGAAACTCTGATCAATCGGTCAGAAGCTGACAGACAAGCCACTCTCAAACTTCAGAACTCTGTTTTAATTTCGATAACCTGTCAAAAAAAACCTGAGACTTTTCTTTGCTGCAGATCTTAACTTCAAAATCCACATCTCAAACTCAACTAAGAGCCTTTTTCATTTAAAAAATATAGTCAGAGTTGGACCTTTTCTTTCTAGAATCAGTGCAGAGACTTTAATCCATGCTTTTATCATGTGTAGACTTGACTTTTGTAATGCTCTTTTATGCGGTCTTCCAAAGGAATCTATCAATCGATTACAGCTTGTTCAGAATTCAGCTGTTCGTGTTTTAACCAATACAAAGAAGAGAGCCCACATCACTCCTGTCTTAAAGTCTCTGCACTGGCTGCCTGTCAGTTTCAGAATTGATTTTAAGATCCTTCTTCTAGTTTTTAAATGTCTTGATTGGCTCAGGACCATCCTGTCTCTCGGATCTCCTCAGACCTTTCAAACCTGCCAGAACTCTCAGATCCTCAGGTTCTGCTCTCTTAACTCTTTCTACTGTAAGAACCAGGACTCACGGCGAGGCCTCCTTCAGTATCCAGGTCCTCATTTGTGTCATAGTTTACCTTAGGATCTGGGAGTTTCTGCCCCTGTGGGGAGATTTTTTTTTTATTTAAATTAAAGAAACATCTTTTTAGATTAGCTTTTACATAGCTCATTTAATCAACTTATTTATTTATAAGCTGGGCTTTTAAGTATTTTATGGCTTTAATGATTTATCATGTTTAGGTTTTTACCCTATCTTGAAATCGATATAGTGCCTCCTCAAATTTTGGCCACAGCATTTCCTTTTTTTTAAGTTTTTTTTTTGTTGTTGGTTTTTATCTAATGTGTCTTGTGAGTTTTCATTTTTTTAACTAATGTCTATATACGTCTTTTATGCCAAGCACCTTGTATTCAACAGCATGTTGATGAAAAGGAAGTTTATTGTTACATTAAATGGTTATTTGTATGCAAATAATATATGTTTAACAATATTTAACAATAGTAAAGCACTGTAAATGCAACATTAATACCATTGACTTTAAATGAGAAGTGGACTGAGTGACCTCTCCCTTCTTGCGCTCGTGTTTGTCAGAATAACCATTCCTATTCTGCCCAATTCTTTTCTATTTTTACATGTTTTTGCTAATCCTATTTTTTTCACTAAATTTTATGTTCAAGCTGTAGACTGGCCAATCAGATCACTCAATAACAGTATGAGGTGTCTGCTGACCCCCATGTCCAATGTTCAAAACGTTTGACAAATTTCAGACCAATTTGGCGGCGTCCATTTCACAAAAAAATGGCGACTGAGTTGATATAATTTAGTTGGAGCTGGAAGTGAGCTATTTTGTAAGGATGATGTTATAATTCACTCAGTCCAGCTCTACACTACATGCTGTCAAGTATTCATCAACATTGCCTGTCACAAAAAACCTCTCTGTCAGACTTAACACTAATAATTCAATGATTATACATGATGTATTTATAAGCATTAAAAGCAACATAATGAAGAAGTGACTGGAAAGTAAAACCAGTCACTTTTTTGGTTTTCTCTTCCTAACAAATACAATCATTGCTTTTTTCATTGAAATTAAAAACTGATATACACAGGTGTGCTGGCAGGGCTTTACTGATGGTTTTATAGTTTGAAAAGTCTAGTGTGATAACACAAATGTACAGACAAATACTGAGCAATTAAGCTATTAAGTGCCTCATATAGATTTTCTTTCAGCGCTGCAAGGAAAGGGAAATGGGAGAGATGAAAAACAATAAAAATATTGCAATAGAATTCAACTTGTAAAGTATTTAAAGCTTGCTTTTTCCTTGAGAAACACTATCAGCATGTCCATTATCTGCACTTACTTGTGCCTTCCATGCTGTTGGCTCAACAGGCTTCAAGATATATTATCGTTAAAAACAGAAATTTTCAAAGGCCAACAAACTGTCAGCTAATGGCCTACCTGAGAAAAACAAGTCATGTAGGGACATAAAGAACTTTACCTCAGACTCATTTATGCAAACTTTAATACATTAAACTCTATATAGCCCTACACTTCACAAGTTTTATTACTAAAAGTACTCATCTGGATAGAACCAAGACTTCTGTTTGTGCAAATAAAATTCAAAATGTCATGAAGTAAGTTATATGATATTCAATTTTCTTTTCTTTTTTCATAGTAGTATTTCATGTTTAAAACAGTCATCCAAAATGGTTTGCACCTCCATGTAACCTCCACACATCAATTGTTTCTGTGCACTCCTTATCCTTTCTTCGGTTTTTTGCTCTGGCACTACAAAAATTAGTCATTCATTTCAAGAAGGTCAATATCAAGACAATTTTAGCCAATGATGAATTCTCACTGGTGTAACCAAGCATTTCTCAGTTGTCATGGCCATCCCAGCTCAATATCTTTGAATGATTGTCCTGGACAAGGTCAATCTGGAGCCACTGCTTTCCAGTGGCTCACAGTGGAATGTGCTAAAGTCACAAGGAGCTAAAAGATCCTAAATGAGCAGACCCTGTGCACCACAGGCTTGACATGCAATTGATACCATCTTAGATCAACTTAACTGTTTTTATTTGATACATTTATTACATATGCATGTGTGTGTGCGTGTGTATGTGTGTTGGGGGGGCAGCGAATTATTAAATTCCAAATTCTAATTTAAATGGAGAACAATATAAATTTGCTAATTGGGATTAGCTAATAGATCCTGTCAACTTCAAAGACATTGGTGTGAAATAATTTGATGTAATGCCGACAGAAAGCAGGGGATGCTCAAAGAATTTTTCCCTTTTTTCTTCCTAAAACAAAAACAATCATGCTAAACTTTGTATTTTGACAGAAAATGTTACCACAGCTCCTAAAACTTGGTGCGGTCTAGAATAAATGTCAAGGCAAATTTAAGCTGCAAAGAGTGATTCATGTGCAGATACACCCAGAAAATGTTTGAGACTCAGACTTGAGGCTTAGTCATGTGCTTTTTGTCTCACGCCGTAGTCTGTTTTCATAAGTTTTCAGCTGTGTCTCCATTTGCTCTTAATGGGAAAAAAAATGCTTTCAGAGGTGAAAAATCTTAGACATTTTTACAATAAGTGTTTGCCAACTTCAGCTTGGTTATTCAGCAAACTTTAGCCTGTTTTGTGCAGCTATGTTCACAAATGCAAGTACATTTTCTATGGAAATAAAATCAGTTTGAAGACTCACTCTAGTGAAATGTATGCTTTTTATGTTTTTAACATGCTCTTGTATCAGTTGTTTCATGACTAAGGACATATATAAAGAAAGTTAAGATTAATAAGGCACTTCTGAATATTTCTGTATTTAAATTATTGTAAATCAGTAGCAGACAAAAAAGTGATGTTTGAAAAAGCCTGTAGTTGTTACAAACAAACTAGAATTGGTGGGCCACCAGTTCCCTGCTCCGCTCCATTCTGATGCATTAACTTGCAGATAAAGAGATCCATGTACATCTTTGTCGTCCTCGTCCGAGCTAGCATCAGGCTCAAAACTGTAAGGCTGGAATTCTCTGATATTGCTTACCATATTTGTTGCATCGCTAATGTTAGCTTAGTGTTGTGAGACACTGTAAGCTGGAGGGAGAGAGAGTAAACACAAGGATGATGGGAAATGAGTACAGGCTTACTCCCTGCAAACTCTGCAGAAACTATGTCCTAGAAAATTAAACGTTTCTTTGATTTTGCCTCAAAACTGCCTAATTATAATTAAAAGACCACTGTGATTGCTTTTACTATCAAAATATGATTGGAATGGGGCTTTAAGGCATAACTGTGGTAGCCAGGAATCAAATCACCAACCCTACATCTGGGAAAAAAAGACTACTTTTTTGAGCTCCAGCTTCAACACCCTTCAAATGTGATTCAATCAGGAAGTCAACAATCATGCTCTTTGGCTACAAAGCCTGAAATGTCATGCAGGGGCTGACTACCTCTGTTTGATCCTAATTTTTGTACCTTAATCATAAAATTGAATGCTTTGGCTATGCCAGCACACTTTCTGAACCCTAAACCTTTTGACCAAACTTGGTAAGAATTGGTCCTTCTTTAAATTTTTATTTTCCTTTTTTCAAAATCATATTCAGTAATTGCCTTGTTTAAAAAAAAAAAATCACTGACAGGGTAAAGTAGGCTTACAAACTGAAAGAATGGCAACAATATGAGCAATTATCAGTCCATTATCGGGTGTATTTTTGAAATCTCCCATAGTGAAACACAAAACGGACCTGCCAGTCCTGTCTCATTTTAACAAACATGGTCTACCTGCTATTCTTTTTTATATAAATAAGAGGAAAGCAGGAACTGTTTGGTTTGAAAAGAGCCGTTTTCAGTGACAAAAGATGAAACGAGGAGGACTTTGAGCGAGTACAGCACACTGTGTGCAGCACAAAGCAACATGCTCAAGCTCTCAGCAGTGGCTTCATGTGGCTGGTGTGCAGCAGTAACTACATTCTCGGGCAGTAGTGACGATGCCGTTTACTCTGTTAGACAAATCCATAAAACAATGATTCATGCGGTGACTCTTTCACACAATCAATGGAGTCTCAGTAAAATACACTGTAAAACATCTTCAGCTCGCTTTAATATGTTCATTTCTCACCATCTCACAATGGCGGCCACCCCAGCTGCAACAGCTTTAAAAATATATACATTGATCTGAAAGAATAAAAGACTCTTTCTATGTGTTGGTGGTTGAATTATTGTCAACTTTCAGGGTGCAAAAATAACAACAGAGAGCTGATAATATTTCTAACAAATCCTTGGTGAAGCATACTATTAGAAGTCACATAAAGAAATGTTCTCCTTGAAATAAAATGAACCAGAAAAGAGACAAAAGAATCATGCTGGGACTCATACACCCACAGACAGCTTCTACAGCTCTCTGTAAACTGGCGCTGAGCTCCATTTGTGATAAGAATGACAGACTTGTGATATGAGACACAGTTGTTTGATTTATTGTTGGAGAACACTTGGAACTGTGCCTGACCACAGAATATAAAGGCATCTAGGAAGATGCTATTTTTAATGCTGGATTTATAATGTTGTCTTTAACCTATAGTCAAAAATGTACATGCCATCAACAAAAACCACAGGTTTTGCATTTGTTTAAAATGCATCATGAAAAACCTTTCCTGATTTCAGTGTTTTGTTAGATCAGTCTACAAATAATTCAAAAAGGCATGAAACTTAAGTGGAATTATTCAATCTGGGTGTAGAGGATTTTGCTATTGCAGGATTGCTGTACATTTTAGACAGTCCTTCAAATTCAGTCGACATTACAAGAATGAATACCATTATTTTCACAGGGATATTGTATTCCACTGTCCTGTCACAGTACCAGCACTTTTCCCTCTTTTTTATATTCCCCAACACAGTCGCAAATAAGATGTTGAGAGGTACATTAAAGCCATTTAGCCGTTCTGAGGATCTTTTGTTTAATCAAAATGCCAGGCGCCTTTTTGAGGACACCTTCAAACTAAGGACATTAGATCCTATTTCCTCTTCTCAGATTAAAATTATATTATATTAATATTGATATTGATTTTTTTATTATTGTTATTCTTATTACCATCCGCTATATGTGCCATACTGCATGCATCTTGCTTTTAACATGCTTGAGTTAAATTTCAATAACAATAGCTGTGTTTCCATTACACAGATGTGCAAAACTTTAGCGACATTCTACAAATGTCAAAAAAACACAATTTTGCAATTGTTTCCATTTAATCATAACTATGCAAATAAACACAATTCAACTCGCGCAATAAGTCATTCAAAACCACGGGCATGGATGAGTATTGTTATAAGTATTGTTTTAAGTGAATTCACAAAAAGGGAGTATTTGGGTGACGTCACGGCTTCTGGGGCGCACGGGCGGCGTAGCTAGACTATTGATAATCTATATAAATGTAAATGAGCCAGACACAGAAACAGAGCATCATGTTTAGCGGTATTAAAACATCACCCTTTTAACAAGTAAGCAGTTGGACCATTTTTTCTGTTTGATAACATAAGATACATCATGCAGATTTCTGTCACAGTGCTAGTGTTCATCAGCATTTTTGTGAATATGTCCATTTCGTTATACCCCAAAAAAACACCTCCTCCAAGCGTATATGAATTTAGTTGTCCATGCTTCTGTTTGGTGCAGTGTGATTCATGTGTTGTACTTCTTTCCCACACCCCTGGAGCAGTGAGAAAGATTTCAGATTCCAGGTGGCTTGTCTGTGCTCCTGTCTTTAGCTGTGGACCTTGCCTTTGGCTCGTCTGGCGCCCCCAGCTGCCCCCTTGTTTCATCTGGATGAAATCCACCGGCTACACTATTCAGACATGCAGTTGCAAACTTAAATAAGCTAATTCTTTTTCATGTAGTTGTAGAGTTAGATAAGCTAATTCTTCTTTAACAGTCTTGGTACAATGCCTGTCCATACTGGGAGAGGATCCCCCCCTTCATGTGGACTTTCCTGAGGTTTCTTTTTTTTTTCTGAATTATTATTTTTTAGGATTTTTTTCCTCACCAAGAAGGAGGGTCAGGGTAGGGATGCCAGTTTAGCTTAACTGTTTAGTTTGGTTTAGCAACCAACTATTATTTATTCTTTATGACTTGATGTTTTTGTCCAATTACTGGTGTGAAGCCCATTGACAACTGTGTTGTGATACTGGCCTATATAAATAAAATTGAATTGAACTGATTTATAATAAAAGGAAGGACAAATAACTTCACCTCCAGAACATTCATATTTAAAAACCCATTGCAATGAAAATTGGGTTTTTGGTGCTGTTAAAATGTTTGTGTGGCATTTTTCTGATAATGAAGGACAGATACAAAGAAAATTAAGCTAGAGATTGCATTTCTGGGTATTTTTTTGTTCAAAACATTGTGAAGCAGAAATAGACATAAAATGCTTGTAGATGTAATGAACTGTACTTTCCGGAAGAAGTTTCAGTCACAATGTTCTATATGTGCAGGCTTCTTTAAAACAAACTTTTCCCTCATGATCTGGACATAAACAACCTGTAAGAGATGAACTTTCTCCTTGAACTGATGCTTTATTTAACCTGTTGTAACAATCAGCACTTTCCCTTTGCAATTCAAAATTGCTGCTCAGCGACGCATTGACTTGTTATTCACAACGGGCTGCATTACATGTCAAATAGTCCGCCTTTTGAGAAAAAGTGATCTAAACCTAAAAAATAACAAAAATAAAGTACTAAAAATCGATTGACTATTTATTTATTTTGTAAGTGACCATGTTATAAGCGGGATTGTGCTCGAAAAAGTGTGCATTATCAGAAATTGACACACGCCACTGAAGCCTGAACCAGCGACAGGGGCTTGCTTTGCGGAGTGTAATTAATTAGCATGAATTAATATTAACGCATTCATTTTTTTTTTTAATGAACCGCGTGGATTAATACACTAATGTTGACAGACACTACTAGAAAACTGTTTGAGTTAGAAAGATGACTTGGACCAAACACTGGGATGTCTGGCTGCTAATAATAAATACAAACCTTGAAGGACATCCTAGCTGTTTACCTCTGTCTTACCTCTTCATCAAGAAGATTTGAAAAATGTTAGAACAGACTGTTTGATGTGTGCGTTGTGTGCTTCAAGACATTTAACAGAATAGTGCCATTGTAGCCCAAAAACACTGTCACTTAAACTCAATGCATTATGGGAGATGTAGTGCAAAACTAACGCAGATGTCAGACTGACACATCTCTGAGCTTCACTTTTTTGCTTACTTTTTTGGTTATCTGACACAAGCATGAGCTTTAACTGTCATTTTTGTTGGTACTGAGAGACTTTATGAGCCAAGTCGGAACAAGGAAGTGAGGACAATAATCACTTCTGATTGGTCAGACTCATGACGTATGATTATAACCCTCCAAGAATAATTGGCTGAGACGGTTTAAGGGGCAGACCTTTTCCAAAAACATAGCTTGAGGCTAAATCGTGGTATTGTCATTCTAAGCAGTGTCCTTAATAGAATCAAATGAATACAAAGAAAAAAGTATCTTATGATCTTTCATATTCCTAACTACTCAGTGTTTTATCAGGGCATGTTAGGATGAGCACAGTGCTGATATCCTGGTAATGGTAAATGTTTTAAGATCAGTGAAAATTAGTAATTTCCCACAGTACACCTGACCATCTCTCATGGCACACTGATTGAGGAACACTGTTTTAGTGAAATATATTCATTCTTAATATGATAAAGATCTTTTCTCTGTTACCTCCTTCTTTGTCCACAAATTTACTTGTCAATGTTGTAGTTACTGCGAGTTTCCTTTCTGCACTCTCAGAATCCAACCACACATGGCAGATGGTTACCCAAACCTATTCTTGTTCTCCAGGACGCTCTTTTCTATTTAAGCAATTTTTTGCAAATGCCAGAACCTATGCTCAGCTTGAGAGAATACACATGTCTTGACAAATCTTTGATCAAATTTGTTGGTTACTTATTATTAAAAGTTATTAACATAATAGCTTTAGTCCAAGTGAAACTATATGTTCAAAACTAAATTTTGTATCAATCATTGATATGTTCACTTTTTTCTTTGGTTTGACCTTTTTTCTAATGCTGACATTGTATCCAAATACAAGCTTGAATGTAAATTGATGCTGCGAATTGATTAATTTCCCAAACGATTTGTTCAAAATTCACAATGATGAACAATTTTGTAGACTAGAGTTTTCCTTTTGTAGCAACAGATTTGTTGCAATTTCAAGACAATTTGGGAAAGATCCAGTCATGAACACAATGCCACAAGTCAGACAGCTCAGTTGCCAATTGATCATAAACTTGAGTTCGTGTTGAGTGTGGAGACAAATGAAAACAGTGGCCCAAAAATAGGTCACTTCTCCTAGGAGAACTTTGGAATTTTGCTTTTGTCCTCTGCTGTAACTGTATTGTCAGCGGACCAAAGAGAACACATGGATGTCTGAGCTTTAACCTCACAAAAGAGATTTTTCTTCCTCGAAAGAGGTGAGTGACATTGATTTTCAGCACATTTCAAGTAATGCTCGTTTATTCATTTATTTATTTATTTTTTTACATTGAGGGCAACATGCAGGTGTATTCATTATCCTGTAATTACCTGGCTGTTAGTCTTCTGGTATATTAGTCATTATGTGCTTTCTCCACACGGTGCCGTGACAGGAAAGGCATAATGAATGAGTGTTATAGATAGAAACTACACAAACCTGCTCTTCCATCATTAATACTAAGCTGTTGCCAAAAAGCAACCTGCTTTCAAGGCCACCGCTAAGTGACCCCTTACACAAATGCAAACCAAATCCTACCTGTGTAACGCTGAGAGCAAACAAGGGCCCATCCAATGTTAGGCCGATGCTAAATTCTTTTGTGCACAATGTGCTGAAAAAGCTGGAAGAAAAAAAAACAATTCAACAGTGTATCACTGCTAGAACAGATGGCACTTCATTCTTGGAACTTTTTCATTTTGGTGGATGAAGTTACCAACAGCTGGAAAATGCTATATTTACATAAATTATGCCCCTCACTTGAAAGTGAGCGACTGATAATGTTCGAGAGGCTTGAAACAAGGCCAACTCAGAGGGTTTCGGTTGGGTGTAGGGACTTTGCAGCGCTCTTAGAGAGCAGCGCACAAAATGAGCGGCTTGCCTTAAAGGCAAGTAAAGCCAGGACTTCAATATGGGCTCATCTGCTAGTGATTCCTGTGGTGAGCAAATTACCCTTCATAATGGCCGGCCTCTTTGTAATATGCCATGTGGAAAAGAAGGGAACATCTGATTGCAATTCCTCTCTAGGAAATGTGAGAAACAAGCATGTCTTATGGAAAGAAGCTAAAAAATCTGATTATGTATCATTTTCATGTAAAATATCTACATTTTATGTCATGTTACTACCTTTATGGACTTGTCTGTTTTTCCTACTTAATGAGTACAAAAAAATATGATAGTTTGATGTGTTTTAACCACAGGAGGACCACCCTGACTTCTGTTTTTGAGGCACAGTATTAAAAGAAAAAAAACTGGAGGCAGATCAGTTCACCAAGATGCTACTTGATGGTTTCATGCATGTATTGATCAGAGGAGGAGAGCCTACTCATTGGTAAGGATGAAGGATGATATGATCAGTTGTCAGAATGAGTTGGGGAGCAGACTGGATCTGAGAAGAAGACAGGATCAATATACGAACAAACTAAGACAGACCAAACTACAGAAAAATGGCAAATGCTGTATACTTCTAATACAGTAGCACTTTACTACCTTCTTTGAAAGCCCAAGTGCTTTACAGTCAAAGTCTCATTCACCCAGTCACACACATACACTGATGTCAGCTCTGCTGCCAAACACTGGCACAAACCTATGACAAGGAGCAATGTGGGGGTCAGTGTCTTGCTCAAGGACACTTTGACACATGAACGCAGAGTGAGAGCCGAAACCAATCAGTAGTTGACTGCTATACCTCTGTACCATGGCAGTCCCTAAAATCAGCCCAATACTACTAGATTGACAGAGTGGCATGTAATACAATGAAAAATTAATTATTGTAAGTACAAAAACATAACCTTTATGACCCAAAGCATGCATTTTACAAAGACTCAGTAAGGCAGGAGAGGGCATGGGGCCTGATTGCCAAAGTGTTGGATGAACTACCTAACACGGAGGTGTCACATAAACCGGTCCTGCAGAAGCACGGGTGGGGTGTGAGTGTGTATGTGTGTGTGTGTGTGTGGTGGTGGGGGTGGGTGGGGGTGGGGTGGGGGTGGGGGTCAAAGACACAATGGAGACAATGTAAACTTGTAAACTATCTGATGGTCATTAGATGGACTCCCCAAGTAATGTCAAGGAGACACACCCCTGACGGACCAGCCAAGTTGCCTTGTGGTCCAGTGTTTATCCTGAGACTGGAAGGTCATACCAAAGACTCTGAAAACAGGACCCAATGCCTCCCTGCTTGACTCTCCAGTAAGGGGTTGGGGGATTAAACAACCAAATGGTTTCAAAGCCCGGCTGTGTCTGCAGCTCACCACTCCCTCAGTGAATGGGTCAAATGTCAAGCACTAATGGGACTTTAACTTTAAAACTGGGAAAATCCTGTACACCTGTGGACAGCAGTAGCAGCACAACAGCCAATCTCAGCACCAACAGAGGGGCAGCCAAAAGGTTGAGCTGTCAACATAACATAAAATTGTTCAACCATTCAGAAATATCTTTAGAGTCTGATTCCAGAACTTTTCCAAACAGTATAGTTATTAGACATCCTGACATGTTGCATATTGAGATTGTGTGATGTTATTTCAAGCCAAGGTGGAAACAACCCTGAAAAATGTTGCCTCAAATCAGCCCAACTTAGACTAATGGATTACATTATGTACTCTCTATCCATTTATGTATACAGTCATTGGTTTTAACAGCACACCTGCCTTAACACTAAACTGTGCATATTCTTCTGTTGTTCCTCTCTCTGCCACTTGAGGCAGCGTAAAGAAAAAGCAAATACAAACAACAGAAGCAGATTTTACCTGTTTTGTTTGGTAATGTGGTGGTTCATTGGCTCAGCACTTCACTAAAAATTGATTTTCAAAAACTTTTCTCTAATAAGCTGCTCTCTATGTTACCATCTGGAAATGAAGTTGTTCTTTCAAATGATCAATGAGTTGTTGTTCACCTGTTGATGCACATCTCCAACGGGGGTCACCACAGCAAATCCATTTTCATTGATTCACACTTTTGGTTTGGCAAAGAGTTTTGCGCCAAATGCCCTTGCTGACACAACCCTGTAATTTATATGGGCTGGGGAGTGGCACAGGGAGACCCAGACTTGGGACTCTTGTGGCTACATGGTTAGGCAGTAGCATGAAGGGACTTGTCTGAGGACCCACACTGGATTAAGCTCATTTTCCCTCTGGGATGTGAACCCTAGTTCCCACGTGCCAGTCTTCCACCCAGCCAACTGAGCCATCCAGCCGCTTAATCGTTCAACAAATATCCTCTATTTTTGTAAAGCTGACAGGTGTTCTTTCAGATAATTTTCTTACTTTCCTCTTTCAAAATATAGATTGCCTTCCAGTATTAAACTTAAAGTATCTCTTTCCTGTTTAGTCCTAACATTTCTTAATACAAATGATGACTTTTTTTTTTTTTTTTTTGCTATTTGAAATGGTTAATCCTTGAACAAATGAATGTCTTGAAGCATATAACGGAAGCAGATCTAATGCCTCCTGGTAGCATCCGTTCAGGCTGTTCAGCTGCTCGTCTAATCAAAGAGAAAATGACTACAACACATTTATCTTTTCAATGCATTTTTATTATGGACTGCTGTGAATTTAATATCTTAGCATTGCATGGCGGAAATCTTTTGCAAAGTACGATCAGACAGTTAAAAAAAAAATATTCGCATAACATCCAATTAAATGGCCTTCATGGTTTATCAGTTCTCTGCATGTCTCAAAATAACATTCAAAATTGATTCTGCTGCAGGCAATCCAGAACTGTCCAAAGGAGTGCTCACCCGTACGTCTTTCCTTGAACCTGAATTCCCACTTGGGGTTTGATTCTGACCCTCATCTTGTGCCTTGGTCTAGCAGAGTTTCTGCAACACAGCAACATTTATATTTTAACGGCTGAATATGAATTATGCACAATGAGCAGTGAGAAGAAATTTAATGATGCCTCGCTGGTACAGTCTGCCTCAAAAAACGAAGAGTGATTCCCCCTGTATTGGCTGCAGGGATGAAGGTGCTGATTTGAACAAATCTTTGACCTCATCCTTCTTGTTGCTTTAGGTTTGCAGTCAATGCACAGGTTTAGAGCACAAGAATAGGGATGAGGGTACCTCACCCTGTCAGAATATTGATCCACTCTGACATCTAATGTAATGATTCTTTGTCAGTAAAGAAATGACTGGACAGGCTGAATTTGGGTCGTATCGCCAGTGACTTTTAAATAAGACTCCTCTGCCATCTCCTTGTGACCTTGTCATCTATAGCGCACCACATCGAGGGAGAGGTTTTTTTTTTTGTGTTCGTAAAAGAGAAAGCACTTCCACAGAAATAAAATGATGTATTCTGGCACAGGGTGACCTTGATTTGTTATAGATAAGATGTTTTTTTTCTTTAAAATCAAAGAAATGGGCATGCTGCACTACAAACACAAAGGCTTTTTTAAGAGTTTGGAAAAAAAAAACTAGCTTGGATTTCTAAGCTAATGAACATTTCAAAGACTGTTGGAGCTTTTTCATTGATAGTGGAGCATACTTTAGAGTTTTCAGAGGAATAGGCTGTACTTTTGATAAATAGTAAAAAAAAAAATTAGTTTAGTCTACAGATTAATAAGCTTAGAATGTCAACATTTGTTGAGTAAAACACATATAGTTTCACTTTATAAACATCCACTGTATTTTTATAAAAAGGACTATTTTTTTTCATCTATTTTTAGATAAATTAGATTACATTAAACCACGTTATTATCCTCTTTTCTAGGACTGGTGGGGTTTTCAGGCACGTGGGGTCTTATTTTGGAACCAAGGCACCCAAGTGTCCAATCTCCATCCAAACTGTACACCTGCGCTCTATTGCTTTTCAGTTACTGAGAATCCTGCGGTAGTCAATCCTGCTCTGTCTCCAGGTGGCTGATATTGGTTGCCCAGGGGTGGATATCCTCAGGCTTTTTCTCAATGGGGATATCTAGGGGCCCTGTCTACTGAAGCTACTAACCTGCCCACATTTTGCAGTCTTTTTAAACTTTTTCTCTCCTCTTTGTTTCTACTGTTTTTGGTTTCCTGTTCTCTAAAACTTTCATCCCTTCAAAGGTTAGCCTCCTTTGTCCTGCAAATGTTTTCTTAATGTCTCTCCCAAATTATTTTCTCCTTCTTCCATTTCTGTGGTATAAAACTTTGCATATGGAATAGAAAATATAAACCCAATTCTAACAGTGAACTTGTGTATAGCCTGTTTATACCTGCATAGTGATGTCGTGGCGAGCACTCTCATCTCCTGGTGAGAGGGCCCTGGTTCGAATCCCAGCTGGGACCTAATGCATTGATTTCACATGTTTTACTTGTTATTGCGGTTTTCTCCAGACACTCAGCTTCCTCCCTTCCTCTTCCTTCCTTTAATTGGTCACTCTAAAATTGTTCCTAGGCGTGTATGTGTGTGATTGTGTGGCCCTGTGGCGGACAGGCGACCTGCCCAGTGTACCCTGCCTTCACCCAACAGGAGCTGAGATAGGCTCCAGCAGCTCGATGACCCTGAAGTGGATCAATTGGTTTGAAGACTAATGGATGGATTGATATTGGAAAATTGTATATGCCAATAATGATCCAATAATTTAAGTTTATGTTGCTTTCAAAATCCCACACCGTCTGTTTTTTCTTAACATTGCAGCATCAACAGTGACATTACTTTTTTTATGTGGGAACTAATAAGTCAGCAAACTAGAAAATGTGTTGCCGCGGTTCCTGATTTTGGGCTCCAGGAGAGGCAAACATTAGCTGCCTTGGAAACACAATGGTACACTCGGGTCTCATGCGTCCTGCATTTATTTGACACATCTGCAGATGTAAAACAGCAAAACATATCTGATAGCCCCTAACAAATGAACATTTAATCTTCCACAAAAAAAATGTAGTCACTAAAATGTTTTGTGGGGTTATATTTGCCACAAACTAAATGAACCTGGAAGCTGTCGACAGTACATGAACAGTTATTCATTTTCAATGTAATGATGATGTGATGACAGAAATACACAGGACCAAACTGTGGAATGGAGACATAAGCCAAATCCAACACACTGTTTAAAATTAGAAGCTTCACACTGTGAGTTAAAATAGAAAGGTAAAAGGTGCTTATTGGCTTCGAGTTATGTTTTGGGAAGTGTGCTTTCTCTTCCATATGGTGCCACCTATTTATTTAGTTTATGTAAGTGGAATAGGTGTCAAAAGCCAATTAGTACCATTTTTAAGGTATAAAATCATGGTTTACAAGTAATATGTATGTAAATGAATTTTTTACATTTAGAGGTTGAAATGGTTTTTAAATTCTTTAATTTTTGCATGGCCTCCATCATCAATTAGAGTCAAGTAACAACACTATAAATGCGTTTGAACATTTACTAAAATATGTAAGCTATGCACAGTTCAGTGCAAATGATGCCCTAAATATATGTGGTTTGACTTTAGAGCAAACATTTCAAGCAAAGGTAATCTTGGAAGAAATTATTCATTAATTCATTTTCCAATCCGCTTTATCCCTTTCGGGGTCACGGTGTTGCCGGAGCCTAACCCGGCTACTTATGGGCGAAGGCAGGGTACGCCCCTGGACTGGTCGCCAGTCTGTCGCTGGGGCCACAATCACACAGCCATGCACACTCACATTCACACCTAGGGACAATTTAGAGCAACCAATTAACCTATGAAGCATGTTTTGGGACGGTGGGAGGAAGCCGGAGTCCCCGGAGAAAACCCACGCATGCACGGGGAGAACATGCAAACTCCACACAGAAAGGTCCCCCAGCCAGGACTTGAACCTTCTTGCTGTGAGGCAGGAGCGCTAACCACTGCGCCACCGTGCAGCCCGGAATAAATTATCTCTAATTTATTATTATTTTATTTTTTGTAGCTATATCTAAAAGCTAAACTATAAATCTATTTTCACACTGGACTGTCACTACCTAATACTAGCATCTATACTCACAGTCAGAACAGACGTTTTGTACATAGAGCCAAAAAACAGACTTCAAACTTGCGTAGGGGTTTGTGAACGCAAGAGTTTTGAATGTGAAAGCCAGAGACACGCATGCGTTTACATAGACTTTTCATTGGAAGTGGTTGCTTGAACACCAAGTCTGCTGTGAATGTAGGATAACATAAACTTATTCTTTAGAGTGTTCCTTCCTCTATCTAAAAATGTTAGCAACATATATATTTGCTGTATGTGAGCTTCCTCTGGCTGCACTTCTCTTCTACTCCATTAATCCCATATGAGATGCGCCTATTTTGTCTCTTCAGCTTAGTGTTTCATGTGTTACTATCTACTTGATTTCTTTTGCTGTCAGTTAAATTCAATTAAATGATAAGACTTCTTTCACCTTTCAAATGATGGTACATTCCCAAAAGTGGTTAGGGAATAGAGGTTATTCTACTTCAATTTAACATATTTTGCTCCAGAAAAAATACGGAGAAAGAAAAAAACCTTCAAGCTTCCCAACTTTCCTCGTTACTTTAAACCTATGCAAGGTGTTTCTCTGCAAAAAGAGTCAAATCAATAAAAGTTGTAGATTGTCAGTGCCTCTAAGGGAATGCATTTCTTTTTCATGACTATTACTTCACTTTCTCATATAAAAAAAAACACAAATTGGCCATTCTGGCAGACAGTAGTTGTCCATTGTGTCGAATACATTAACATATATATTCATTTGACAGTAGGCCAGAAATACTTGTTTACTGTTGTGTAATCCCATGAAAGTTAATTATACTAAATCTCCTTAAACCTCACTGCCAACTGGATTTGTCCAAGAAACACTTTCACTTGCTGACACACCGAATTTGTGCAGAAATTCGTATTAGGACATTGTATTGACTCCCATTACCTAATCACTCAAACTTAAACAGACTCACATTGCTGTGTCTGCTGGAAACTGTCCTTGGCTAAATCCTACAGGGGAAAAAAAATAATTATTTAGCAAAATATTAAGAAAAAAGTGTGAATCAATCCTATGGCTCAGGAAAATTTGCTAGCATTCAAACAAAGAGAAAAAAAAACTGGCTTTTATCTCTCCACTGATCATCCACCACATGTTAAGTTTAATACAGAAAGAACCTAATGTACACAACGTGCAGTTTGAAAAAGTACAAAATTTAGTAAGAAAGAGAGCACTGATTGACAAAAAAAAAGCTATTTTTAACAGAAAGTTTCAGTAAGAACACTGTATGGGTACTTAGGCATAATCCCATTATGTGTTAGCAGTCTATGTAGGGGAGCAAGAGATTGATTAAAAGTCCTCACTTTTTTCAGGAAAAAAAAGTTTTCACAAACCTATTTTTACTAATTAGAGAAATAAATAAAACCTAAAAATAAAATAAAATTAATCATGCATGAATAAGAACTGATGAAGCTATTGGGCTCACACTATGATGCCTTTGGCCTAAAAATTATCAACAAAGCAAAAAAAAACATATTGTAAAAACAAATGTGATAAAAAAAAAAAAGATTTAAATTAAAAAAAAAAAAAAGAGAAGTTGACCGACTGAAAATCATGGTCATTTTGTAAACACAGTTAAGGGGATAAACTAACACAAAGCAGGTTCTTGGAAATTAAAACGTGGTGTTCTAATGGGTGAAGCAGAAAATGTGAAAAAATTACAAGACTGAACAGGAAATGAAGCATGACCAAACCAACCAGATAAAAAAATACATAATTACAAATACTTCTTATATTTGTAAAACCTAATTCAGCAAACTAAACTCAACTAATGAAGAAAACCATTCCAACTTTGGACCTAACCAAAGTCTATTAAATTCTGTCTGCACTAGTATACAACTGCGTCTGTATACATTTGTCCTTTTTCATAGCTTAAACAAATCTTACTCAACTTCATTTGGAAGAGGCTTGGTGTGAAATGTCGAAACGGCACAAATCTTGCTCCACCTTGCTTTTTCTTTCACAGCTCTTTTTCCAATGTATAAAATACCCTGCCACAAACTGCAATTATTAATACCTTTTCCATGATCTATTAAAAAACAGTTGACACTCCTGGAAATTAAAAAGGATGGCATTCACACATCACTACCAAATCAGAGTACCAGATTGGAGTGGTGTCCTCCGTTATGCGGTCACTGTACTGGTCCGTTGTAGTGAAGAAGCCAGAAAGGCTCTAAATTTACCGATCTATCTTCGTTCCAGTACTCACCTATGGTCATGAGCTCTGGGTCATGACCGAAAGGACGAGGTCCCGAATCCAAGTGGCCAAAATGAGCTTCCTCCGTAGGGTGGCTGGGCGCTCCCCTAGAGATAGGGTGAGAAGCTCAGTCACACAGAAAGAGCTAAGAGTGTAGCCACTGCTAGACCTTACCATTTCTTTATGTGAGTTATCAATATACGGTTCGTAATTTATAATCAGATATTTATACCATACCAACATAGATTATGGTCATTAAGAATCCTTAAGGAACAACATATCATATGGCTATGCAAGTAGATGTAACACTACTTAGACTAGATCACACCAGATGCAGATCAATTGTCAAAATTCAAAAACGTGCAGATTATTTTTCATCAGAAAAAAAAATCAGTGATGTAAATAAGTTTCAAACATCCCCAAATGTATAATATTTTTCATTAGAAAAGTCAGCAATATAGAGCAAGTACATAAGAAAAAATAAATGCAGATAATAATTATTTTCTTTCAATAGAAAATATCTTAACATAGATCAAGTTTCATAAATCAAAGAAGTCATTTACATAAATCAGTATCAAAAATCTAAAATGTTGGCATATCATTTTCATCAGAAAAGCCATTCCTTAAATAATGTATGAAAAAATATATAAGTGCAGATTATTTTCATTAGAAAACCATTAGTTACAAATCACACGTTAGGGAACCAAGTTAAGTGACATGATTAGGGCCTTTTTCCAAGACGGTATTCCTTCTTCTGCTGCCTGATTAACAGTTGTCCTTCTGGTTTGAACAGAGTTAATAAAGTTTCCCCTTATTGCTATGACTGCAGACTTTGTTTGTCAGGTCCAATGACCATCAGCTGATATCACAGCAAGTAAGCTGAGCCCAAGTTGTCTGCAGGTTAGAAATCTCTGCTGAAAATTAGGGTCAAAGTTGACCTAAGAGATAGCGGTAGATCCTAGGCGCCATATTTTTTTGAAATCATATTTGACTCTTATATTTCAATTAAAGGCTCAGACGTCCGTGATCACACACTTCTCAAAGTCTTTCATGTTGTTGATAACAAGTACCTTGGATCCTGGATTTCAGCTCCCAGGTACTTTGGATTTGCTTACACCACATTAGGAGATGGCATGCTTTGGCCAGCTCAGCATTTCTTTTTGTAAGATGATCATTCAAATAAGCAGAAAATCCTTTCAGCTGTTTTCTTTGCTTCATCAGAGCTATCTTGTGCTTTTGATTCACAAACCTGATAAGGATCGCTGGTTTATATGACTCCTTTCTCCTAGGAAGCTGGTGGCAGAACTGGATAGTATTTAAATCCAGGGAAATCCCTTTAGATGTGATCCAACTTGACTCTTCACCTCACCAACAGCTTAGTTAGTATCTGTGCTAATGTTAGCTGCGCCAGGCCTAGCTCTGGGTTTGAGTTGCAATCCTGTGAGAATGATATTATTCATTCTTCATTCTTACTTACTCAGTCACTTTCCTCTCCAGGTGGTCAAGCCGATTATCTTGTTGTTCATTGCATACTCTGTGCTGTTGGATCTCTTCCATGAGTTGCATCAGAGGTGTTAGCTTAGCTTCGAGTTGCATCAGGTGAGTTACCTCAGCTTGGATGTTGGCAAGATCAATTCTGAGGTCTGCATGGTCAGATGCGTTTTGGTTTTCTTCGGTCCCAGCTCTCGATATAACATAATTACTACTTCTTTCACTAATTCTGTGATAACTCAAGATTAAAGTCGCTTAAAGACGATGAAGATGAGGAGAGCTGAAGACACGGGTCCCCTCGTGACCTTGAACTTCCAGTTCCGGGTCACGAGCAAACATGATGTTTGACCTTTATGAGTAATGACGCATAAATGTGAGAGTTTTGAACATGGAAGCCCAAAACATGCATGTTCGTGCCTTTCTTCGACATAGAGAAGGTTACCTGTCCTCATAAACACAAACATCCCAAAGGTGCAAGTCCATTTTCAGAGGTGTGTCAAAAAAACAAAACACAAACTTAACACAATAATTTCTTAATGATCTGTTTCCACTTCCTAAACCATAAACATTGAACCTTAACTTTCTTTTTAGTTCACATGTTTAGTCCACATCTTTTTCCAACAGACTAAAGTCTAGATTTTTGATCTTTAAAAGCTTGATGGTCCCAAAACAGTTCATGGTTGTGTAAGTGTGGCCCTTTAAGGAATACATTTTAAAGTACACACACAAACACACAAGGTGTGTTTTCTTTACATCTTCCATGAAACTACAAATCACTCAAAAATCATACTTTGCATTTCTAAGTTGAAGATTGATGAAACTCTCAGAGTGACTGTTAATAATGCACGTTTCCATTTCGTATTTTCCTGTCCCTTAGAATTGGACTGCAGTGTTTTGCTCTGGAGTTGGACTGCTCGAGGCTAAAACCTGACATTACTTTGAGTCCTGCATCATTTATACATTGTCAGCATCTGCATGCTGTGGTTGCAGCAGACTCAGTCCACTGAACAAACATATTGACAAGTTGCCACTCAATATAAGAGCAAATCAGAGCCACTGTTCAAACTATATTGTTCCTGTAAAGACAACGAGGGTCTTTTTTTCCACAGTCCTGATGTTTAATTCATGGGATAAAAGATCTAAAAAAATGTAGAGAATTCTGCAGAACCCAAAACATTTACTGTGCAAGACTGAAGCGGAAAAAGGGATGTAAAAATAGAAGTTTTGATTAAGACTCTATTTTTTTTCCAAAAATAAACAAACATGGTACATTTGAAATTTTTTATTTACCTCAAGGAATGACTCAAGTCTTTTTTGTATTCAGAACTGTGTTGCTTCCTTCTGACCAAAGATATATACCTGCCACTTGTGGGGTCAAACAACCTTATTCAAATGTTAGCTCCTGACTGAAAGAAGATAATTTTGTGCAGAAATTTGTTTTCTGTACAATTATTTTTGCATAATAATTACCTGGTAAATTTTTAATGGAAACTCCTGCTCTGAACAGATTTAACAGAGAGTATTACATAAAACATTAAGACTGCTTCAGTGTTTTTAACTGTAGAACGTCATGTCAGTTACACTTTTCTCTAAATCTATTATTCTAAACACTAATGATTAACAGTTAAATCATAGATCTTAATTGTGTTCAATTTTCTTATTTAAAAAAGCATTTTTTTTCTTGCACATAATTTTTCTGCTTTTCTTTTCCTTGGCTCTCCTGCCTCATTTGCCGCTCCTTATTGAAGACATAAATGTGAAACGGAAGCTGTCATCATTAAATACCAACCCAGAGAATGCTCACTAATCCTCTGCTTCCTAGGTTTTGTTTACTATTGGTGTTATTTTTAATGTGAAACCTTTATCAAGCTCTCGAGAAAATCACAAAAAAGAAAAAGCAGCTTGAATAGATGTCTGTAAAAATGAAATTGTGGGGTCGTTTACTGCAGAACATCACAGTGGAATTTAAATCCAATAAATATTGAAGTCAAATTTGACATTTATGGGAAATTTTAATCATTTTTTTTCTCACAACGATATAAATACTATCAAGTAGTAGAACATTTAGTTTTTCTAGAAAGCTATCATTCACACCTGCGTTTTTATGACCAATGAATGCACAGTCATAAGACATTTCTTTATATTTTTCTTATTTTATTCTAACTATGTTGAATGGAGAAACAAATCATGCTGAATGCTGTATCTGGTGATTTTTCAACTAATATTTAATAAAGAACACATATTCAAAAAGAAATATAAAGAAGAGAATGCAAAATATATTGGATTGTATGTAAAAAAAAATCTTATTTCATTTCTAAAAATGTCAGAAGCTTGATTAAAAAAAATTATGAATTATAACGTAAAAGCAGAGTTTATGAATGACTTGCTGCATGAAAGTGTATGTATTTCTATAGAAAAAGATGGCAGATTGACAAATACTGGTGCAATTTCAGGCTAATCAGAATGTGGTGACCAGGTGCTGCAAAGTTACGAGTTTTCAGAGCATGATAATTGTCCTGGAAATATATGCATGGATGGACAAAGCAGCACAAAAAATCCTGTAGTTACTTCCAGGCCAGAACTTACACAGTGTGAAGATGAACGAGTAGTAGCTCTGGTAGTTGAAGTGTAATGGGATCAATAAATCGATCATCTGAGTGTTAGAAGTCAGCTGGACATCAAGGAGGACCTCTGCTGTGGGAGCCTATTAATTGTTTTGTTTATGCAGCTCCAATCAAAACATACCACACCTCTCCCACAGATAATTAATGATTACTGGCAAAAGGTTAATATCCACTCAGCTGAAAATAAATCAACAGTAAATTAATGAGATCATTACCTGCATGGATTGATAATGAAATTAGTCTAGTTTCAAAGTGGGACTGTCTGCTATGTGGATGTATTGATTTGAAAAATAATGCATCTGTTGGTAAAGCCCTTGACCAGTTGGCCTCTGCTGAGCGATCCTTGACGTTGGAGGTCAAAATCAATGAAAGCAGGGACTGGATTAAATGAAATGTCCTTCATACAAAGAGTTTCACTTCATATTCACAAAAAAAAAAACACTTTATAAACATTCATGTAAGGACTTTGCAGCTTTTTCACGTTTTAATTCTACTTTTTCTTTTGTCCATCAAGATTTGATTTGATTACTTTTTTCTTTTTTTAAAAGAATACATTTTATACACTATAAATTCACTTTCTTTAAGTCATGAAAAATGCTCATGTCTCTATCCATGTGCATTCTTGGCATTTGTGTGTCTCTCACCCAACAGGGTATAATAGAACTTGAAAGACATTAGGGGCAAAACAATTAATCGACTTAAGCAATTTATAGTCCTAGCATCCAACAAGATCAATCTGTTAATCAAATTGACCTATACCATTATAAAATCATTTCAAAATTTAAAAAAAATTGATAGTGTCGATTTTGGAAAACGCCTTTTTAGAATGAGACAAGGTAGGTTTGTTTATTTTTTATAACCCGTAAAAAGTGCCATGACAGCGCACAACACACATGTGATGGTCGCAAAAAAAGATCAACCATCATTACAATCCAATTCAATTCAATTTTATTTACATCGCCCAATATCACAACCACAGCTGCGTCCATGGGTTTCACACCGGTATTTATTTCCAATGTGTGGAAACACATTTATTTTACAGACATGAGACCAGACAGTGTTGCAGAATGTTCTAATGATGTTCCATTTGTTTTATTTTAAAGTGGAAAAACAACAGTGGGCGGAACTTTATGAAACTAAAGCGTGAATGGATTTGCTATTAATTCTTTACTTGTTTGTTTGTACACATACTTATTCACACTTGATTATCTTGCAAGAAAAACAAGGAATCTGGAAAAACTTCACCTGCTCTGTTCAGTACCCGGGTATTTAGCTCTGAAACACATTGATTGAATTTTTGGCTAAAGATGTATTTGATCAATTTTAGGTCAGTGAATCGGATCATTGAAAATAACCAAATATCAACTATGAATCATATGCAACCACAAATTATAATATGAGTCAAATTGAATCATTTTACCCCTAATAGACAATGTGTTTTTTAAGAATTTAACTTCAACCAAGTAGGGTAGCTTGTTTGATACCAAGTAAAATTGTATAAATCCTCTTTAAAATGTATAAAATTGTTGATTAGAATATTTTATAACAAGATAATTTGGCAAAAGCCACACAGAGATCAGTATGAGAAGAGAAGCTGTGGTGGGATTTATGAAAAAACAAAACTACAGGGTATGATACTGGGTTAATATCATTCAGTTGCAACTGGATTAGTGCACATTATCATAAAACAGTTTGAGAGGCGACACAATTTTCTGCCAATTTCATAAAACGTCCATTAATTATGTATGCCTATTTTATTGGTCTGCATTATCAACATGTTTACCTTTCACTAATTACTGTTTAATTGGTTATTAGGTGACAACTGTGAGCGCTGACGTTTAATGACAGATTTTTTTGTTTGTTTTTGAAGTTGTGTGTGTGCTGAGGCAGACCTTTGAAGGTCTCCCAGTACCTCCCACAAACACAAAGAGCTTTATTAATTACAACCACACAAAAAGATGAATTAGGAATCAGCAAAACAAAGCTAAACATAAGAGTTCTTTGGGTTAGATTTAAGTGTAACTTAATCTTTTAATTTGCAAAACTTTCAAAAATGACAATATGTTCATTTTAAAACAGAATAGTTGAAGTGGCTGCAGAAGAATATGTGGATCTTTGTCATGCTGTTGTAAAAACATCTTTTGCAGTGTTGTGTGATACAGGTGGTTTTAAAGCTGTGTGTTGGGGCAGCAGGGATAGGAAATCACACATCGCAGCACAGACAACAGGCCGGAGTTAAGATTTATGAGCGGATGCTTTTCCTCTTCAAAGGTGGTTAAAGGAGAAGTTCCTGTTTTGGGGAGCAGCGATAGATGAAAATGATTACTTCTGGTGCTGACTTTGCTCTGTGAAAGGAACAGGAACTGCTCATCTGATATTATTGGAACCATTTGTGATACAAGATTGTTTGATATTGTTGGAACCATGGGTGAAAGAAAATTGTATTAAGAATTATTTCAGACTCCCCGTCTTGTGTTTTGTAATGACTATTAGAGTCTGTGTGACAACAGCAGCTCCAACTCTAAAATGCATAGAAAATTATTTCTACTCCACAAAGCAGGGCACCACTTGAATAAATTTAAAATGGTAATTTGGAGTCTTGCTGAAGATAAAGGAGAGAATAAGTCTTATGTTCTCAGTTACAGCACACGGGTTGTCCTTGGCAACACTCACACTCACACACCTCCACACGTTCACATGAAGATTAAGAAAGTGAAACAGAAGATCAGGATGGGATTGATCTCTAATTTGAGGATCAATAACATGACAGTGCATGAGTCGCATTTGAATCGATTAAGGCGCAAAGGCCACCCCTTAAAATTTCCTTGCAGAGGCTACAAATTTTTGTGTGGAGACATGGTTTCATTAGATGTAAAATTGAAACTACCTTTTGGTTTGTTAACTTTTCTTAACATTTAAAAACTATTAAAACTAAAAATGGAGTTTTTATTTGTTACCAAAAATTTGTTACGTGAAGACAGCACTAAAGAGTGACCTAAATTATTACACCATTAAAGTAAAATTGTCATTAGTTTCAGATATGAAGCAATGGCAGTATGGTGAGCAGATGATCGCCATCACAAATTTCCTTAAGTGATAAGAGAAACACTGTTGAGCCACATAACATCCCGATGGGAGGAACAAATGAAGGGCAGTTTAGCATGTCTTTCATGCACCATCAGCCTCTCAGGACTTGTAACAGCGCTCTGCCTGTAACTAAAACTAACTAGAAGTATCAAAAAAAAAAAAAAAAAAAAAAAGGTGTGAGTGTGTTGCAATTAATAAGGTCGGATCTCAGTTCTCTTTTTGCAGAATTCCCCAAAGCATGTGATTCTAAAAATGCAAATGACACCAGACTACATATTCATGCTTGAAAAATTAAGTCTTCATCTCTCTGAAAAACACTGCAGGGGACCTTTTGTGGGTGTCTTCTAGCACCTTAGTAGGTGGGACTGCCTGGTTTGGAAGGTGGGTTATACGCGCTTGTAGTGAAAGATAAACTGAAATAAATAATAAACCTTTGTTTTAAATTCTTGATTAACATGTCTTGCTTGCACTGTGGTTATCTCCAGGGTACAGCTCCCCTGAATGGTGGCTTTGCATTGGCTCAGAGGATTATACGTGTGAGCAGACATGGGGAAACACCGGAGGGAAATACAGAGCGATGGTTGAAAAGAAAAACACCAAGGGATGGTCGTGCAGGAAACCCTCAAAGTGGAAGTTGTGACTGTGGGATGTTACAACTTGGAGGTAAGTGATCAGGTTCAGTGCTACAATGGGCAGAATGGCTCTTACTTTGATTGAATCAATTGCTCTGTGTAAGTAGCTGCTGGTGTCGGTGTCCCTGGGGTGACAGAGAGGTCTGCAGAGAGTGAACCAATCCGGCCATCCATGGCAAGAGCACAGGAAGGATTAACAGAGCAATGCATCATAGCTGTAGCAACTATTGATTTGTTGCAGATTGTATTTATTGACTCATTGACTGTATTGATTGTCTCAATTAATGAAAAGTTCAGAGACAACAGACACACACAACGGGAAATGAAAAAAATATATAATAGTAATAAAGAGAAATGTCACGTTTTGTCAGTGCATGAGTACTTGACACTTAAAAGCAGATCCGTGTTTGTCACATGTTTGCTAATAAACCTCTGGTTCCACCACATTTCCCTGGCTGAAATGGACTCATTCACGTTAAGCACATACTGTAATGGCTTGGTAATTTGCCTGGGCATGTATGTGGCTTTACCTTGACAGCAAATTCTCTCTGACATTGACTTTGTTCCAGCAGCAGCAGTTTATTTAACACACCATTAATCTCTAATGACAGAAAGACCGCGTTGCTGCAGATGTTTGGTGACAAACTTTTGCTAGGTCCTGCTGTAGTTTCCTTCCCCTGTCACTAGTAGATTACCGGGATAAAAGTGAGGAAGTTCACAAGGTAAACTGGGCCAACTTAGGTGTGCTCTGGCAGGAGCAAAATATTTTCGTCCAGATGCAGGATCGTCTGATGCACAGGAAGTAGAGGGACTCATTTGTGAAATTAAACCAAAGCCACTGATACTGCGCCACATCAGAGTGCATGGTCATCAGTATGCTAATGTTCAACTGTGCAGTGAAACAATCCAATTATTGAATGATTGCCAATGTACATCATCTCCCCTATTGAATGTGCACGCAATTAATGAGTGCCGAGCAACCAGAACAGTGGCACACAGTAAATGAACACTTTGGCAAACTTAAAAGGATTGTTTCAACTCAGAATATGAACTATAAAAAGATAAGCACATGTCAAAGGATTATAGCACTATATATGTCCTCCTTTCTCTGTCTTCTAAAGCAGCAGATGTGTGTTGAGGAAAGAAAAAAAAACAAATGGCCTCAGCCATTAAAATAGATTATCTTTTTTGTGCTGAACAGTGCTGAGTGGGTGTTAGGGCAACAAACTGCAGGGAAAATAAAGGGAGAAGAAACAGGCAGAGTTTAGCCTTAGGTCTCATGAGGGGTAAGGACACTTAACTCATCGCATGCATCTCCGTAGTCAACATGATTTTATCAGTTCAATGCTTTAGAAAACAAAAGGAATAAATCATCTCATTTACACAAATATAAATATATTTTATGTATACACAATAATGATTTGCCATTGTCAAAAAAAGCATGTCAGTAAACCTCTGCTAATGAATATAGACACTGCAAGGACAGCCGTGGCCTGCTCGAGGACTCTGTCTTATGATGAAGCAGGACGATAGTATCAGTGAGAAGGCTGGTGGTGTGGCCGAGTTGTGCCATGCTAGTTCTGGGAGATGCGAGGTTCGCTGTCCTCCTCCAGCTCCCACTGGAAGTTCTGACCAGTCATCTGGTAGAACATCATGTTAAAGGGTTTGTAGAACTTGTGCAGTCGCCGGATCACATCCGTGTCAATTTTAGGGTGAGTTCTCCCTTTGGATTTGCCGAGACATCTGGGAGTGCTGCTGTCCTCTGGCTTCTTTAGACAAGGAAATCCTTTAGTTTTATTAAAGTAAAAGTGTTTGTCGGTGACAATTCGTTTGAGTCCCAGAAAGTCCTGCACTTTAGCCATCTCTCCTCCGGGGTCGACGATGAGCCTTTCTCCACTGACAAAATGCATTTGGGACAAAGGGAAATACTGCATCCAGCTTTCCAGGTGAAGGGCATATATTCCTATACGCAATGCACTCCAGGAAGCGTCTATAAGACCCAGCGTCCGGTTCTTAAAAGCCAGAACCTCAAAGGTTGGTATTTCAGGTTTCTTGGACAGAGTTTGGGTATAGTCTGAAATGGCTCTGGTGACAGGATTACGCACCACAATAATAAGCTTGATGTCCTTGGCCATGGAGTGGATGCGCTTAGGGGCATGGTTAGTTACAAAGTAGCTGGGCGTCTTCTCCATGGTGATCTGCCCCTCCAGCGTTGAAGGCATCAGGTCTCTGGGAAGCAGAAAGAGCAAAGAGAGAAAAAGCAGTTTAATCCTCAGCACCTCAGCGTGTAAATGGAACACCCAAGGACACGGCGCAAGTTTACCAAATTTGGTACATTTATTAAGCAGAGCATTATTTGAAATTACAAGGGAAAATAACTGTTATTATTACTGGACATTATGTTGTGAGGAGAAACATACAGCTAATTACATCCATGGAGTAATATGCAAGAGATAAAAGAAAGAAGATGAAACGGCAGGCAAGCAAGTATGCTCATTGCTTAATTGACTCCATCTGTGTTACTCTAGGAGCTGTTTTGGAACTTTAATAATGAGTTCACTGCATATCATTAATACCGGGGTGCCTGGGGTATTGTTTTGTCATACATTTATAATGCATGCTGGGCTCACACTCTTCCCTGGCACTTTTAGTTCTTATCCACATGCAGTTCATCTGCAATGGGTGCACTGAGCTCCTCCCTTTTCTCCTTTGTGCTCCATTTAAGGTTACAGGCTACCCACTGAAGATGTTTATGAGGAATTATGAGATTCAAGGAGACAATTTGATGTATAGAAAAGCTCAGTGCTTGAGATATTCATCTCGGGGACAACATGAAGCTGCTCGCCAATGTCACAAATGTGTCCAGCCTGGTTGGTTTCCTCCAAGAATAAGTTGTACAATAGGATACCACTCAGGCAGTGCAGGCTTTGATTTTTTTTCTGCGGTTTATATTTTTGTATCAATAATAAACCATAGCGACTGCCTCCAGCAAATCCTTATCAAATGTTTACACTCATGTTCATTCCAAACCGTAGTGTTTTCTTTGTTTTAGACTATGTGATTCATTGCTAATTCGGTACATTAAATTCTCTGTGAGACATGCAGATTACTTAACTACTAACAAATACAAACACGCGAGCCCTAGCAAGATAACACAGGAGGAAGCAGGATCCATACGTACACCTAATTAGGCAACCCTTCCCAAAAAATTCCCTTGTAAACACGCCGGCCAAATTCCTAATTAATAAGTCTTGCAGAGGTAGGGCAGGAACTTCACTGTACCACTGCAATAAAAGCTTTTTTTTTTCACCCTGAATTATGATGTTTCACTGGGCCATCCTGCACCATGAATCTACAGATGTAACGATGCAATCGCATCAATCATTTGCATCTTGGACATATTCTAAATTAACTGTTCTCCAACAAAGAATCCAATTTACTCCTCTGAACATAAGAGCCGTTATGCACATATTGACCGCCTTCGCACACATGCATCCATGGACACTGGACTGAAAGTCTCACAAGTACCCTGGTAATTGCATCTCAGTAAGGGTATTGCTTTCCTGATGGGTAATTTCCCTCTGGATTATGTTTGTCTCTTGGCAGTATGGAACTGTGGTTACTTCTGAACTGGTAATAGGATATCAAACATAACTACAGTTAGCGTGGTGACTAGAAAGAGTATTCGTTTTCATTAAATTCCTTCACTTTTCTCACTTCCCCCTTGCAGTAATTAATGGCTAAAGATTTTTGTAACCTTTCAAGGACTTCACCTCAGTCTGCTATTTCAATTTAAAGTACAGTTGGGGGGTCTGTGGGCCCAACATAAAGTAAAAAGAAGAGAAAAAATAAAAATCCCCTTCAGGCAACCGATATCTTACATTATGAAGAGCAGGTGCAGCAGCTTACAAGCTTTGAGGTGTTTAAAGTTTGAGCACATAGCATAGCAATGTCACAATGATCCAACACTTAATTATAAAGCAATGAAGATAGCGCAAGCCAAGTGCTTTGTTGTTGTGCTTTTGATTGGAAATCAGTCATGGATCATCTACACCTAAAATGCAAGTGGGATGGCGATGAGGGACGGAAATCAAAATGCTGATAAACAAGCTAATTTCTGCATGCATGGCAAACGTCTCCTCTGGCCTTGCAGTCAAGTGGAACTGAAGTAAACAAGAACAGTTAACTCCCACTTTTTCTTCTTTGCGTCAGCTGCTCAGCTCAGCACAGGTCATTCAGGTGGGTAGTTAGACAAAATCCGTAGCACTAAAGAGGCCTTTCCGACCATCTGGTGTTTACCGCCTCACGTAGAGAACATAACACATAACATCATTTTCTTGCATTTTAACACATGTCCAAAGCTTTATCTACACAGTAAACAGGAGAGTGAAGACGCACTAAAGGTGCTTAAATTTTCGATTAACGTTAAAGATCTCTGCAATGTGATGCATATTTTAAACATAAAGTGTCTGCTGGGTAATTTACTGTGAAACATCATGAAGCTAACAATGGTACATGCAGAAAAAGAAAAAAAGATCCAGATATGAGCACAAACTCATCACACTTGCTCCGAGTTAAGTTCAGATATAAAGAATTTAATTAATTTCACAATGTGTGGCATTCGTTTTAATGTTTTTTTTTTGCAGGAAACAAATGTGAGCACACAATCGTCTGATGCATAAATCCAAACCATAACACTTATCTAAAACTCAGTGTTTCTTGATTCACATATTTTGAGGCAGTGAGGCAATCAGACGACTTTATGCTCTAAGATGCTAATACGTCTGAGCCGTTTCTTGGAAAAGCTTAGTTGTTTCTATTAAAGTATGTCAGCAGAATGAAAGCTTCTTATTTGGATTGATCTCATCTCTGTTGAAGAGCATCATTCGCCAAACTTCCTCAATGTCATGTCAAATACAATCAATTATTCGGAGCGAGAGCACAAGTAATAGGCTCCAGACTCATTGGGGCTTGGATATGGTTAATTTGGCACTGATTCTTTGAAGATTTCCTTAAAAGTTTTGTAATAATTTTGAAGTTTTAGAAGGACAAATCTCTCATTTGTACTCTCTCCCAGCATAAGGCAGAGTCATGAAGGTTGTTTGAGACGTTCAAGTGTAAAAATACATAGAATACAAATACAAAAAGCTTTTTTAATAAAGTTCTGCTGTCAAGAAATCAGTACCGTTGGAATTAATGCAGACAAACAATGGAAAAATAATGAATGGCAATTCCTTTATTACATTACTCTGTGTACAATTGCAAATATCAATCAAGGGTGGGAGCGCTTATTCATCACAGACAGTCAGTCTGTTCATGAGAAGTGAAAGATACTTTGGTCAACTTGCAATGAATAACACAATTATTTCACCCTAAGTGACATGTTTGTGATTACAGCCACACAAAGAAGAAAGACATGGGTTTACTGCAAAGTGAAGAAAACAAAGGATGGTCAAATGACTCATTCCCAGCTCCACTCTCAAAGAGTGGAAGCGTACATATTTGGCAGGCGCAACAACAAGCCCACAGGCCAGAGCAAAGGGGTCCTAGCGGGTCTGTTTTGGAGTGGGAGGCATTGTTTTGTCACTGTGAAGGTGCAACTTTCAGGAGGAAAACAAATCCGGAAAACAGCCATTCCGAGAAATGGGAGAGGATGGAAATAATGGCAAAGATATTGCCTTGTCTTTGTTTTGCGACTCAAATTTGACCTCTTGACGGTGGTTTTGGAAAACAACCCTTTGGCGCTCACATCCTGAAGCTGGTTATGCAATAAATTGGGTAAAAGCTAAACTGAGTTATGTGCGTTGCTAGTATTATGCAATTGGTAACATAGGGAGGGGGATCATTAGGCAGGGGGTTGTTTTTTTAAACCAATCAGATGCTCTCTGATTTTTTTCCATTCTTAAATTCAGCTTTTAAAAAGCCATCTTGGCCTCGAGCCTCCTTTTATCCTGATACCATCCACCGTGCTCCTCACACAGAAGGCCATTCTTTCTTTCTTTCTTTTTATGTTCTCTCCAAAATGAGGAACAGATGATCCTGGACATGTGCTTTTGCACATCTTTTCTACTGTCTACCTCTTATTTTTGATAGTGTAATAAATTGGTTTAATCCTGCTTTCATCTGCAGGAAAAAAAAGTTTTATTTATTTATCTTTTTCCACAATGAATGCAGTTAAAATCTCTAACAGCAGTTGTTGTATAGTAGTACCCTTCTGTGAAGAAAAGAAATCCCACATTGTTTTCTGAATTTACTTGACTTTGACAAAAGCATTTAAAAAAATTCAAAGAAATTGGACAGACAATTATTGAAGATAATTTAACATGTTAAGCTTAAGTAGTCCTCAAACTTGTAATATGTAAATCTGCCTGTTGAAATTGTCACAAATAGCTAAAGTGCTGTTTGTGACGTTTAGAAAGTAATACTATACGTAAAAGCTAGAAAACCACTAAAATTGCAGCTTTATGTTCTTCTGACTACAGCTGCACACGGTTTTCCGAATTTCAAAGTTTAGAGACCCATAGACAACATGATAAACCAAGACAGATACAAATGCTAACTAAAGAGCCCAGAATGACCTCCAAAGAGATTAAAGGTAAACTCCAAGATAAAAGTACAGTGTTAAATCATGCAAGATTTGAAAGACTTTGTAATAAAAGAAACACGCAGTTTTGAGTAAAATGTCTTTTGAATGGATGAATAACCTTAAGCAGTTTACTTATGAGAAGAGAGAAGAAGAAGAGAGAGCCAGAATAGCTGCTGACATTTGCATTGAAAGTCGTAGAAAACATTTGATTGTAGTGATTTTTTTTTTCAAAAAGTGCAACAAATATTGCATTTGTTTGTCATCGTTTTGATCCCATGTCTATAAACTACAATTTAAAAAAAAAGCATGTTTGCTTTTTATTGATTGATTTCTAATGGTTTTTTAAATTTTTTTATTGCTTAAGTCAGTTTAAAGGTGTTTTAGTCCCCATTGTGGCTTTTTCTTTCATTAACTGTCGGGTTTCAACCATTTTGTCTGGGTGTGAATGCTTTTCCTAATTACGTTATGTGACTTCAGGCTGGTCACAGGTGACTTGGCACTTTTTTTTAGTGCATCTTTCAGGGCATATTCAGGCTGCTACAACCAGAAATCTTTTCTTTTTCCACAAATGTGTATTTGTTCTCACTTGCAAGTGATTGCCAAGTTTCTTCACAGCATAGGTAAGAATGACATTGCAGCGCCTTAAACTCTTCTCTAGGTTTGCTTCAGTTATCAGTGCCTGTTGTTGCAAAAGGCTCCACAAAAAGTTGCCATTTATTACTCCAAGTGACATCTGAAACATCTTAAAATTAGGCCTGTCAATGTAAACACATGCAATTAATTAATATTTATTCAAGCAGATTAATTACACATCAGAAGCGACCGTCTTCCGCTTCTTATCGGAGGGTTTAGGCTTTCACAGCGTGCATCAATTTCTGAAAATGCACACTTCGTCTGGTACTATCCCGTTCATAACATGCTCAGTTACAAAATAAAAAAATAATTTAAAGATTTTTAGTATGTTATTCTTGTTGTTTTGTCTGTTTAGATCTCTTTCTCACATGATGTGGACTATTTGATACATGCTGTGGCCCATTGTCACGGTAACATGAGAATGGGTCACTGGGCTGGCAGACCTCGACTGCAGTAGTAAAGGAAAGACAATGCTGATTGTCATGCTAGGTTAAATAAAACATCAGTTCAGAGAGAATGCTCACTTCTTAGTGCTTGTTTTTGTCCAGAAGATGAAGCAAAAAGTTTGTTTCAAAGAAGCTTGCGCAGTGATATAGAAAATTTGGGCTATGTGATCGAAACTTCTTTTTTAAGATATGCGTCAACTCCTCACATCCAATTAGATTTGAGGATTCACTCGGACCATTTAAAGTGCAGAAACACAATGTTTGTTTCTTAAGGCTGTATTTCAGCATCTTTGTTTTCTTGGAGTAATACTGCAGACAAAAGTATTTACAGTTTTGCTTATCTTAATGTTGATATGTTTTGTACACACAAATGACATTTCTGGGGTATCTGAGTTAACAATTGACAAAATAAGACATTTCAGACAGTAAAAATGAAGGGATGTGAAATGTTCTCTCTGGCCTTTTTTGTTGTTCAAAAGCCACATATTGTCGTATAAAATTTACCTGGTAAAACATTGTGATTAATAGTGATTAATTTACTACTTGAAATGCAGGTTTTCTGTTTAGTCTTCAAATCATTTTGATGCAATCTTGATTTTCCCAAAAAGAGTAATATTTGTGCACGTTATAGCTGTAGATGCAAACAAGGAAAATCTGAAGACAGATACATAATTGTGTTAATCACTTTAACAATGCAAAACAAGCCTCTAGAAATAGGTACAAAAAAAATTAATATTTGAAAAATTATTTTCATATGAGCAAAACAAATCTGCCAATTTGGAAAAAAAAAAAAATCTTATCAATTATTCTCATGTTAAGGGAAAATATTCAAGTCACTAAGACAAGTTTTCTTAAACTAAAAATACATTACTATTGAAACATTTCTTGAAAAGATTGGTTTTCTTGCAAGAAAGAAAAAAAGACATTTTTTCTTGAAACAAGGGTGTTATTACTTTCAAATTCAGTTTTTGCAGGGAAGACCCACTACGAGCATCTTTTGGCCTATTTTAAGTGTTCCCAGTGGCCTTTAATTATGATTATGCAGTTTTTAGGCAAAAAAAAACAAAAACAAGAAAAAAAAACAAGGACAGTTTTGGCAGAATGGTAGGAGTTCATGAGTTGTGGGCAAAACAGAGCAA
>BSAI01000125.1:14848953-14979339 GCA_036245035.1 Adrianichthys oophorus | reverse complement strand
TTGTGTGGTGCGGACAAAAGCTAACACCCCCCCCCCCCCCCCCCCCCCCACACACACACACACACAAACACTTCATTCCTTGTTTTTATTCCTTGTGGTTACAAGAACCAGCTCAGACTAGGAAAACGAAGACATACAGGCATCTAGTCATACACAAGTGGATGCATCAGAATGGAGCGGAGCAGGGAGCTTGTGGCCCACCCAGCGTATTTTCTACGAAACAAATATGCTCCTCTCAAACTGCTTTTTTTTTGTTTTCCCGTAATCCAAAACAATTTGAATAAAAAAATACTCAGAAAGGCAAGTTTGAGTTTAATTTTCTTGATACATGTCTTCCATCATCAAAAACATGATGAAAAAAAACAAACAAAACACAAATTTCTTTGCAATAGTTCTTTTAGTCTAACCAGCACAGACACAAATGTGTTTTTGTGTTATAATTAAAAAGTGCTTCTTCATTCAAACTTCATACCTATCATACTGTCTTGCCATGATGCTGTAATTTGCCTCTCCTCTGCAACGTTAGGGCACATTTAGTTCATTATCTGCCCAACACCACCTTCACATTTATCATCAATTAAAAGTAACATTTTGAAGGATGGGGAGATTTGCGTCTAATTATGCCTTCTTAAATCCTTTCTGCATCACTGTTAACTGTCTTTTGAGAAAAGTTTGGTACAGTGATGAGCACACATGTGTTGTGCTGCGAGAAAAATAAAAAACCATGAGACTAATTAAAACCACCCCCCACCCCATCCACACATTATACGCCTGCTTTCTGTAAAACTTTGGATTTCAGCAGAGTAGTTGAGGACAGAAGTGACAGCTGGTCCTGATCAAAACCTTATTCCCAGCTCACTTGCCGGGATCCCCCACAGACCGTCCCACTTCCAACAATGGACGAGCCAGGTATTTCTTTCCCTGCATCGCCAGACTGCAGCGCTGAGATCTGAGGCTATGCAGGCTTGGACATAAAACATTGAGAAATAAAGCCTCAGAGTGAAAAAGGCTCTGAGCATGTTTACTAAATCAATACTATAATGTGTCTATTTTTACTCTGCCTGAAAAGTCCAAGCAGAGAATGAACAGAATTGTGTGAATGTTTTATTTTATTCTGTTGTACCATCAACGGTTATCAAAGCGCTCAAATTAATCTAAAAGTGATATCTGACGGTTATATCTTAAGATAAACCAGCGGTTGTATTCCATTATTGATTTTAACAAATCGGAGTATTTGCTTTTGCATTAAAGTGGTGAGAATCCAGGCTCTCTCAGTATGATCGGCGCTGGCCTCACCATTCTCTTATTGATGCTGCAGCAGCAGAAACAAGCTGTCACGGCATGCTGGTCCCAGCACTGCAGCAGCTAAAGACAATCCCAGAAAAACAGTGGCTCACCTTTTACATTTGTAATAAAGATAAAAAACTTCTCAGACACCCTCCATCTTCCAGCGATGTTCTCTCACAAGGAGACGCTTTATCGAGATGCATATTAACTCAAGAAGAAGCACAAAACAGGCCTCTCTAATTGAAAGTCACACCTGAGTACATCAGAGTCAAAGGCTAAAATTTACATCCTAGAAATGTTGCAGATCCAGTTCACTTAAGCAGAACCAATTAATATGACAGTTTGAACATGATAGATTTCCTTGCGGAAGAAAAACGTCCGGGACTTCAGGATCCAATCATTTTAAGTTGACCACTGAGAAACTCTGCATCTGTTGAGCTGCAGCATATGGGGGCAGCAGCTTATGTTAATTCATTTGGTGCACAACATTGATTTTTTTTTTTCTTTTCTTTTAAGGCATACCTTATAGTGCGTGTCTTTGCAAAGTAATTGTTGTAACCTTTTCCAAAGTTTCAAAGAGACAGCGTTTG
The DNA here is from genome assembly GCA_036245035.1 of Adrianichthys oophorus. Classification (NCBI taxonomy): domain Eukaryota; kingdom Metazoa; phylum Chordata; class Actinopteri; order Beloniformes; family Adrianichthyidae; genus Adrianichthys; species Adrianichthys oophorus. Next base: position 14,977,462 of record BSAI01000125.1, on the reverse strand, counting down.
TGGCATTTGAGATTTTTAATTTCTGAGTAAACACTGCATGGATACAGCATCTCCTGGGATGACAAGGAGACTGAGGGGCATTAATTAACGTGCAGATAAACAAGTAGGCACAGAACATACAAACGGCTGCTTTTCACCGATTCCATATGGCTGAATTCATTAGGAGAAACAAATTAAATAATATGAGTCGTTAAAGTCACCTAATCAAATCACATCTGCTTCAGGTTTGACTGTTTGTGGAAAGAGGAAACCATCCTTAACTTTGAGAAGGCTAACCTAAACTTTTTGCCCGCAGTAACTCTGATTTGAAGACTCAAAGACCCACTCTGATCATCTTTTGAGGTATTTTGAAAGTGTTCCCAGTGTTTTTTAGCCAAAGGACATAGTTTCTGCAGAGTTTTGAGCAGGACCGTTGGAGTGAAGTAAGCCCGCCCCACTTCCCGTCTACCATCTGTACAGTTTTTTTAGCCAGATGCTAGCTTGGATGAGGAAAACAAGAGCTTACATGGATTTAGTTGTCTACAAGAGGACGCATCAGAATGGAGTTGATTGTAACTTCCATGTCCCAACTACGAGCTTTTTCCAACAGCATTTATTCGTCTGCTTCCTTTCCACAATGATTTGGATAAAGAAATACTCAGAAGTGCAATTTTAAGCTTAATCTTCTCAAGACATGTCTGCCATTATCATAAAAATGCCATAAGAACACTTTAAAAATACCAAAAACAAAATTTTTTGTCGGAGTGGGTCTTCAAGAGGAAGATTTTTGTATTTTTGTGGCATCGACCCCAGACAGCAATGTTCCTTCATTTTCCTACCTTTGTTATGAAGCCGCAGGTCAGTGTGACGCGCAAACGAAAAGAAACCTCCCAGTTAGTGAAAATGTCCCGGGGAAAAGAGACAAAATGGATCAGTCTTTTAGCTTTGGAGAAGCACTTTACAGTTCACAACAGATCCGTGTGAATAAATGGGAAAAATCGTATCCAAAAGAGACAAAATTACCACCATTGCTTGTTTTTATGGATTGGTGGTATTTGTCAAATGGATTTAAAAACTATGTATTGATACCTTTTGGCTTTCTAAGATTTGTATGTGACTCTTCATGATCATTTTCACCGTGGGAGGCTAGCCTTTAGAATGATTACGAATTAGTCATGGCCTTCATCTCTTTAAAGCCGCAGCACATTGCTTTTGCCTCTCCTTTCTGGCAGTTTCAAAGCCTGTGATCGGGCCTGCCCCTGACAGGTACCGTGCTTTATCCCCAAGCAGAACAGCACATAGACAGTGTTCCAACCTCCTTGCAGGCAGTTTACCATGTACTCTCTCAATGCCTCAAGCCTCTCTGAGGACTGGAAGTCTTGTCACAGCAGGAGGCCTCCAGCTCATGTCTTCTCCAGCTTCATGCAGGTTGGTTGCCGGATAGTTTTGCTGTTACAGAGCAGATGGTGACTTTTACACACTACATAGTTTTTAAACCACAATTTTGAGGCACTAGTGGCAGAATGAGTGTGTCGAGGCAGTGAAATGGCCCGCAACTGGCACACAACGTTTTGTGACGAAAAGTGCTGCTTTGGTTGATCTCCTATAGACAGCTCCTAAACCAATTAGAGATTCCATCATAATTGAATTATAGACAAATTTCAGCTTTTTTAAAGTAATTAAAAAAAAAAAAAAAGTGCTTTCAGCTTCAAGTTTTTTGGGGTTGATTTCAAATGGCACTTTAAAGGGCCTATTTAAGGCTATTCCTAAGCCTTTCAGAGTAAACTACATCCATATAATATGATAATATATTGCCCTTTGCACACCAAAGAAAATTTTTTTCTGATATAATTATTAACAATTATTGTTTTTGTGAGCTAATTTTCCTACCCAGAAGAAAGACGACTATCTCTGAGGCACCGCCTTTTGCTTCTTTGCGGGTGCCACCCATCTCATGACTTCAACTTGGACTTCAACCTTGAGCCAGCCTCGGTTTTCGTGGCCTCACCCACGAAAACAAACAACATCCTAAATTTTGCAAAGATGCATGGGGATGTTGTACATATAAAATGAAAGTATTTTGCCGATCACTGCTAGCTTCGCAGAGAAGGTGGGTGTGTTAGTCTGGGGAGAGGTGGTGGTAGCGCAGACTATTCATGGAAGGGGCTATTCCCCGCTTATCTACGTCACAATGTGAGGACCCACTCGTTTTTGTGGATTAGAAGGGGCTTGTACTCACAGAGCGGGGTTGGAGAGGAATGCTCAGAGATGCATCAATGGAGAAAAGTAGCACTTTTGGGGGTAATTTTGTGAGAAATTAACATTAAAATACACTTAAAAAAGTTGATTTGGCATGATATAGATGCTTTAAAAACTCAGATTTGTTTTGTCTTCTTTTAGTCTTTCTGACTCTTACATTAAAACTCATCTTTTTCAGAGTTGAACTGCTTTGTCTGTCTTCTGTTTATCTTTGTTTTTCATGATACCATATGGATAAATTGAGTTCATCAACAAAAATTCCATTCAGTATTTATCAGCGTAATGTGAAGTTTGGCTGTCATAAAGCTTTAAACTTTAAATAGTGACTGTTTATAAGATATACTTAGGTAGACAGCTTTAATTTGTAATTGCCTTTTTTTTTAGTTTTTTTTTTTTTTTTTTAAAAAAGCCCAATGCATGAGATTTTTCTGCTGCTTTTTACTGCTTCAACTGGTCAGCAGCTAAATGTGACAAACAAAAATGATTTTCTCCCCTGAGGAGGTGGTGGTGGTGGTGGGGGTGGGGGTTCACAGTGCACAGCGAGTCTTGCAATCTGCCGTTGAGTGATTTCAGATGTGCATTATATTTACGAGACGGTGTGGGCAGTCCTTTGTAAACACTGTATTTCATTTTAGATACGGCGTCGTTTGTGTATGAGTTACAGTGGAGCTTGTGGTTATTGTCTGACTGTTATTTCTGCTACTGACATGCTCATTTTACACTGCAGGTGCTAATCCTGCCATTACTGGCTGTTGGTGAATCAGATGAGGAGGAAATTCACCTGTGCTTAAGAATATATCATACTTTGATAATCACAGTCAGAAATGTTGCGGATTTTTGCTCTCAGAAGACAAAAAGCAGGAGAAACTAACCATTTTATGGGATCAATTAAATTGTATTCTTCACGTTTGAATGAAAAATCAACTTGTATGTTTACTTCCAAAACATGAGCGTAATTCTAACCCTTTAATTTGAGACAAAAACTGAATTTCTCAGCTACTACTACTACTTGCTGGTCATTCAATCAATTTCACAACTCATTGTAAAAATATTAACGTTGTCTGCAGCAACACAAGCTAAAAAAGAGAAAAATATATATTTTCAGCTCCCAATGAGAAGAAAGGGAATTTACTAAATTCAGTGTCCTCACCAGCTTCCTAATTTTAGATCATTGTTCCTAAACAGCAGGTTAAATCTCCATTGACTAATCAATTAGCATCCGTGCACTTGTGTCTTAATTTTCTGACCCATGAAAATTAGATTAAAATATTAGAGATAACATCAGTCTTTTAAGTGTTGAGGCAAAGGCTGTGTTATTGCGTTGTCGTGTTTTATCTTTTTGAGACGAAGCTAGCAGAGCAGCACAGCAGTAGTGCACCTCTGTTTATTGTGTCACCAACTGCAAGAAATGCCTGCAGATTACGGAGATGAAACAGTGCAGGATTATCCCAGTTTTCCGATCTTAAGACGTTATGTAGTACACTCAAAGCACAACATTTATCTCAGTGTTTCCTGCGTTCAAAAAGTACTGCGTTCCCTGCAGCAGTGTGTTGGAAGGGTGGTGCTTCCTGTGTGCGCCACTCATAAGTTTTCACTTTAATGTTGAAAGCTGGGGTTGGAAATTAGAAGGAAATGTACTTTTTTTTTTTTTTTGCAGGCGATGTATCCATAAACACAAATGTTGTTGTCAGAGACAAATTATGTCAACTTCAGTTTTTGTATCTTCTGGAAATCTTGCTTAATGGGACACGTACCTCAAGATTAAACTAAAAGAGACTGGAGCACTCAGAAAACTACTAAACCACAAAGAAGCTTGCATAAACATTCAAGCTGCCAACTGCAAGAATGAACTATTGACTTCCCAAGTAATCGCTCCTTCAAGTGATTTCCATCACTGACCACATCATTCATAAACCTTAAAAAGCCTTTAACTCTATCTTGTTCCACCAGTTTATTGATTTTGCTGCAGATGCACACAATGTGAAGGACCAATTTTTATTTTATTAAAACAATTCAACCTTAAACTTTATATTAAGGTAATTACAATAACACTTTCATGACACATTTACACACCTTACACACTCAGTCAAGAATGGGTTTCATCAAAACTGCTGGAACAGTCCACAATGAGCTCTTTACAAGCACAACAGTTTGAAAAAAAATCCTCACAACTGAAGGTTTGAGAAGTATAGAACGCAAAGTTACATTTATGACTGTTTAAATGCAAAACAAGTGCACTTTAACCGCTCTGCCTAATATCAAAGCATTTCTCCAGCCAGCATTAAGGAACCAAAACGTCTGCCATGCCTGAAATAGCTAGAACCATGTTCAAAGTCAATATTATGCTGTTTAATATGCTAAAATGATGAAAATGTCAATTTTTTTTTTACATCTAAAAGAGTTTAATTGTGGAAAAGCAAATATTAATAAAATCCTATAAGCTTAAAATCATCAGAGTTACCATTACACTTTCATGTTACAAGTGCATGCTAAGATATGCAAGCTAAAATTAGTCACGGCCATAAAGGCAGCAGTGATTTTTTTTTTTTTTTTTGCTGTAACATCTGGATGAAGGGAAAATGCTGCTCAGAATGTTATAATCACGCAGACGAGGTCTAAGCCGCTCCATTACGGGCTAAGCTGACCTATCAGTGGAGCTTTTGCTAATCCAAATTGTGCTTTAGCTGGCAGAGATTGCTCAATTCAGACAGGCGGCTGGGAGGGGTGAAAAGATGAAACAGCTCACCTGCCATGCATGCTGCTATCATGTTTGAGATATGTATCTCATGGCATCAAAAATGCACAAGATCTGAGCTTTTTTTTCATTCAGCAAAGCTCCGTTTTTCAGCATTAAAACTACAAGCTCGAGCTGCTTTAAGATTGCTTATTATTTGTCAGAAATTGAATAGCTGCAGGTGTCATAATTAGGCCTTTGTCAAATGAGGCAAATGGCATTCAGGTTAAAGTTGCAAAGAAGGAAAGAAAACAAAGTTTATTTTTTTTAATGACTAGTTTATATGAGAGCAAAAAAAGTATCCCTATAATGCTTTATATTTATATTCACTATGGTTCAAATGCCAATGTCCACATTTGGTGTGTGATTTAGGAAAAAAAGTGACTCACCTGTAATCTGATTAAAACTACCTTATTTAACGTGTAACACATCTGTTTATGATGTTTCAATGCTCCGAAGTCACAAGAAACCTCAATTTGGAATGATATGAGCAAACCAGAGGGGTTTGACACAAGACACTGCAGAGTCGGTAGTTTGGGGATTTACTGTGAAATTTGTGACTCTGCTGTGATCTAACAACACTGAAGAATAACACCACAACTTTGGTGTTTTTTAAAGCTGCAATATAACTGTGCTGATGGTTGTAAAAGACAGTTGTTTGTTTCATCCATCCAAAAAAAAAAAAGTCTCTTTTCAGGGTTTCAGGGCTGCTGAAGCCAACCCGGCTACTGTCAGGCAAAGGCGAAGTAGACCTTGAACAGGTTTTCACATTGTTGAAGGGTCACACACACACTCACAGCTAGGGGCAATTTGAAGCCACTAATTAATTTATGAAGCATGTATTTGGACTGTGGAAGGAAGCTTGAGTGTCTGGAGAAAACTCACACATGCACAGGGAAAACATGCAAACACCACAGAGATGGTCCCAGTCGGGATTTGAACCAGGGTCCTCTCGCCGTGAGGGGAAACCACTGTGCAGCCCTTTGTTTGTTTCCAAAGAATAATCATAGCAGACAGCAGTGGATGCAGTTTGTTTTTAAGCCGTGGATTTTTTATTTTATTATTTTGCTATTTTACATTTTATTATTTTGCTATTTTACAAAGAAAGCTTTGTTAACCAAATGTAGAACGAATCTGGTTTTGCCATCAAGCACCCTCTCCAAAAAAAGTGTATTTTAACAGAGCAGGATGCTGCTGAAAAAAAATAAACAGTTCACCTGCTTGTAGCATGTCTGCGTTTCTTACATACTTGCACAAAGCTCTTCTGTTGGAATAAATGGAAGAGTTAATATATATGGAAGAGAGGAATACATGACATATAGTATAATTTACTATATAGTGTATACAACATATATGCTTCATAGTATTTAACATTTACTCAAGGTTGATGACAAGGACAGACATATCCTACTATGGACGTGTAACAGGGACTATAGCTGTTTTTTTTTTTTTGTAGATAATACTGTACATGTTTCTCCATGTATTGTCATAGTTTCTTTTTTATCAAAAGCAGGGCGGAGTAATTGTACTGAAAATAAAATGAAAATAAAACTGCAATGTAAAGATTTATGTGTAATCAAAACAGAGACATGAGATGGCCTCATAAGAGGTATACCTGTATTATGTAGTTTGTTTTGTTTTAGTTTTTTTTTTTTTTGTCTGTTGAATTAGCTTCTTTTAGGCCAGTTGTTATTGTTTTATTACATATTTGCACTGTATGAATAAAGTGTATATCAGCAGTTCACAGTGTGCTCCATACATAGAATGTGTTGCCCAAGCTGACATGGCACTGGGGAAATTAATTTGCCACAGTCATATAATGGTTGGTTATTCAATCATTGTTAGATTTAATCTAACACCATAATCTCAGTGGGTTGTTCCTCCTGGTGGAGGTTCACAGCTGTAACGACTGAATGGATAACAGATTAAACAGGCAGTCCACTATAACCAGCACCTTACTGCCGCATGAGAGGGTTCGCTGTGCTGTCAGAGAGAAAACATGAAAATAGCTCAACAACCACTCTACTAAATGCCTGTCTTTATAGTGGAATGGCTTCATATCATGGCTTCTGAGCTTTCTGCTTTCTGTCATGTATATTTAATCATTTTCAAGATCAAAGCAGAGAAACCTCTTTCCTCATCCTATGCACCCAGACATTTGCAACTATGAAATCAGTTAACAACAATCCAGAAATCTGTATTTGCTATATATATATATATATATTTATATATCCATGCATATAACTGCAAGATTTCTAACCCATGTATTATGGCAGCTCTGCTCTATTCTCTTTGGCTCAAAAGAAGGATATTCTTTATCATTTGGGGGAAATGGACAGACAATGCAAGTCGTTGAGCATCTTGGTGGTTTTCAAAACTCAAGATGAGAGTTGATATGAGAACGTAATCCCTGAATGGATCTCCGAACAGCCTTCAGACCTTTCAGCAGCTTGTTTGAGCACTTCCAATGAACCCCGGCACACACACTTAATCTTCCCAGCAGAGGTAGTTCAACAGCGACGAGGGAATCTGCCACAAACACACATCACCAAAGCAGGATAATGTTTTAGAGATATACAGATTAGCTCATGTAATCCGGTCTGCCAAAAGGAGAGCTTAAAGAGAAATGTGTCAAATGTTTATGGATGGAGTCAAACCAAATATTAAAAAGTAATCTCTAAAGGCTCTTTTCTGCCGTTATCCTTGCGTGTTCTACTTCATTCTCAGAGTTTAGAGTGGATCAGTTAAACTGAAGAGAAGCTGATTTTTTTTGTGAAAGATTTAAATGACTTTTTGTAAAACTTTGTTTCCTCTCTGGGGGTAAGGTAATAAAGGTTCAGAACTAGAAGTCTGCCACTGAGTTTCTCGCAGGCAAAATGACTGTCTTTCAGCTGTGATGCATCATCAGAGTGAATCAACAAGTGTGACAACATTAAGCGAGAGCAGAAGAAAATCACCAATCAGCAAAGAGAACACATGATTAGCAGAAATGATATGTCTATAAGAAAACAGAGCTTTGTCAGGATAAAAAGAAGATAAACAAGTAGTAAAAGATCTGAAGAAGCACAGATTTTTGGAAATGAATTATAGAAAATTTGAGAAAAATCTAAATAATGCAGAAAGTAAATGTATTTCAGAACCAACACAAAACTAAGTTTATTACATATTAATTTCTCAGGACTTGCATTTTTTATTCGTACATACTAGGATTTTAACAGTTTATCAGAATATGTGTTCGGAGTCATTGTACAACAGAAGGGCTATTGAGAGCCAAGCCCCCACATTCTGTTCCTGAGTTTAACACAAAGTACCAAAAGTTGCAGTTCCTTAAATGACCACTGGAACAATTTCCATTAACTTAATATAAAATGTGCTCTGACAAACAAAAACGTTTCTATTTTTTTTCATTCTTTTTGGGGGGAAGAGGCATATAGATGCTGCTTTGCACTGTGATGGACTTCAAAGTTAGGCTGCATTGCTAGGGGTGTCTCTTTGACAGACTGGTAAACTGTCAGATGTAACCCAGTCAAACCAAATTGATCAATTTCCAGTCCCTACCCTTATTGTTGTATGTCTTATTTAATATCCGGGTCGGTGTTTCAGCTACCTGCTGCTGCTGTTTACCGTGGTTGGCTGTGCCTTGCTTTGCTTCTAGTCACCAAGACACTGCTTTACCAACATTTTGCTGTTTCAATCTGACTAGATCCAACCCTCTGCTGCTCCTCAGTTAGATTTTTTATTCCCTTCCATCCACTTTTTGGATTTTGTCATCATCTCAATTGAATTTTTATTGGCTGGCGAGCTACCAACTGAACCCCACTGAACAGAAACCAAACTCCAGCAACAAAATTATCCTGAACTACAGAAGCTCAAACAATCAACTGGACTTCACACAGCATCTCTTTATTTGCCTGTTATGTATATTTATTTATTCTTTTTCTATACAGCCACTATATTTTCTGTCTGTGTGTTCATTTACACATCTTGAGCTAAAAAGGTATTAAGAAAACTGATGAGGGGGGGTTAGAAGGCAGTTAATTAGATCCAACTATACACTCACTTCATCCTGTCCCACCTAATGTCCAGTTTTCATGAATATAATATGAGCATAAACCACAACACACATGGCTGCACCATTTTAGACTTCAATGTCAGAAGCCCATAAGTGATGTCCAAAACAATCTGTGCAGTATGTCTACGCTAACATCCTTAAGGCCTTAGCCAAAGAAATATTAAACTTAGGGGTCAAACAAGACTCATCTTGAACCAAAATACATTTTTTACAATTTCAAATAACTTTGTGTAAGCAAGTTTTAAACAAAAACTTTGAATGAATTATCAGGCAACAAAACGTAATATTAATAAATTTAAAATATTTAAGTAAAGCCAAATTTATCTGAATGCCACCTCCATTTAAAATTCCTTCCATGACTGAGCTTTCCAGTCAATAGGTCATTTTCAAATGATTTGGAGGACATGGGTGTTAAGCAGACATCTATTGCCTGACCCATAATTTACAGTGTTGGAAGTGAGTTTGATGTAAAAGCAAGTTGACCAATCCAAAAAGAAACAAACAAAAACAAAAAGTATATGTTTTTATATGTGTGTGTAGGTTTTTTTTTTCTTTTTTCAATTAAGGTATGTTTTTCTAAAGATAGTTGATGCCTCTGTGACATTGTTTATGGTGTTGGATCGGGGTGGGATACACTGAGGTAAACAGCACTATGTGAACAAACAACTGAAGGTTATAAAGCATCACCATGGAAACTATCTCACATATCAAATGTTTGATGTTTGGGAAGTGATAAAGCCCTTCTATAGCTGCACATCTTCTCGCTCTGCGCTGCCTGTGGATGCCTCTGTGCACGAGCACCATCCCGCGCTGCAGTGGTTTTCACACACTGGAGGATGAAATTGAATTCTGCAGATTGAGCCAGTGCAGGTTTACTTTTGGTCATGACATGACAGCGTCACGGTTCAACTTTGGCCAAGCAGATATGAACCACATTTGTCCATTATTCATGGAAAAACCTGTGCCAGTGCCTGGCTGTTTATTTGGATCATATCTCTGCCAAATAAAACTTGCTGACTGGATAATGCACTAAGAATCATGCTGTGAATCACAGCTTCCTGTCGCACATACATTTTCAGTTAAGAAATGCATAATGGAAAGCTACATGGTGAGTTTCACTGAGCCTACTGTTGTTCTTTCACCTCATGTGTTAACATTTACTTTTAAATCTAAATTCGATGTGTATATATGACCTTTTCCCACCTTGCAGTAACTATACCTGGCTTTTTGTGAAACTCTACTGATGTGAAGCTCCTGATTTTTTTAAGTGATGCCAATTTGTTCAAAAGTTTAATTGGTTGGACTTTCCCATAAACGGAACAATCACTGCTTTAGTGCACAGCGCACTGTCTAGAGCAGGTACACATCCACTATGGAGCCTAAATGAGTGAAAGCAAATGATCCATACGAACTCAGTAGCATGTTTTAATTACTTGTGAAATCTGCTCTGCTTTCTCAAGCCTTTTGCACTTCCACTTCACATCAGTATTCAACTAAGTCTTGTGATCAAATGATTTGGCACTGCAACCTGCATTGCAGTTTTCTGGTGCTTCTCCAACACAGATGCAAAGACTCTCATGGAAGATGTTTTTTTTTTTTTTTTATGTATTTGCTTATACTCAGTTTTAAACACCTAATTTGTAAAAAAAAACAAAAAAAAAAAAAACACTTCAGTCAAATTTTTTTCTGAAACAGCGTTTTTTATGTGAGAACTCAAATTCCATTCCATGTTCTGCCATCTCTGTACTGTGCAGACCAATTTGGAAAGGTTTTGTGTTGTGCTGCAGTGAATATTCTCACCCCTGTTTTGTGGGTTGAACTTGTTTATTCAACATATCATTTCACATTCGGTGCGCGTTCATAAATCGAACGGATCATTGGGGTGTGCAACGTTCTACAATAAATTAATTTCTTATTGGCGCTTGCACATACAAGCCATATTGTTCCACGAAGGCTGTGATGGAACAGAGCACTTTGGGAATCCTTACACTTCAACCGGAGGCTTACACAGGCAGAGAACAAGAGCTCTTTATAGCTCCCCGAAAGCAGACGCCTTGTAATCTAGTAATGGCAGTTTTTTTTTTTTTGAGTCCATGGTTTTTTTCACCTCTTGCCTTTCTGTCTTTTATTTCTTTAGAGCGTGTGTTCTGTGGGTGCAATAACTCGTTTTGCCATTGATCATTCGCCACAGCTGCTATCTGTCTCCGCATCAAGCCCGGAGTCGTATTTCTCCTCTGCAGTGATTTCCTGATTTATTGTTTCAAAATTGTAGACATTAGCTTTTAACACTTTTAAATTATCAACACCCTGACCTCTCTGTTATCAATTACCCACATTTCAATTGATTATACCTAATCAAATGAGAGATTCCCAGATAAATTTATATTAGCAAAGGTTTAAAAGGTTCTGTAGAAAACTCATAATTTAAGAACTGTCACATTTATTCACATTAAAGACATTTCAATTTGTTTTCTCTGTTTCAATTTTGAAGTAAAATAAATTAAAACATAAAACAAGTTGGAATGAAAAATAATTGCATTCATTAAAGGAATTTAAAAATGTTTAGTTTGTTCATCTCAGTCTATATTTTACAGATAAAGGCAGCTTGTCTAAGGATTTTTGCTATACGCACATTTTAATTGTACAATTTTAATGATAGCTTTTCAAATTACCACCAAAATATTGGCAACACATTAAACATTTGGGCCAATATTTACCTCTAAATAAATATTTGAAATATGTGTTTTTATTATCATTAAACTTTTTTATTTTTATATATAAGATGTGTTTTTTTTTTTTTAGTTCCACTGCAAATATTTTAACCTTAAATCTGGTGACAAGACACCACCTAATTCTAAAGAGACAGTAAGTAACCTGTCAAAGACCCATTCCAGTTCAAAAAGTGATTTTAACATGTTCTTGTGGCATTTTTCTGGTGATGGAGGACATATATTAAGAATATAATCTCAAAAGTGTACTTCTGATTATTTCTTTATTCAAACAGCTGTGAATAAGGAGCAAATGAAAAAAATGCTGTTTGAAAAAGTTTGTTTTTGGGTTGTTGAGAATACTCCTCTCCGCACCAGCTGAGCCTTCAACAAGGCAAATTACCAACAAACTACCAACAAACTACCGCCGCTTTGCAGAAACAATGTCTGAGAAAACAACATTTTTTTAGCCTTAAAACAGTATAATCATAATTAAAAGACCACTGGGAACACTTTTAAAATAACTCAAACCATAATATGAGTCAGTCTTTAAGACCCCAAAATCGGATGTTAGGATTTTTGATTGTTTAAAGTCTTTTAAGCATTACTTACTTCTTTAGGATCTCGTCTAAACATGAATGTTTGAGACCAAACCAGCCTGGATCACAAACACCCAAGATATTCTCACAAAGTTGTTATTTTTAAAATATGAATTTTATGTGTTTTGTCACACGTGAGCAGATGTCGCTATAATCAGTAATGCCTACAAGTGTTGTTGTTCCACTAAAGATTGTTACCCCACAGCATCAACCAGAAATATCAGCTACTGCCCATCCCGAATCTTCAAGAAATTATGAAACTAAGAGGTTTCAACAAGCATAATCTCAGATTGCATAAAATTACGCTTTCAGTGGACACGTTATGTATCTGTGACTGTCAAGAATAATTTCTCAGTTAATCCTCTGCAGGCTGAATGTCGTGCAGCAGACCCCTCCAATGGGCACAATGCATGTTAGCGCAATTCATGGAGCTGCAAGGTGTTGTTGGTTTCTCCTTTTTTAACAAGCTCAGGAGGAGCAGCTGCTTGTCTTGGGGACGATTGTGAGCCAGGAGAGTTGCAGGATTTATTATGAGAAACAATATTATCGCAGGCTCCACCTGATGATTGCCTCATTATAAATGGTCTCCACATTGACTTTTACCTAAGCAAGACAGAGCGCTATTAAAAGATGCATTATCCTCACTTCACATGTTCATTATTTGTTGGAGCTCAAACAAAAAACCCTAAAGTGACCAGTCTCAGGCCTGGGATTCTGATAAGCCTAATATGCATATATTTTTGCACAATTAATTTTAATTAAGGGACTAAATTATGAGGCAACATCATCGCGATAATGTCCTTTTGAGAAAGGATGATCCATCTTTTTACACACTGAGTTAGAGGAAACTGTTTTCTTTTAGGCTGTAACAAATAGTTTTAGAAAAGAAAAAAAGGAAATTTATCAACAAAAATACAAAAGGCCCTTACACTGCTATCTATTCATGTTGATTTCTTATAATGCATGTGATCAGTGGAAACAATTGTAGGACCATGTTGTCAGACATTTCTATTGAAACGATATTTTTTTTTGTTTTTCTTCATAAAGTGGGGTACGTTTGACTGCAAGAACATGGGATCTTTTTTGTTGTTGTTCTGAGGTAAAGAACAAAAGAACCGCTTGAGACAAAACGGAAGTCCTGGAAAAACCTTAGTGGTAATGTGTGAGCCCCCACAGATCAAAGGTTTCCAGATTCGTAGGTGTTTTCAAGCAATTAAAAAGCCAAGCTGGTGTGTTTCTATACCTCAAAGGTTAATTTTGTTACCCAAGACAGTGTCTTCTCATCTTCCTGACATGCCAGTAATCAAAATCAGAGTCTGATTATGGTGATGTGATTACTGTAAAGCTACATAGCGTACCCAAAATATTCCTCGCTTAATCTCAGACCAGATGTTCAGCCCAATCCGACACAAGAGTGAAAGGAAAAAGCTGTTAATACAAATACAAATGCAAACAGGATGTGCTTTTGCAGTCAAGAATAAAAGAACAATTGAACCCAAATTACTATGATTGCTCCATTATTTTGATGAAACCTGTTGGTTCTCAAATTTTCCCGATAATTGATAAACACACAAAATAGTTTTGATTTGTGATGAATATTCTGACAGATAAATACATATATGTGCCGCCAAACCTCCGCTGTTTACCCTGTCATTAAAGGGAATCATGCCACTGACAAAGTCGACATTCATCACTCGACCTGATCATTAAGCTAAAATATGTAGAAAGTGACATTTCCAGCTGCATATGTTTCATTGTTCATATGCTACCCTAACATTACCCCATAAAAAAAAGAACTGTTACTATAGCAATGTTGTACCTCCCTTGATGCTCTGTACATACTTCATCACTGCAGGATGTTGGAATGATGCTGTGGGGAGCATTACAGTAAAAGTGACTTATGCTTCAATTTATTTAACACATCCAAGACGCCATTAATGTCAAGTTTGACATGTCTGTTTCAGATCCTCACACACAGTATATAGTTAGCAGAATTGTGAAGCAAAGTTGATGTGAACGTGGATGTGTCATTCTCTGTACCCTGAAGGCTCTCTGAAGCATGAAAAAACTGCTTACAGTTAATTATCAAATATTTGAATTCTGGTTGTTTGTAGTTCTTTCTCTTATCACCTGGTGCAGAACAAGCAATCATTTATTTATTCCTGGTCTGATCCACCTTGTAAGTGATGTTTTGTAATTTGCACCTTATCTTTAACTGGGCTGATGTGTAATTACTGTTCTTTTGGGAATAATAAAGAAACCCTAAACTTTAAGTGTCTGTTTGTCTCAAGCGGTTAAAGACCCATTCCAATGAAAATTGTGTTTTTGGTGTTAACACGTTCTTGTGGCATTTTTTTTTATCACAATGGAAGACAAAAAATTGATAATTAAAGATTAAAATTGCATTTCTGTGTATTTATCTATTTAAATCTTTGAAAAACAGGGACAAAGAAAAAAAAAGGCTGTTGAAAAAAGCCTGAAACAGTGACCAAGGAGCTACAAGCTCCCTGCTCTGCTCCATTCTGATGCATCTACTTGGAGAAAAATAGATCGAAGGCTTACTCCGCAACAACAGTTCCGCCCACAACTCAGATGCAAATTTCGAACATTTTTTTGTTGTTGTTATTTTGGCTAAAAATAGCATAATCATAATTAAAAGATCACTGGGAACCCTTTTAAATTAGATAAAAATGACTGGAGAGGAACTTTAGACATTTAACATTTACATTAACATTTAATTTAGCATTTTTAACATAAAATACAATTTATTAATGAAAAGCAAGGTCAAAGTAGTGTCATACTAAATTTACATTTTAACATTTTTCTAATGCTAAATGCTTTTGGAAAAGAATTATACTGATGTGCTTTATACAAGAATGGGTGCAGCTTAACAGCAAATCCTGTGTTGTAATGCTTTGGAAACACCATTTCTCCCAGCTATCAGGGTGTTTTGTGATGTTTTGATTATATGACACTTCTTTGCCATGTTTTCAAGTGCGTGTTTCTTGGCCCCAGACAATCCTCCACCTCTCGTGCAAGATGATGTGACAGAGAGAAGCGCCAAGCTGTCATTTGCCCAGGCCATGACAGAGAACCACATGGTTGTGAGGTGCATACACATCTTTCTGCTTGGAATTCACGTGCATCCTTGACACTTTATCTCATCTGGAATGAGCTGTGTGCAAAACCATGAAAACCCGACGTCACCCGCTGTGGCAAAACTAGTCTTGAGGTGGTTTTTAATACTAGCAGCGTTGGATGTTTTTAAACAGCAGAATGACAAAAGAAAAATACAAAGCACAGGGGAGATGCACAAACTTATGTTAAAACATCCAAAATGCTGATATTTTTCTATAACAATGAACCTCATTAGGTTCTACAGGAAGATTTGCTCCTTTGTATTCTAACTAATCAATGTGTTAGCATTAATGTGACTCCATGCTTGACTTAAATTAAATGCATCATTGGTTGGAAAACCAGAGCACATTGCATAAGGTCATCCGTTGCTGTTTTGCTTCAGTGAGTTTTCTTATTCCAAAACGCTCTCCGTCGGCTCCGCCCAGGGCTAAAGTCTCTGTGAGCCTGATAATCAACAGCATTGCAAACACTGTGGCATTTTAGTTTTCATTATTTTGACTGAATAATTTATCCCACAACAAAAGAGAAAATCACATGTCTTTTTTTTAATTTGTTGCTGTTTTTTTTTTTTTTTTTATTTATCGGGACTAATTCTGAAATGTCTGCCTCTCAGTTAATTAAAGTCTACAACCAGAGGCCAATTAGCTTAGCTTAGCTAAATGGCTATGAATAAACAATGTGTTTAACTGAAGGAAAGTCTATGTGCAGAAACAAGCATCACAACTAAAGCTTAAAAAACACTTTTCTGCATTAAACACAGAACATGTTGATGCATGCAACAACTTTATAAAGCCTTTCGGCTGATTGGCTAATAGCTACAGGTGAGCCTATAAAAATAAATGTGTGACCTCATGGTCTTTTAAATCTTCTACAGTTACCACAATGGATTCCTTTTGGTTTTACTCATATTATACTTGATAAAAAAATACTATATATTAAGAAGATGTAAGTTTTTTTTTCAGTTTTGTTGAGTTAATCCACTTTTTTGTTTGTTTTGTTTCCAGTAGTGTTGAAGCTTCAGTACCAGGTTGTACCACATGACTGATTCATGAAGTGGTTCAGACTGTGTCGCGAGTCTTGACAACGGCATAAATCCCTCGGGCTCCATTCAGTGAGACTTACAGGGGTTTTAGGGAAAACTGCTGTTTTTAGACAGAAAGAAAACAATGTGTCTCATGAACAAAAATCACTGGCTATATCTCAGTGCTACAAAAGAACAATTATTATACACAGTGGTTCCTCATTTATCACAGGAGTTATATTCTAAAGATAGCCAATGATTGACAATATCTGCAAGATGTATCTTTATTTTTTGAAATATGGATGTTTTAAGGCTGTTTGAATTATTTTTCACTCCTGGTTAAAAGGTACAGGCTTTTGAATGGCTTTCTACTAAAATTGGAATCCTGAAAATCCCCAAATTCAAAGAAAAGCCCCTGCATGTTATAAACACCTGGCAAATGGTAAATGACAGGACTTCATAATCATAATTTAAAAAATATGAAGGAATGAAACCTTAAACCACATTTATTGGAGAACTTGCAATGACCAACAAAGGAGAAACCTAGTTCTCTTTAAAAATACTTTCTAAATAGAACAATTCCAGGTAAAATGTGCACAGGGAGCAAATGATGCGCAGAATGTGGTCCAGTGTCAAGTTTTCTTTAAAGCTGCTTCCACGTGGCATCAGGAGCTGCCTGATCCGAAAACCAAAGATTTTTTCCAGATCAACTCAATACATGCAAATAGGAGAGCACTGGTCATTCAAATGTCAGCTTTCTTGCTGTTATCTAGCTGTGGTTCAATGTCTCATGACAAGAAGGAAAACTCCAGGTTGGCAACAAAGCTAGTAGGACACTTCCTTTTAGAATTCGATAAAAAAGTAAAAAAAATAAATAAAATAATCAAGTTACAAGGAATACCTCATCATCTACACTTAATGTACTGCAGCCTTGTCAACTAAAGTGGTCCAACAATAACAAGTTTGTATAAAAGGTCAGCATTCATATCACTCAGCTGTGAGGCCCTGTCATTGTGCTGCTGCGTGTCCACCTCAATGTGGAAAGGCAATTCCAACTGCTCAGCACATCATGCCAAAAGAGAAGGTAAATAAGTGGAGAAGATCCTAAAATCATCAATTTTCCTGTAGAGCACAGCAGTCTTTTTAGTCGCACTCTGAATTGTGTTGTAGAATCACTACTTTTCTCCCCAGATGTGAGTGATGGGAATTTTAAAACTTTTTTTTTTTTTTTTTTTTTTTTATGAAAGTGAAGGGGTGCACAATATACTTGTTTTTTTTTAAGGCATTTAGTGCAATAATGTAGAATGCTAACACATTTTTATTGCATGTTGATGAGAAACTGAGTTTGTATACATGTCTATGTGTGTGCACCTGTACCTGTCAGATACAAGCAGAAGATAAAATCGGTTTACCTACAGTGCTGCACACAGACATTCAGTCAATTTGATCACATTTCTAAGGTTGGCCCCAGTCTTTAAAAGCAAGCTCAGGTTATTTTTTTCACACTCAGCTCTGCTCACCTGCAGCTTTGCTCATCTGAACTATTTTTCTTGGAATAATCCAGACTAATTGCATCATTAGAAGTGTTGAATTATCAAAAAACAGACCAACAACTGTGTGTCTTTAGTAATGAGTAAAAATGAACCACAAATATAAGTTATAGGCTGTTCATATAGAACTTGATTAAGTATTTTTTCCACAAAGCAGTGAAAGCAGTTTGAAGACAAACAAGGAACGTACTATTACTCTTTCCTACATTTTCTGTGCATGTCATTTATAAATATTTACATTTTTTTGTATTTCATTTTATTTTTTATTATTTGTACATCAACTGTAATTGTATTTCCTTCAGTGAGGATCTAAACACTGAAATGATGTGAGCTAAGAGTAAGACATTACATGACCAAAGTACTTCTTAAGCATTGTGCACTTTTTAACCCTTTCATCTTTTACTTGGGAAGCTTAACATGGCATTCTGTTCAAGTTATTATGGCCATAGCTTCACATCTTTATTATTGCTTTCATGATGTTTTTCATCTCTCAACAATTCTGCACAAACGTTCTACTAAAAGTTTCAGAAATTTAAAGAGTGATGTTACAAAATTGGAAAATTAAATAAATGACTAAATATACGTGACATAAACTAAAGAAATAGGAGATATAACATTTTAGCATAACTGCAATTTTTTTTGTCCAGATTTAGAGGTTTACTGTTTGTTCTGTTAGCATGAATGACTGATTAAAAAGTTTAGCTTTTGTTGTGGTTATTGCAAAAGAATTTTGTCATTATGCTGAGACGTGCTACGTAAAAAATACTCTTTGGAACCACTGACCTATGTCTGAAAGCCAATTATTTCCTTTGCCGGTCAAGACAAAAGACAAATTCCAGGTGATCACAGGTCTTTTTCCTTATTTGAATGGGGCTTAATAACAAATCATATCTTGCTTGTTCAATCAGTACAAATTAAATAAATAAGAGTAAATGCGGCTGATATGGGGTCTTGCTGTGTTTTATGTTTGATTAAACCTTTTATTATAGTTTGCATTGCAAATACTGTCATTGTTTGTGTCTAGTTTTTCATTTCTTCTTGCACTTACAATAGCAACCGTGCGTTCCAGAGTGCAAAGCCAGAAATCTGTCTCTGAACAATGTATGTGACAACAAGCACGCTGGTGTTCACACATTTCTTACAGTCAGAGCTTCTGACTGCAGCCTTCATCTTTTGTCACCCAAGTTTAGTGCTTGCATCTTTTCTTGTTAACATTGTTCTACCAGAGAGGCTTGCTGTGCCAAAGGCACTTTTTCACATCGCTTGTCTTCCTATACCTAGTTATTTCAGTGACTTGACTGCACATCACAAAGATTCATTGTCATTACAACAACAGCCAGCCGAGTCTGATCAACGGGATTTCTCCAAGGAATAGCTATCTGAACCATGTTTGGTCCTGTGGAATAGTCGGAAAATAAAAGTTTGTAAATCTGTCAAGGATGAAAAAAAACAAAAAAACAAAACCTCTCAATATGCACACATTTTTACAATCATTGCCGCAGCATTGAAAAATGAAGGCCAGAGTGGAATCAAGTGCAACTGCTGCTTGTTTCTTTTTGCACTTGCGTGAACTTGCTGTACTTTTACACTGAAACAAATCCAGCGTAAAAGGCTGTTCCCCAAGAATGGAGCCATTTCAGATGATGCACAAAGAAGACAACGAGGCTGTCCCTTCTATACACAGAGCGGTTTGAAAAGCTGTCTTGATGGCTTGTGATATTCTGCGAATGAAAGGACGAAGCTGGTGTCGGCGAAGGTGACTAAACGGCAGAGTACGGATCAAAGCCTAAAACTCCACTGCAGCCAATTAAAGATAAATATGCCACAGACTGATTCCAGAGATGTTAGGGTATCAGGTCACTTATGTGTTTCTTTGTAATTAGTTTGCTGTAGCATCAAAGTTCTCATGAAAGCTGAGCTGCTCAGCAGGACGTGAGGATCTAAGAGGACCTGACACATGACACCAGTTAGTTCAAATGGAGGCCTTTGACTTTTGCAGCCTTGAAGAGTGTTGTACTTGCTTTAATACAATTGCAATTTCAAAGTGGGGGCCCATGATTTAGAGATAAAAGTTTTTTTTTTGTTTTAATCTTGTTCTTTACAGCACCTGGGAGAAAGATTAAAAAGTGCTTTTTATTTTTTGAATAGATTTTTTATTTTTATTTTTGGAGAAATATGGTTTTATTTTCATTTTGCAATTTTTCACATTATCTTAACGACTAGTTCCAGTTTAATATGAAATTAAATGACAACACTAGTGGGAAATAAAAGCGACTGAATCCCAGCATTTTTTTTTAAACCAAAGACGAAGCTTTATTGACTTCAGCAAATAAGATTTGTGATGAGATTTTTCATGGAGAGATCAAAACTTGAAACAGGTGGTACATTCAGTTCCACCTTTGTTCCATCATTTGCACTCAATTAACCTTTGCTGAAATGTATTGCTAACATTGTTAATTGGAAGATGGAAACAGTGAAGGGATATTGTACAATTTGTACAGTGTAGCAAGGCCAGAGCAGTGTATGACCAACATTCTTCTCTGCAAATGTTCTAATGAATATCATCAAGAAGTTCGTGTATTTGCATTTTTTTGCCTTTCAATTAGGGGTTATTTTAAAAGCCTTTAATTGATGAAGGAATTTGAAACTGTGACAGGTCTCACACTTGATGTCGACGATCTTGCAAATGGACATGAAAACTAGAACAAGAGGTGGGAAAAAAAAAAAAAAAACAGGAAATGCTCCTTTTAAAAGAAAGAAGCATAAAAAATAATTATCAAACCATTGAAAGTTAACTACCAATTAAAAGATATAAAAATTGTATGTTTTATCTTTCAATCTACGTATAGACACTGGACCACGAGGAAGGGGCATCTTCTTCTTTTTCTACTGTTTCCTAGTGGAAGTCCGCCACCTACAGTTGGAATAGACTTGATGTGAAATGTCGAAGTATTGCAAATCTTGCAATTTGAAGTTTGGTTCATTCCTAGCATCTTTGCAGTGGCAAATATTGATAACCATCATGTCAGCAGAGTGGCCTTTCTTTATCTTTATTTGAAAATAAACGCTGACGTCGTCCGGCTCGTCGCCGTGTCTGCGTTCGCCAGCTAACCAAATCCATCCATCATTATCAAATCAGAGTCAAAGTGTGACCTCTTTTAACTGACAGTGCTTTCAGTGGCCAAGTGTTTTGTACATAGAGCCAGAAAATGGTCATAAAAACTTCCGTAACCACATGTGAACACAAAAATGTTGAATACGCAAGCCTGAAATGTGTGTTTTTATAGACTTTCTATAGGAAGTGGCCACTTGAACGCACACCAAGAGGACTGTGAACGTAACTTCAGGGTCTTGCAGGAAAAGTTTGTGTTTGTGCTGCTTGTATCTATGCATGTTTTCAATTATTTTCTTTTCTTTAAATCTTATTTTAATGATCACATCTTTGATATCTCTTTTGATTGTTTTCTTTCTTTCATGTGTTATGTAAAGCACTTTGAATTGTCTTTGTACATGAAATGAGCTATACAAATAAACTTGCCTTGTGTCTCATGCAAATATTGTTGCTGAAAGTAAAATTAGTGACTTTTTTTTTTTTTTTTGCACTGTCACCTTCAAACTCTGAAACCTATGTAGTTCATGTATTGTGGCAGTTACACTTACTTAAAGAATGCAACATTAATCTGCTGCAATGCCATTCAGCAGATCAGAAACTAAATTATAGATGCTTTATGTCAGTTGTGTTAGGCACTCATTTAATCAGTCTGCCACATTCAAGCGTGGATTTTCTTGGGGTAGCGTAAAAAAAAACAAAAAACAAAAGCAAAAAACCCAAAATGGGCCATATGCTATAAGTGCAACACACCAACTAAAATGCTCCCGTTGAGGGATTGAGAGATGCAGAAACAAACTGTTTCATTAAATATGAATGTTTGTTTTTTTCTTGTAAAAGAGTGTACACAGCAGTTGAAACACAAAGACAAAGGCTACTCAAGCAAGACAATGCAACCCTGAGAGATAATATGATAGCGACAGAAAACAAAAAGGGGAAAGTGCTTTAGAAACACCCTGGGAAGGTTCTGTTCCGAATGTTTTAGCATTTCAAAATGTGACAAACTCTTTTTCTGACATCCCATGGACATAGCCTAAGATCATCTTTTAAAAAATTTTTTCCCCTCAAGGGCCTCTTCCATTTTCCCTCCAAGTCCACTTTAAGTTTCTGAGAGATTTTATCAGTGAGATGAATGGGCAGGCAGGGGGTCACTCACAAACGGGAGTGCTGGAGAGCTCCTAAGAAGATTATCATGTGGAGTTGCTTTTGTGTCTTTAATTGCACCAATTGCAGCGGGTGAAAATGTTTACCATCGGATGGAAAATCTTAGTTAACTCAGAAAGCACAATTAACTTTAAGCTACAGCAATTTGGGATAAAAGGGGTATGTTGTTTGGTTTTAAAACTGAAGGAAAGGAACATCAGGAGAGGAATACAACATCTTACTCGCTTCTTAATGGTGGCTAACAGAGAGCAGCCATGTTTGTTTGTTTCATGTGACTCTTTTGGTTTTATTCAGACCTGGATACATCTGAAGGGTGGAAAAGTGACACAAGCCTAAGCAAGATTCATTTTAATATTTAACTTTCTTTATTGATTTTTAGGAGGTAAAACCGAGGGAAAACATGAGAACTAATGGGTGTCAAAAATAATTATATTTGGAATTAAACTTCAGACTTTCTGAGCTGCATTATTTGAACTCCAGACATTATGAGTTCCATCATTTGAACTTCCAACATTTCAAGCGGCATAATTTTAACTTGGAACAATCCGAGTTACATGATTTTAACTTTGGATATTCCGAGCGCATCATTACAGCTTTGAACATTCCAACTTGCATATCTTAAACTTTTAACATTCTAAGCTTCATCATTTCAACTTCTGACATTCCAATTTGCATTACTACCAGGCATTCCAAGGCCATCATTTAAAATTTCTACATTCCTGGTGCAACATTTGATTTTCTGACATTCCAAGCTGCATTATTTAAACTTCCAGCATTCCGAGCTGCATCATTTAAACTTCCATTCCAACAGTATCATTTGTCCTTCATACATTCCTAACTGAATTATTTCAATTTTGGACATTACGAGCACGTTTAACCTCCCCAAATTCCAAGTGCAAAATTTTAATTTCCGACACACCAAGCTGCAATATTTAGACTTCTGACATTTCAAACTGCATCATTTAAACTTGGCATTCCTAGCGACATCATTTAAATTTCCAACATTTCAAGCTGAATCATTTAAACTTCCGTTTTCTGAGTTGCATCGTTTTAACCTTGGATATTCCGAGTTGCATAATTTAAATTTTGAACATTTCAGGCTGGATCAGCTGAAACTTCCGACATTCCGAGTTATGTTTTTTAAACTTCCAACATTCTGAGCACACCATTTAAATTTTCGAAATTCCATGCTGCATCATTTAAACTTCCAACATTCCAAGCTGCATCATTTAAACTTTGGGTATTCAACTTGTATATAACTTAAACTTCAACCATTCCGAGCTGTAACATTTATCCTTCAAACATTCCAAGCTTATCATTTCAAATTTTGGGTGCATCATTTAAATTTCCCATATTCCAAGTGAAATATTTAAATTTTCAACATTCCAAGTGCAATATTTAAATTTTCAACATTCCAAGTGCAATATTTAAATTTTCAACATTCCAAGTGAAATATTTAAATTTTCAACATTCCAAGTGCAATATTTAAATTTTCAACATTCCAAGCTGCATCATTTAAGCTTCTTCTTCATCTACCATTATGAGTTGAAATTATTTCATACTTGATGTGTTACATTCCATGCATGATGTGTATCATTATAAATTTACATTAAAAAATGTACATCCAGAAAATGAAAAAAAGCGAGTCGAGTCACAATGGCATTTTTTGGTCTTTTACACAGCTGAGAATTAGTCATGTGACTGACGAGAGCTGTAGAGCTTTTTTTTTTTTTTTAAACTAACCTGAATTATAAGTTTGGTTTGTTGTTACTTCAAGATTTTAGGATCAATCTGAAATTGGGAATTCATCTCATCAGTTTGGCTCTCATTTTTTCTTTTCAATTTTTTTGTTTTTATTTTAGCTGGAGATTGTTGCAAAAAACATCAATATTCGCTTTGAAAAATCTCTTCTACATCATGCTAATTCACAGAATAATAATACTTGAATTCAAGCTTTGAAATAAAAAATGATGCACAGACTTTTCAATTTGAAAAGGTGAAAGAGGTCATTTGAAGATGGGTGTTACGAATTAGATTTTGGTTCAATAAACTGAAAAAAATAACCTCTATATATTGTGCCTTTCACATATTAAATTATTCATTTTTTTAGTGTGCATTAACACTAACAGCAGGGTTATCATCATTCAATATGCAGTGCACCTTTATTCTGTCAAGACTTCAGGTTTTTGTTTCCACACCTCAACCCTTGAACTTCTCACATAAAGTCTGAACAGCGTCCCTCTCATGTAAGCCATTTTCCATTCTCAAAAGCGCCAAACACACCATTCTGCACAACTGCCAGAAGTCTGGATGTGATGTTTTTACAGTTCTAAATGTGAATGGGTTTTGTGTTTCAGAACACTTTTCAACCAACTCCCCTCAGGCTGTCCGCCCGGCTGTCCCTGTCCCTTTGAGCCCGCCATTGTTTCCAGCATTTCTTTCTATTAAAGTGGACTAATGACTGCATGGGAGATTGAAGCAAATGCAATGAGGACTCACAGGTAGGTGGTCCATTTTAAAAGCTTTACAATCCCTTTTTTAAGGTGCACAGTTATTAGAGGGGCCTGTGACTGCACCTACACACTGTCGATTAGCCAAACAAGAACACACAAATTCATAATTCAGAAGCTATAGGGAAAAATATCATTACAAATGCTTAATCTGGAACTTTCTGAGCAATACTGAGCTGTGTACTCCCTGGTAATCCTTTAAAATCCAACAAATTCAGGGAATTTGGGAAAATAATACCATGCTTGACCGCTTGCAAATGTCTATGCTGCTTTAGTGTAAAAGTGTTCAGAGCCGATTTTGACATCTAAATCACTGTTTGCCACATATGTTGGGGGAAAGTCAGTTGTGATTTGCGGCTTTTTGGAAGTTGCCCTTTGGCCGGGATCACATACAATCATTTGGTTCAGTGAGCGCTGTGCTGCGTATGCCGCAATTATCAAATCTGAGAATAAAGCAGGCAATGATCATTTTTAAAATGAATGATGGAAGAGACAAGCTAATTGAGAGTGGAAAGTGTCCTAGAGTTAAATGAAGTATGACTAAATGTTTCCTTGGAAATATTAGGCTGCATTAAGTTTTGGAAAGCAAGCTGCCAATAAATTCTTTTGCAAAGTCGGAGCATAGCAGAAACAAGGAAAAAGCATCCGATTTCTGAATCTTGTCCATTTTCACAAACTGTGATGTGTTGTCTTGCTATGCTTCATGCAGAAATCGCAGAGGAAATTCAGATGAAAATGTGATTTTACAAAGAATCTGTCAGATACGAGCAAATCGCAGGATCCACTGACAAAGACTTTCTTTTATTTCAGGTTTACATATTCCAAAACAGTAATCTCTTTAAGTCTCCTATTAGTTTTATATCTCACAGATGAAAGACTGTAAAAATAGACGGTGATCAAAGGTGCCTCTGCATCTGCTGAGGCATCTTCATTGGTCGTCACTGAAAGTGGGTCTTCTGCACCGTGTCTGTCTAAAAGCAGAAGCTGCAGATCCACCATTTCTCTGAGAGCCAGGTGCTCAAAATCACCTGAGGTTGCCAACTGCTCTCCCACTTGGACATTTGTGCCCTCTGCATGCGTTATCAATGTTTAAAAGCTTTATAATCTTGGAGAAAACCGAGAGGCAGACAAGGGGCTCGTTGTATAAAGAGAGAAGGTAAAAAAAAACGTTACTGGAGTGAGCATCAGGGGAAGAAAAGGCTCGATGGAGAAGTGGTCATTTATGTCCACTTTTCAACAACCATTTCTAAAACCTCTTATTTCTAAAACCTAAAGTAAGGCCCTTCAGTTTTCCTAATTCAAATCCCTACCACAGACTCAGTCTGAAAGATTGATACATTTCAATTATTTTTTAGACTTTTTTTATGAATACCTATTAAATCTTTAGGTCCTTGGATCTGAAATAAAAACATGAAGCGACAGTTCATGGGATGTTAAATGAAATCTCCAAAACTCTTCAACAACCGTGGTTGTACAGTATGTTCATGCTGGATATAATCAGTCACAGCAAATACATTGGGTTTAATTAGTCCTAAAAGCTGCAAACTGACAAAGATTCTATCTTTTGTGATTATTTCTCTTAGAGATGACACTGAGCTCTGGTTACTGGCTGATAATGTGGCAGTGCAGTGGATGAGCTTACAGGAGGTCACTTTCACCTTTAAGAAGATCCAAACACCTGCAGAATTCATTAAAACCATAAAGGCCAGAGGTGAAAATTTCAGAAAGCTGCTCTCAGAAATATAAAGACAATTTCATATGATTTGGAAAACTGGGATAGAAACAAGTCATATGAATATAAATTAGAATCCTCATGTACTTTTGTCATTCAATAGAAAAGATTGCTTTAGATCGATAGGAGTAAGAAATATTTCAATTCTAAGCTCACCAACTTTAGATATATTTTTTTAAATTTCTTAGCACATTTTTTATTTTGATTTTTACAAATCCCACTTTATCCCACCCATTATCTTTTGATCTACTATAAAGAAATTTTCAGCAGTTTCTTACGTGTGATTAGGCTGTTTTTGCCAAAATCAAAAACCTGTCATTTTCTAGGACGCAGTTTCTGCAGAGTGACAGTGGTTTATGAGAAATTTGACTCCAAGTACTGGGTGGGACTGTTGGCTTGGAACAAATCCGCCCCCCTTCTCCTCCCCGTTGCTGAGACCTCTCTGTTTAAACGCTCTCCGAATAGCTTAAAGTCACATACAACCCTGGACCTAACATCAACAAAAATGGCGAGCAATATTGGAGTTATCCAGCCGTATAGTTTTAACGATTAAAACGAAGACGTGCATGGATCTAGTAGTGTACAAGCGGAATCAAAATGAAGAGGAGCAGGGAGCTTGTGGGTTGCCCAGGGTATTTTCTACATCACCATTTGTTTTTTCAAAAAATAATTGCAATGATAAATAAAAAAAAAATACTTATTTAATTTTTTTTTTCTTGATATGTCCTTCATCATCAGAAAAATGTCACAAGAATATGTTAAAAACACCAAAAACAACATTTTCACCGGAGTTTATTCTCTTTAATTGCACACAAATAGCACCAATAATATAAACGTTTCATTGCCGGTTTAATCTTACATATGCTTAACTCCATCTGATGTTATACAAAGTGTCAGCTCACATTGCCTCATTAATGGCGACATCGTTAGGCAGAGCAGTTTAGAAGCGGTTCTCGGCCGTGAGACAGGCTCTGTCAGAAATGTTAGGTGTGACAGCACTTAATGAAAAAAATTGCATCTCTAAACAAATCTCCCTCCAGGACAGAGGGTGAATTCTCGCTGCTTCTTCCTGTGCGTTTCAAAAAGTTGTTCTTGTTAGCTGTGTCACATAGCCGAGCGGCTCGCTGCTAAAGCAACCCACTGTTCTGCAAACGAGATGAGATGATTCCTGTTGAGAGGTGGCTGCGCCGCCTGTCTCATGTTGTCTGCCTGTGACCTTTTAATGATCAACTCGCGGCTCCTGCAAGTCCACAATGCCAACCTGGGAGAGGAAGGTGATGTGAGCAGTTAGAACTACGGCTCACGCAGACCGACTTCATAAAGCGATGACAAAATCCTTCTGACACGAGGGAGGTAGCTGCCATCCCATTTTAATTACCTGAAAAACTGCGAGTCAGACGTGATTTCTTTGAGGACTTTTTAGGCTGACAGATAGAGAAAAAAAACTATCAAATGGTGCTAAACCTTTTTCAAAATAAAACTAAACTAATCCAAGTGGGACATGGAGACTGAGCAGATAAACACTGAGCAGAAGTGAGCAAGCAAACCATTTTAAATGCAGCTTAAATCAGGTCTTATGGTAAACACAAACAGCAATGTTGACACAAGAGAACTGCCTCCAAGATGTCAAACTGCATCACAGATACAGTATGTAAGATTCATTTCAGAATTTTAAACAATTTATCCATTGTGTCCTTTTAATGTATTTCACTCAAAATTGTTGAGATATCTTTCTAAAAAGATTATCATTTTTTTCATAAATCTGCCAACCTTTTAAAAAATCTATAAAGAAAAAACATCTGAGAGGTTTTGTGTGGACTTTTATTGTGAAGTCCACACTAAAATCAATATTTATCATAGCTAAATGTACACCAGGCTTGTTTGTAGCTGCAGGCCTAAAAGGCAGCAGCTCACGTGTTGCATGCAGCACAGAATGGGTTAAATTGAAAAAGTCTGTTCTGCTATTGTAAGCAATATGCCTGGGGTGAAAAAGCGCTAAAAGCTAAAGTCGGCTCAAAGCCCCTGCCTGATCCACCGTATGCTTAACGGCACGGAAACATTTAAGGTCACATGTGTGCAGATAATGGGAGAGTAAGTCAGCTTATATGAGCTTGAGTAATTAATGAGGGCAAAGGGATCAAAGCATATTTCAGAAAATCTGTGGCAGCTTTTGAGGCCTGAAAACAGGTTCTTTTGTAAGTCCATGTCTCTTCATGTGGGTTTAAAGACCCACTCCGATCAAAGTCGGGTTTTTAGCATGTTCTTGTACTATGGTTCTGATGATGGAGGACAAATATAAAGAACATTAAGTTGCATTTCTGAACATTTCTTGATTTAAATCATAGTGAATCCCAAGCAGATGACAAAATTCTACTTCATTGTCTAGAAATTTTAGAATTTGTATTTTAAAATCGGTTTGGGGTTTGAAAAAAGTTCCTGATCAATTCCAAAACGGATTATTCTGAAACTAAAAATTTTGAACTAAATTGGAATTTTTCCTGCAGCTCATTTATAGTTGCTCAGCTGTCCATCCCAGTTCTCCTACTTTCAAATTCCTCACCTGGTCTAATCTGGTCTCTGACATTGCGATCCACATTCTGCAGCAGATGCTGGCAGTCATCCCCGGTCTCGCTTTTTGCCAATTGCTCATAGTGTCGCAGGCAGCTGCATCTGGAGTGCCTCTCAAACTGACTGTGGTGAAACTGGTGGAATTTTAAGCGCCGTATTGAGTGTCTGCAATCAGCTTTAGTGGCTTTGTCGCAGCCAGGACAGAAAGGAGAGCTGTAACACGTTGTGTTTTCTGATTGCGCATCTTCTGACAGAAAAATGATGAAAATCTGATGATCAAAACCTAAAATTTTAGGACGCACTGCAGTATATATATATATATATATATTTAAAAAAGCCCTTTATTTACACCTTCACATGTTTGGCAGATGAAGTGTCCAACTAATGCAAATAAGTTTACATGAATTTGGACTTATAATTGGAGGATATTTAAACTTCAAAAACTAAAGTAGATACTTAAATTTTTCATATTTGGTCATTTCATTTCCCACAGAAATCCGGTTTTCAACACTGTTTTATGAAACAATAATCAGTGCTGCCCATCCTCTGGAGCAGTCTGGACTTTAAGTAGCACAGCGAGGTGATGATAAATGGCTCTGAAGGAGGCGGCTATTTTTCTTCCTGATCAATGTTATCTCCCTTTCTTTCCGTGATATTTTCCACTCTCTGTTCTTGTCCACTTAGCATAAGTCTCACTTAAGATAGTGTCTGTGGAAGGGTATTCAGGGCACTTTAACCTCTGTTCTTGAGACACTCTTGTTCGCTCTGTCTCATCAACTATCTGAGAGAAAGAGATAGGCAGGCTCAGAATAAAATAATTCAGACACCATTGCCTTTGGAAAAGACTTTAAAAATGCAAAAAAATAAAGTATATAAGTTTGCATGCAGCTAAAAAAAGACAGACAGATATCCTTCCAAACAGTGTTTAAACTCCTGCAAACAACAGCTTGAAACTCTGACCAGACAGTGTGATTTTCGGAGAGCTGAAACAAACCGTGTCTCAGGAGGAGGAAAGGAGAAATTCATTTAATGCAGCAGAGACAGCAGAAGAAGAAAACATGAAATACACAGGTTTACCAGAGGGAAGCAAGGTTTCCCCCGATACACTGTAAATTCTCTTTTTGCACTTTGAAATTTAGAAGAACAGTTAGAACTCATAGAGACAGACTTTTTTTTTTTTTTTTGGGGTGGGGGGTGGGGGGGGGTGGGGGTAGACATCTTTTAAAGAGTGATATATCTATGTCTAAAAAAAGAAATGTTTACACATGAAGTGCTTGTATGCGGACAGGCTGTGAGGACACAGGCAACAATTTTCAATGTGTTTTCTATCTAATGGGATTTAATAAAAATCATTTTGTGCTTTGATTTATGCTTTGAGAGCTTTTCTGTTGTTTTTTTTTTTGTTTTGAAAAAAAAAGTGCACTCAACTTTGCAATGTGTATTTGCTTGATATTTAATCAACATTCACTAATAAAAGCCAGGCAGAGTTGATGTCAGAGCTTTGTTTGTTTTTCCCAGACACATTTTGAGAGCAGGATATGTTTTCCTTCAAAAACATATGCACTTTCTCACTAATATCCTGTTGTAAATTATCATTAGTGGTGGAGAAAAACCTGAGTGGCCTCACTGTAATATTATTGCTGTCACAGAATTTGACATTGCAAATTTTTGCTGCAGTAAAAAATCTGATTTTCATCAGAATAGGAAACTAAAAACGCTAGTGGTGTTTTATTCGACACCAAGAAGAAAATGTTTACCCGTTATGAACCTGATTATGCTCAATAAAAATGATCATTTGTGAGGAAAGCGTTTCAGTGTTCCATCTGTCTCCTTTTTGCAAGTGCAAGCTGATCTTATTGGTGCAGCTGAAAATTTAGTCACCTACTTTAGCATTTGGCCCAAAGATGGCCCCTAACCTGCTGTTTTCCTTGGCCCACTTCTAATCTTGAAAGACATTGCTGACTCACGGTGACCATGGGAGTCTCAGCTTAGCCAAATGTTCGCCAATCAGAGTGTGAGTCTCTGTTATCGTTGGGCTTTTGGGCCACATCCACTCCCCACAAGACTTACCCTAATCCATGCCAGCTAATGACATTTGGGTCACATATGAACCGTACAGCCCATTTCATAACCCGACTCATGCTCAGCTCATTACCTTTGGGCCACATTTTGCTCACATAACACTTGTCAGGGTTACTGAGCCATAAGTTCCCAAAGTATCCACGTTTGTTGTCTAATAAAGCAAATAATTCTGAAATATTTCAAATAAAAACACGTGAAAGTGGTATCACTTTAGGGCGAAACATCAATCTCACCACCTTTAGGCTTCTGTCACATCAGCCATCCAAAACTGACCATCACACTTTTACCTGTAGCCATCCATTTTCATCTAGTCTACAACAGGATTTCATGAGCCTTTTCTTAAACCAATCATAAGCATTTAACTCTCTGCCAATTGCTTTGTCCTTTAAGCTGTGCTGCACAAACCCCTTTTTCTCCATCTCAACGTTGTCCCAAAGCTCTGAGCAAAGTTTGACTGACAATCGTGTCTCAACTTAAAGAATTCTTGCTCAGCTGTTCTTCCCGTCAAGACCCATGTTCCCAAAGATCTATTGATCAAAAACTTTTTTTATGTCAATAAGTTAACTTTGCCTGTGCTTTAATATTAAAGCTAAAGATTTTTTTAAACCACTGTCTGTAGTACCCCCCCCCCATGGTTTATACTAGTATTAGTAATCGAGGAGACTAAACAAGACAATAAAAGTACCAAAAATCGAGAATGAGAACTTACTAACATTTTGTTTAAAGCTGAAAAAATACATGTAATGTATTTTTCACGCTGTAGGGCGCAAGGTAAAGGTAAAGGTGCACTTCAAAGAATGGTCCATTTTCAAACTTATGTCACATAGAAGGTGCACCAAATGATAAAGCGCATAACTGAAACACTTATTGCAAATCAACTGCAGTGAATATAAGGGCAGTTCTGGAACAGCTGAATGACTTTTTTTTAAATGGAAAACAACAAGACCAGCACCAAGACCTGGACCCAGACTAAGGACAAACATTTCTTGTGAGATCCAGGTCATAGTTATTGATCATATGTTGGTTTATGAAATGACCATGAGGGAAGTGGGTCAAAAGGTCAACCTTCAAATATTTTGTATGTTTAGCCAATATTTTGAAAATTGTGTTCAGTGTTTTTTTAAATCGGTCTGATGTGGCAGAAAATGTGTTTTAGCATTTAGGAAAAACTGTAACTGCATTCACAGTAATTCCAGAACATGTTTGTGACATGCTATACATGTGCATACTCCCCATATTTGCAACATGTAAAAAATACAGATTGATTCCACTAAAACAAACGTTACTGTGACTAAGCCAACCTTGCAACATATAAAAAACAAAGTCTGACACGGCTACACCCGTACCCGTGTTACCATTCACAATAGCAGCCAACCTTGTTGGTAAATCAAAAGAAAAAAAAAAAACCCTCCTAGTCCTACACTTCTACATATTAGATGCGTCAGCGTATTCCCAGTAACACTCAACCCAGTTTGAGCTCGGAAAAAAAAGGAAAAAAATGTCACAGTGCCATGTATCTCTCCAAAATAACTTCAAAATCAGTAAACACCAGAATTAATAAGACACACTTAAGACCACTTTTGAGAGGCTTTTGAGTACATCTGAAAAATACAGTTTTTCTTTTTTTTTCTCCAAAGTAGTAGTTATAAAATGCTCAGTGTAATGCTTCTGCATTATAGTTTTTAACTGATAGGGAGTGTGCTGAAAGAAATCTGGTGAGTATGTGTTACTCTATTTGCAATGACGGTTACAAAATGTGAGTGCTGTAGGTGTGTAAAACCTGTAAGTAAGTATTTTAGAATAAAAGGACAGACAAACACCCTCACGTTGGTGTACGATTGAAGCTGCAGAACAATTTCTAACCATCATTTGTCCGTTCGCTGTGTTCATTGGTGCTTCTCTGCACAAAAAAGACGGTAGATCCCACCTCTGAAGAGCAAGCCAATTAAAAGAAAGCCAGTATAAGTTCATAATATGGTCATAAGTCACTTGAGTCAGCTCATGTTAGACAGAGGGAACCAAAAAGATGCAAATTCTAATTTTTTGAACTGATAAAAAAGTTAATCTTTGGTATGGTATAAATAACAAGAACTAAATCAACTTAAAGCAGCATAATATCATTTCTTTGAGTAAATGTGAATTTGCATTAATGGCAGAATGTAATTTACCGCCCACACTGAAAAAAAGGAAAATAAGGATAGCAATCATTTTACTTGTTCCTGCTTTCAGCTCAAAGACTCAGGTAAAGACTAAGGCATAGAAGATCAAAGTAAGATTCTGGGTGACATGCAATAATGTCAACGTGTGTGAAAGCTGCATATTATACATTATGACTCCTGGTTTAACTGATATAAATGAGCACACAGCAGATGCACTGATTACTGTACCATAATTACATACCTGTTAGTTAAGAGCCTCTGCTTCACTGATTTCCCTCCACATTGTGCAAATTTGAAAAGTGCCTGTTAGTAAATTTTGCTAAATGCATTTAAAGACACTGGCAGTGGAGAAGGTGGTGATAGTTATCGTTGTGCTGACTACAAAATAATTTGGGAATTGAGTTTGATGCAAGCTAAGAAGTTAATTGTAAAATCTGAAGATGAGCACTATTATTATAGTACATACAGATCATTTTTTCTCATATTTGCACTTATATTCAAGTTGTTAGAATGTGACAGGGAAAATGTAATTTTAAGTCAGGAAAACTGAGATGGATCTTGTGTAAACAGCATTAAGCTGAATCGTAAATAGATCATCTTGCTTGTTGTGTATGAGGCTGTAATTAATTGTAACATAAAACCATCTTGTGTACTTTCCTCACAGGATGAGAACAAAAAACAAAAGCAAAGCAGAGCTAGCCGTCTCCGATATTGGAAATTACTCGCTATGCTCCCAGAATCACTAATGAACTTCATCCTCTTTTATGCTAATGGTTATCAGGGTGAATTCATTCCCTCTGCCTTTGTATGTAATTATTGATTTCCCCAAGAAGGTGGGGTGTATCAAGCCCAGTAAACAGCAGGTAATTAGTATTTCTGGACCTTTGGCGGGATAATGTCCTGTGTTTCCTCTATTTGTATGCATGAAAGAAGAAAATGTAAGAATTCTTTTCACACACCAACCTAACTGGAAGAAGCTACAATCAGCTGTTACCTGAAGCTTCATTTTATCTCCACTCTTTAATGTGTTAACAATTAGAATTACAACCAGACATTACTACTTTTTTCAATTAAAGAGGAAAAAAAAGGAGATAACAAATCTTCCTTTAGAATGACTTCAGTAAGGGACTGAATTATTTCTTTGTTCCTCGGGGTGCCTGGATGTGGCAAGAAATACTAGTTACTCCAAAAAAATGTTAACATTATTCTAATTGCTGTGATTTATCAGAAGCTTTTCAAGAAATGCAATGTGTGAGTCCTACTTTCATTACAAATGAGCAATACAAATTAAAAAGAAATGTACAAAGCTGACTTCCATGAGTTAAAAATCAAAACATGTGACGTGATCTGCTATGCAGGTGTTGTTTAAGTTAAAAAAAAATGCTTTATTTGATGAGAATCATAGACTTTTTGAGAGTCCACGTATTACACTTAATCACACTTTATTTAGGCAAATTAAGAGCTGAAGTCGTTTGAAGCATATTTGCATAAGTAGGCATCAATCGGTTAAAAATATAAGAAAATATTTCTTATTAAGATAAAATTTCATGATAACCAACTGAATTTTAATTAAATAGTTAACTTTTGTGTTTTAGATTTTCTTTTGATTTAAATTTTTCTTTATGTTAAATTTTTTTTGGAATGTGATCATGTAAAAAAAAACAAGTTTTTGTCACAACTCATTACATTTTATTTTTATATTTTGTTTTGATTAATTTTGTGGTTTAAAATATAATCAAAGTCTTTACTATCCTTTTTTATTACTGGACTTCAGTAAGTGGATCTCAGTAAGTGTGGTCTTTTGATTGACAGCATGCCAGAAACTGTTTAGGCTTGCCCCGCCTTTTTTACCTTTCTTAGTAAATGGCAGGCTCATTATAGGCAGTTAAAAAAAAAAAATCAGCTCACTTACATTCAAATAAACACAATGTTCAGGATCCAAAGGTAACAATTTGTTTTTGTGAAAATGTCAACTGAAAAATATTTAATCAAATCCAGTAACTTTCATTATCAACAAAAATGTAGAGTGAGCTATGTGTTTAGTTGCCATGATCTGACCCTGTGACCTATGGAAGCTCATTATCCAAGCCTTATTGAGAACAAGAGGGATGGTAAAGAGTTTCAAAGGTTCTCTTTCCTGCAGCGAAGAACCCACATGAGATTCACTTAACTGCTGTCCATTAACCTTAAAGCTCAAGTCATGACCACAAGCCTTCATTCTAACCCTAGAAAGCTGCTTCCTTTAACCATGTGACCGAGATGAAGGGATAGGTGTCGAATTGCAAGTGAGAACTGTGGGGAAAAAAGTAACAAGACTGTTAGACAAGTTCAAAGTCCTTTTGCACACGAGTCAGAGGACAAACACTGTAATCCACTCATCCTCGTCATTATAGGTGGCAAGTGCAAGAGCACAAGAAGGTGTCTCAATGTCACTTTTTACCACATTGCAAGTTGAGCTCGTGGGTAGCAGTTAGCTGTGCTTTACCATGTGGAAAGTGAACTTCAGGAACCCCCCCCCAATCTTTGTGCAGCATCCTGTTTCCACCAGAGCTGCGAACTTGCAACCATTTTACGAGAATGTAACATGTCTTATTTTTACAGCCAATGTTGGAAATGTCTTCTGAAACCTTCCTAGATCAATGTTGTCTAATATTGTGCTTTCATCAATGTGTCATGGAACACATTTCCTTTACCTTTAAATAAGATCACTGGAGGTAATATTTGCTATAACTGCCATCTCCCCGCTGGACTGAGGGACAAGAGAAATATCTTGTTTTATATCCATTAACTTTAATGACCTTTCTTCCAGCTCTATATGATGATTATCAAAGTGGGATGGACAGTTGGAAATGTGTTTGTTGGTAAATGCTGATGGCAATATTACTTGTTTTTCCATCAAAAAAGCAGCCACTTATGAACAAAAATCCAATTTTAAACCACATCAGTCATGCAGAGTAAAATGGAAAAATGATTTGTGCAGGTTTGTGGAGCATCAGAGTGAGGATGACCTATGTGGGGCTGGAATTGCACAGCACACTTTCATGAAATGTAACACTCCATTAATGCCTTAAAAAAAAGTTTTTATTTTTTTGTGGATCACTTGCTTCAAAATGTCAATGTGTTGCCACACAGACACTTTTCTTTTATTTTTATTTTTGAATCTTTCAAGCAAGAGGTGTGCCTGGTTGTGTGTATATACAGTGGGAAGTATTGAGACCCCCTTCAATTTTTCACTCTTTGTTATATTGCAGCCATTTGCTAAAAACATTTAAGTTTGTTTTTTTTAATTAATGTACACACAGCACCCCATATTGACAAAAAACAGAATTTTTGACATTTTTGTAGATTAATAAAAAAGAAAAACTGAAATATCACATGGTCCTAAGTATTCAGACCCTTTGCTCGGTATTTAGTAGCAGCACCCTTTTGATGTAATACAGCCATGAGTCTTTTTGGGAAAGATACAAGTTTTTCACTCCTGGATTTGGGGATCCTCTGCCATTCCTCCCTGCAGGTCCTCTCCAGTTCTGTCAGATTGGATGGTAAACGTTGGTGGACAGCCATTTTCAGGTCTCTAGAGATACTCAATTGGGTTTAGGTGAGGGCTTTGGCTGGGCCATTGAAGAGCAGTCACTGAGTTGCTGTGAAGCCACTGCTTCGTTATTTAGGGTCGTTGGTCGTTTATATATATTTATATGTGTAGGTGGTATTCATGGAGTGGTGACAGCACACACTCGATGAAATGATTCTTAAAAACAAAAAAGCATAAACAAAAGCACAACCATTTCAAAGACAAAAGCAGGAGCATGCAGCAGCTTCGATTGAAGCGGTTTTATTCCAACTTTTTATTTTATTTTTGTTCATTTATTTTTGATTTAAGATCCATGGTTTATTCAGTCTGCCTGCAGAATATTGGCTCATTCAACAAACATAAGACTTCAGCTGTCAAAACTGTTGAGAAGGAAGTGCCAGATTTTAGCAGGAAATGCACACAAGCATCCACACAAAAAAAATAACTGTTGTTTTTGAGGGGGGTTCACTTCTGGGAAATGGATGCATTAAATAAGTTCAAAGTTTAACTAAACAATGTTGTGTTTTTTCAAAGATGTATATTTTTAGCCTTTTTTATAATGCAGAAAGGTAAAAAAAATAAAATAAAGGTTTATTTTCCCATCTTTCTCTCCATTACCTTGTTGGGAATTGTCAGGCAGGATTTTTTTTTTTTTTTAAATCATATGTTGTTTTGCATAAAAAAAAAATATTAAGATTCTAAAATATTTGCCAGTTGTGAGTCATAAACTTGCAATAAATAATAGGAAAAAAAATGCATTAAAAGTTTTTCATGCACACCCTACAGTGCTCACAGCAGGAGTTACATTTAAAAACGCAGAATTATATTTTTTGGTTTGAACGTTTTGATTTCAAAATAAAACACTTGGCCATTAACTGTGTTTTAGTTTCTTTTTTTAATCCTCTTGTATCATTTTCAGACAAAAACTAGAATTAAATTGGAACCATTAAATTGATTTGGGATTGATGAGCAAAGCGGCTTCACAAATGTCATATAAAAACTCTGTTGTTGCTTTCAGAATAAGAGAAAATCTTATTTTTGTTCATTGCTACTTCATCTGTCACTTTTTTGAGCAAAGTCTCCTTCAATCCATAAATGATGCTTCAGTGTATTCTCTTCTAAATAATAATACATTTTGCAATTCGATTTACTTGGATAGTTTTCATAATAGCTGCTGCAAAGACCCTCTATGGTCACATGGCACACGTCTCAAGTAAAAATCTGTATCTGCACAAAGAATGCATCAGCTATAGAAACAAATGCTTTTATTTTCCTGGATTTGAGTTTGTTTTGGCTCAACATCTGCAAAGTAAAAAAAAAAAAAAAAAAAGGATTCGTTTTGATAGACTTGCTGTCAGGAGGGTTTACTGCAAACACCTCCTGCTCAACATTAATGTTTTGCAATAGATTTTTTTTTTTTTTTCAAAAATACATTGAGAAAAAAATATTTGAATTTGGCTGTAAATTTGTGCTGAATGTCTTCAGTCATAAAGAAAGATAAAGAAAAAGCTTTGTCAATTCAATTTTATAATTTCTATTCAATGCTTAGACTTACAAGCAACGTTTCTTAACAATATCTGTACATATTATACATATCTGCACAAACAATGGACTTTATAACCTATTTGCACTGTTGTGTGTTGTGTTTAGCAAGTTTCCCACAAATTAGGTTTTAATTCGAATCAAGAATCAATAGCTTTTTTTTGTATCTGTTATATTGTTGGTATGGCAAAACTGATATTTTATAAAACAAAACAAAAAAATAAATAAAAAGGGGGTTTTGAGAACCCAAATGCAGCAAAACTTGCAAAATATCAGAAACAAGTGGAGTAGACCCCAAAATACGCAAAACTACACTTAGAAGCAGAAACTTAAAACTTTTAATAAATAAATAAAAAAAGACCCCCCCCCCGGGAAAAAAACAACACACACAACACAATGCAATAATAGTGTGACAAAGCAAATGACCTGACATGGAGGAACTGAAAACACGTATAAATGCTGAGGATACAGGTGTGGATAGTTAGCTTGAAGAGTGACAAGGGGACAACTCATGGCCAAAAATATCACTAAAATAGCTCACTAAGACTTTGTCATCTGAACCAAAAAAGGGACTAATCAAACAAATATATTACTTAAAACAAAAGAATGAAACTTAAAAAGTTACTTAGTTTCCGTTACTGGGGACCCCGAAATAGTGGGAAGGTAGGGAATCATACAACTGAAACCGTGGAGTTAAATAGGGAGAAAATTAACAAACAAAAAACAGATTATAAACTGATTATAACCGTAATCATGGTGTTCTCATTACATTTCAAAAGGTGGATAAAAGAAACATGAACAAGAAGCACAACCAAAAAGAAACCAAAAAACAAGGAATCTAAACCAGCAAACAGAAAATGTTGCTTAAGATTAGAAAACTACTAGAATACTACTTTCAATTGCGTAATTACAGCAATACGAACAAAGTTTTCATATTTTGAGGGTTATTAGATATATTGTGTAAAATTAAAGGGCATATCTTTTTTCAGCTTTTAAGAGTATCATAATGCAAATTCCTCACAAAAAATATTTCCAAAGCAGTTTTATGCTCCATTCGCCATCTCTGAGCAATCCTCTAAAACCCCCCTCTCTGAGCACCAGCCCCTCCAAATCCATAAAAATGAGTGGGTCCTCACATTGTGACATCACAAAGTGGGGAACAGCCACTTCCAGGAGGAGTCTGTGCTGCCAGCACTGCCCCCAGGCTAACACATACCCACATTCTCCATGGAGCTTGTGGTCATCAGCAAAATAATTTAATCTTATATGCACTATACTGTATGTCTGTCTTTAGTATCCCAAGCATTTATTCCAAAAATCTGGCAGCTGGCAAGGTTTTTAAGACAGACAGAATGGTGAGGGTTAATAGATTCATTTTGCGGTGAAATTTGGTCACAAAATGCAGACAACACCAGATGAACATTTCAGGATTTTTTGAATATATGAGAATTCTGTTCTGATTAGCACTAGCTGTGAACGTTTCTTTTCATTTTTAAGAGTCACCAATCTCCGTATCAAGAATCCTCTTTGCTTTCATGTCAATCTTTTTCCGGGAGACACGCGTGCCTTTTGGGCCTTGTTCAGTAACCCATGTTCTAACCAGATCTTCTAATTCATCGCTCACTTTCTTTGCATCTCCACCAGGAAATAATTTACTTGTTGCTCCTTCTTCTGCAGCCGTCTTCTCAGTATCACCTGCCTGTATGTGCCATTCTCAGAAACTTTTAGGATCCACCTCATAATGTCATGCAGATTCCTCACCAGAATGTCCTTTGGCGCACACCACCGCACAAAATTTAAATGCTAGGTTGAATAAGTGTCAAATACCACAGACACTATTGGAAGCCTGCGTCAAAAAGAGACTGGATACAATTGGAAGATATGTGGTATGCACATCCATCTTTGCAAAAGTCAAGATGTTGTTTGTTTTCATGGGCAAACGCAGACACGCTGCCAAGGCCGACTATAGGTTGACGTCATGAAATGTGCAGCACTCACAAAGAGTAAAAGACAGTGACTTAGAGTTAAAGGCGTCTTTCTTCCAGGTAGGAAAATTAGCTCACGATAGTAACTAAATAAATAGAAATATGAATAACTCATATTTCATTAAAAAAAAAAAAACTGTTTTTTAGTGTGACAAAGGTAATATACTGGTACTATTTAATATATGAACATATTTTACTCTGAAAGGGTTAAGAATAGCAGGATATAGGCTCTTGTATAGAAGTAAAAAGAAGACCCCAAAAATAAACGTGTTTTTAATTCAGTTGCTAGATTTAAATGTAGTTGTCCTCCAATAATCTGATTTCCAAAATGAAAACTAAGAACAAAAAATGCATTTTTTTTTTTAAAAGCTGCCTGTTATTTATTACTTTTGAATACTTTGATGTTCACGTACAGGAAGTTGCAAGCCAACTAAAGATTTAGTTACATTTTTCATCTCTCAAAAATGTCCAGGAAACCATCCTTATGGGTCAGTTTTATGTTCATAGAATTCAGCTGGATTTAAGGGACTTATTCCTACTGTGAGGTCAAAACCACCCTCTCCCTCTCTTCATTATTTAACCACCTTCCACAATGCAAGGGGTCCTAAAATTGAAGAAACATCAGGAGAGTACTAACAAATTTAGCTGACCTTTTCATTTATGCACATGTGAGTGCACTGTCAGAGGTGCAGGTAGATCGCCTCGTGGTTTGGGATTGCTGCCACGCTCTCTGATGGACAGGCTGCCTCCGGTTTCAGCTGTCTTCCCCTGACACCAGATGACCTGATTGATTACAGCTACTGCCACTCTCACAAAGACCTGCCAATATTTCATGTCTTGCCAAAATAAAGGCCTCAATTGTGTCTGAATTTGCAAAGTTAAGATTTGCTGAATGCAGAATCAAACTTTTTTTTTTTTTTTTACTTTTCTATAACACTTAGGGTTTTTTTCATGTGGAAATCATTGACGCTAGCCATTGACAGCTTGATGCTGCTCCAGGCAGAGTTAATCAAATAGTTTGAAACAACCAGAAAGTAACTTCAATTTGTTGAAGTGCAATATAATTACCTCTCAAGTGCCTCAGTGAGAATAAAGAGACACAATTTACATTCAACAAAAACGCCTATATGTCTATTTAAAATCTCTAGGTGTTGCATAAAGGTGGAAAAAAGAAAAAAATACATATGTGAAGATATGGGTTAGGCGATGAAGACAATGCACATTTTTAATTTCTTTACACACTTCTCAGTCTACCATCTCAAATCAAAGGACACAAATTGCTATGGAAAAGTTAGACAATTAGAAGCTGCACTTTCTTTTCTAGGTAACAGCTGCATGATCATATGCAAATTAGTTTTGGGGGGCTGTTATCAGTTACTTATGCGCACGGCGTGCTGAAAACACCGCATGGCAATTTAACTCTCAAGTCAGTTATGGTGTGATTAGAAATAGCAGAAGCTAATGTACAGAGAATGATAAAGAGCCGAGCTTTAACTGGTACAAACCTCCTGGAAGGATGGAAACAATGTCTTTGGGTGGGATTGTCACTGTGATTGTATTGTGGTTTAAAAAAAAACTGGAATATAAAACTTCTTAGTGCTTAAAAACATTTTTGGCCTCAAAATGTAGAAGATGGCCCAAGCAGTTTTTTTTTTTCTTTTGTTGTTTTTTTTTTTTTTGTTTTGTTTTTTTAAGGAAAGAGAATTTTTTTTTTTTTTTTAAAAAAGGAAAAAGGAGGAAACTACTTTTCAGTTTATGCTGCAGTACCTTCAGGCGATCACTTATCAGTGGGAAAATCAGCTTATTCATTGACCTCATGCCCTCTGGCACTCATTAGTGCAGCATGTGACAGTGATGGAAGGGTGGGCTTGTCGTGGAGTACGCCTCTCACACAGGGGATACACGCTTCACAACTAGCGGGTGGCCAGATTAGTGTGTACCAGAGAGCACTCTCTGCCCAGGGCAAGCTTTCTTTTTTCCCAACCCTCCCCTTCCCCACCAAAACCTCTATTACACCTTTTTTTCCCTGTTCGTTATTCTTTTCTTGTTACCCTGGATATCGAAGGAAAAACTAGGATTGGAGAGTGGCTGTGCTGAGTGATGTCATGTAGCTCAGGCAAGCACTCAAGGCATTATGAGTCCAACCTGCTGAGTGCACTGAAATAAGGGAAGATCAGCTGTGGCTTTCTAACTCTTTCCATAGCATCCTGGGCCATACAAAGTGTGCCATCTTTGGAAAAAACACCCCAGGTCTCTTGTGGCAGTCCATTTGTAGTGCAGTAGTTTAAGGACTAAAGCCCAGCCACCACAGTGCACCTTTTAGTGTGTACTAGAGCAACAGTGGTAGCTTTGAATAAATCATTTATAAAACCTACATGACCATAAAACACTTAAGTTGTGATTACAGTATGCCTGATTTTGAAAACATTCGCACAGCGGTGAGGTTTGTCTTCTGAAATGCACCTCTGTGTGTCCTCCATGCAGAAGATGCTGCCAGACACATTTCAACAACCTGACAATCTGCTGGAGGAGCTGCTCAGCCTCACCTTGCTTCTGCTGCTGCAGAGAATCCAGCTTTCAGGCCTCGCTGTCACCTGATGCCAGCGGCCAAAAGAGTGAACAGAGTGGGTGTCGTGTGAGGAAGCGTCAAAAAAAAAAAAAAAGGCCCAGTGTGTTGTTTTAAAAACCAAACACTACCCGCCTCTAATGTCCTGTTGGCAAAGGAGCCAAGGAATGTTCATTAATGATAATGAAGGGAGTGATACCTGATTGGCACCTGAGTTAAGAATAAAGACGTTAAGATTAAAGGTTGTTTGGCTTGGGCTTCATTCATCATATATACTGTTGCATCCACCAACGGCCAGTCTATTATGTCTCAGATTAAAATGCATTACAGAGATAATATGTATTACAAGTCAAGAGCTGGAGCAGACCTACACATTTATTTCCAATTATTTCTAATTGCATAAAAGGATCAAATTTAAAAAAAAAAAGTTTTTATTTTCTTTCCCCAGCACTTAAGAATCATCATTTATATCTAAAAGATTGTGGGGTCACTCCTTTTTTGTCCCTCACTTGTCAAACGGGGTCTAGCACCAAACAGAGAAAGATGAATAAAGACAGTCCTATTATTTGGGGGTAAACACCACTGACGGAGGGCATTGCAAGGACACTATTTCCAAAGAAACAATGAATCAGAATAGAAATAAAAAGAAAGGACTGCACGTTCACTGAAGGGGCTAATGATAATGAAAAGCAGCCATGCTAATTAAAAACAACTCAGGTACGACACCATGAGAGCATGGTAGTAAAAAAAAAAAGCACAAAGAATAGAGCTACAAAAACCCCAAATACACAAAATAAAAAAATGAAATCAATTAAATGTTTGGAACTTTCTGTAAAAACTTTGAACTGAAGCCAACAGGACTATAACCAGAGATAAACATCAATTTTTGCAACTTAATTTTTACAATATGAAATAAAATTTGAAATGAAAAACATTGTTTTAATTGGTACTTTTTCAATTTTGTATTTCTAAGTCATTCTTTTTTTTCTTACTTTGTTCAATTGTGTACACATAATATGACACATTTTACAAGACATGTTTTTTTCCTCTTCAAAATTGAATTGTCTCTGGTGCAGCTGTTGTTATGAGCACAGCTGCTTTAAAATGGTAAATACTTAAGTAGGATCTATCTTAATCAAA
Organism: Adrianichthys oophorus; assembly: GCA_036245035.1. Classification (NCBI taxonomy): domain Eukaryota; kingdom Metazoa; phylum Chordata; class Actinopteri; order Beloniformes; family Adrianichthyidae; genus Adrianichthys; species Adrianichthys oophorus. The sequence continues at coordinate 14,933,274 of BSAI01000125.1, read as the reverse complement.
GGCCTAAGGTGTTTTACAGTCACACACTGCTGGTGGCCCATTCACAGATTGCTGGTTGCTCCGATGCCAAACACTGGCATCAACCTTCCATCAAAGGCAATGTGGGAATCAGTGTCTTGCCCAAGTTCACTTCGACACATGGGCAGGAATTGAACCTGCATTCATCAGATCAGAGAATGACCACCCTGCCGCTGCACCACGGCCGCCGCTGTACATTTTTATGACACTTTTAGTTTTAGGCTATGTTCAAATTCCCTCACTACTCCCTCATCTCTGAAAGACTATATAGTGCCCTGGATTTTAACGTAATTTGGGCAAATACAACTTTTTTGTTTGTATGATTCTTCTGTGTTCTGATAAAGACTGAAATTATTCATAAAAAAATATTTTTTCCAAAATAAAAAAATATATTCAAACGCAATGCATTGTGGTCTATATTTGCCAATAGTCAATTTAATCTACCTGCTATCCCTCCTGCCTTTGGTTAAGCAGAAATCCCATAGTATTTAATCAGCTTCCCCACCCCATAACATCAGTATGAGGGAGTGCAAACATCCAATATTGTGTTTTCTCCAATTCAATACTATCTTCTGTTCAGCCAGTATGACAAGAGCAAAGGTGGGAGCAGTAGTGCTGGGTGGTGCATCTGCGGAGGCTGTGAAGAATGACAAGAGCCAGGAAGTCCACAGAAAGAAGATACATAACGGAATATCTCCAGCTCTAACAAGAATTTTAATTGGCTATTCAGTGATATAATTACTCTGACTGAGTAACAATTACGCCAAATATATGACCTTCTGTGTTGTTAACTGTAGTCAAATTGCGAATGCACTGATATGGGGTCCTCAGAAAGTAATTATTCAATTACAAAATTGTACTCTATTAAAAAAATGGAAAGGTTAGAACATAAAAAAGCATTTATGTCCAGCATCTTCTTGGCTTACTTTTATTTTAAATCCTGCATTTGTCAGACTTTTTCTGAACTTGTTCTATTAAGCTGTCATACTGTATATTTGAGATGAATACACAACTGGTAGAGTATCTTAATGGAAGGCCATCATTATAGGTCACTTTGTTAAAAGATGTGACTTTCAAGCAATGAAAGAAATGCCACAGGAAAGTGACACTTAGGTGAGGAAAAAGTGTTGAAGATTGCCTCCGAGTAAGCATTTTGCCTCCAGCAGTTCTCCTTTTAGCTCTTCTTTGTTTTTTTATAAAACCAGCACAGATCTAAGCCGCAGCACAGGCTCGGGAGGAACGCGGGAGGCAGTTAAGACGCTTTTTTTTTTTTTTGCAGAGCTCACTCCACAGATCAAAGTGTGAGTCTTTGTCCAGTTGTGAGATCACTCAGTGAAAATGGAACCCGGGACTCGCAGACTCAGCTCTTTTTCTTAGTAATGGTTTAATGCAGTTCTGTCACTAAACCTGTCAGAGCCTGTAAGAGCAGGACAGATGAGCAGCCAGTAGCTTATACATGCTTTTAGTGATGGGTTGTGTCAACAGCTGTACAAAGATGGTTACAAATATAGACTGATTCATAACATCGTGGTTGGAAAGTAACCACTTAAACTGACACTACGAAGAATTTTCCTTTTACTTCTGAGGCCCCTGCAGGTCTGCAATGCAACTGTACAGTTGGGCATAAACACTTAACTGTTGGAGCAGTTTATGCATCTCTGCACAGATGAAAGAAGAAGAAAAAGAAGTAAACTAAAAGTGTTGGGCTTTTTTTTTCTGATGCAACTTGAAAACTTGGACGCAATCTCAACCGAAAGTGTGGCAAAAGAAAATTTAGGAACATCTCAAAAGTTTAGTGAGTTTAATCAGAAGCAAGATGATCAAAAGTAGGTTTCTTAGAAAAACAAGTATCATAAAAAAGCGACAGGATGATTGCAAGCTAATTAAAAGTCCAATTAAACACTTTTTAAACAAAAGCAATCATCTTACTAACAAAGGGGTTCAAGTGTATTTAGGTTTACCTTATTACAGCCACGTTTAATCACTCTATTGTTTTTTTCTTTGTCACCTATAATGACATGAAAATAACATTAATCTAACTACAGATGCCAACTGTGACGAGACTAAAATGGCACATTCAGTGTTCTTTTGTGTAGTTTTTATGTAGCTGTAGCTAATGTAGCATGTTGTAAACCAACATTAATGCTGACATCCACACTTTTTCATCATCAGGGAGTAATGTAAAGCTTTAGTCACAACTGTCCTCATGACTCGTGACCCGCACAAAATATCTAGGTCGTAGACCGCTTGGTGAGCCCATAGAGCGAAAATGTCCATGCAAATATTTTCCTACTGGCATGTTGTGGGTGAAAGGTCACAGCAATGTTATTAAACAACGTGTACGAGTGAGTAAGAATGAAGTAGGTGAGACGCTTGTCGTGAAGACTTTTTATTTTTTCTAACCTGGAGACTGTGCAAGGCCCATTAGTGCTGTTCACGTGATAAGTGCGTACTCCTTGGGCGCAGCCTGACTGTTAGAAATTAAACAATCAGAGCCTAGTTTGTGTGGGGATACTACAGGCGTCTAATGAAGACTCACATGTCACTTGCACACCCTGTGCGTGCAGTATTAGCATGCGGTCAGTAAGGGGTTGGTACTCGCATCGCACTAACAACTAGTGTCCAGAACACTGTGTAAGAACACTGTATGACAACATCACCCTAACGTCATTAGTGTGTGTAACTTACATTTGCCTTACAGATACTTCACAACAATGGTATGTTCCATTATTATGACGTCCTTTGAGGTAGCTGGACAAGCCTTAAGAGACACACCTGTATCCCTTTTAAGATACTCTTCTCCATGACCCCTCACGGATCCGACAACCCCAAAACCTAAAACAACCGTACGCGTCAACTCCTTGGACAGGTACATATGACTAAAAGCTGCATTCACAGCGAACACGATTTGCTCATCAGGGGTGTCCAGTTCTAATGTTAAGTCAGCATAAAGACACAATCAGAGGCGTTTTGAGCAGCAGAAGTGGTGCTTCGGTCTGGCAGCAGTGCATTTTGGGCATCGTGGCAGGAATTTGACCTAGGACATTCAAAAAGGGTAAAAAAAATGTTCTTTCTTGTATGTCAAATTAGAACTTTACACAAAATGAGTAGCTTAGCAATACGTAAAAAACTAAATGTATGAATCATTTTTGAATGCAAACACATAATGAAATTTAGCAAACTTTCTAAAATTCTAACTCCTACGAGTATTGCACAAACAGGGTCAAATCCTTGAAGAGGAATCCCATTAATCTACAGTAGGCTGAGGAAGGAGTGAACGTGTTGGCAGTGTGATCCTGAAACAAGAAACTATATGAGTTCTTTCTGGAGTCAACACTGCCGGAGTCACAGAACATATAAACATGGCAACCACCAACAGCAGGATGTCAACTAGAAATGAAACAGTTCCCATTCTCCCCATTATAGACTGTGCAGTACGTGCTCCTCAGGTAAAATAAGTGCATGCAGCCTACATGAGAAACTGTGTAACCTGGGCAGCAGTTTCTCTCCTTTTGTCAAAGAATGTTACAAACAGCCAACGCATGGCTCTGATGTGTGTCCTTGCCAGTGATTGTTTTTTTTTTTTCTTTCTTCAAATGATTGAATGCCGTCCACTGAATGCTGAGTTGCATGAGCTTTTTTTTTTTTTTTTATGAAGGGTTTATAGTTCAGTTTAGCTCATCTTCAGCTCCAACAATCCTTGTTGGTTAAAGGAAAAACACTGTGCTCACAGAAATTTAGCAAGAACTCCAAGAGCAGATTTTTTTTCTTTCGATCAGATGTACACCTTTTTGTGGATCATATATGACACAGATCGTTGTACTATTTAGGAGTGTGACTTAAAAAAAAAAGAAACTTGAAGCATTTCTGAATAAAATGTGATAAATGTGTTTTTGGAGCTTTATCATCACAGGCCTGAGTCACATACAAAGACTGTCACTTTTACCTCTGGACTATGTTGAAGTGCCACATGTCTTTGTTGTAAAGATAAGAAGATATGAAAGCTATGCCAAGCTTTAATCTCAGGCGGGCTGACTTCACAGGCTACTCTTCATGAATACAGCAAGAATCTGAGTGTCTTATTGTAAAGATCCACCTCAAGTTCACACCAAGGACACACAGGTTTAATAATTATAATGCAGATTCAAGTAACATTGAAGGGACTTTCACATTTGTCTTAGTACCCATTTTTCTCTGATTCACATATCCTTGGAGGGAAAAACAAAGACAATTTGCTTTGCTCACTACAGTGTAGGCCATAAGCTTTAAAGAAAAGGTCAAGTTTGAGTGAGTATTCTCTGACCAGCCCTGAAAGGGAACCAGAGAAACCCACTAAACCCTCGTCTGGTGGGCTTTTATGCTCCAATTTTAATAGATTCTGGAGGAAAACAAACAAATCTATTGGTGAACACACATAATTACACCACTGCTTTGTGTAAGACATGGATCCTTGTTTTGCTTCTTTCTCCTTAAGGGTTTCCAATCTAATTGTTTTTCTTAGAGCTTAATACCCAGTTATTTTTCTGCAGGTTTTTTGGTGTTTAACCTTGGATTGTCATGAGAGTGCAAAGTGCAACTTAAAACCAATGAAACCACCTTTATTTGTGGACAATCATCATTGCTAAGTAGATTGTGGAAACAGATTGATGGAGTAGCAAGAGTGGTTTCCACTCTGACTGGATTATTTGTTGGGATTCTTTTTAACACTGATGTGATTGCCGTCGCTGTTTCATTTGCATCAAATTAGCATGTGTTTGTTAGAAAGTTTTGCTATATTTAGTGGTTCAGTAATGCAGAACTGCATGCTTTGAAATATAAAATCAAACAACATTGGTTCCACATGAAACTGAAATCTGGATTTACAGAAACAAACGGATGAATGAGTCCTTTTTCAATGCCACCATGGATTCGGCGCTTAAAGCTAAGAACAAAATCATCACAACAGATGGAACAAAAAGTAATATAAAGCATATAAAGCGAAGCGGCAGGTTTAGGCCTTTTCTAAGATCAACCAATTATGGCAGATGTTCTAATTTTTGAACACTTTTAGTCTCGCTTTCATCAGAACGCAGACTGTACACTCAAACCATTCAAGGCTGTGTTTTGTCAAAGCGTTTTTTTGTCAAACGAATGTAGCAACGCTGAAGGAACACTGTCACTTTATATTTTCTCTATTTTTGTTGTTATCTAAGAGTCTTTTGAATTTTTTATGCAACCTAAAAATAAGAATGCTTTGATCCGGGCGTCACTTTAACTTCTTTTGAGATGTGCTTTTGAATTTAAAACAATTGGGTCCACTTAAGAATTAAAACACAGACACAGATCTATTCTTGTTGCTGCTTACTGTCAAGCAGAGTTATTTGCAATATCAGTAAAAACAAGTTATTTCTTTCTTTACAATCATGGCTCTCTTCTCTTGCAACAGCTCAAAATTTAACAAAAAGGATGTTTTTTTCAATGTGTAATTGATGTAAAGTGAGGTAGCACTTGATCATAGTTTGGAATTTAACAAAATTAAATCTTTATTCAACCATTTATTTAATATAAGGATTCTCTCAAAGCAGGTCTACTGTCCAAATTTCATGAACTCAAAAATTTTATTTTTTGGGGATATTTGAAAAAATGTGGGCTTTTCAAATATATTTTGCAGTGATTCTCCTGCCCTCCATTCAAACTAAGGTGTAGAGTTTATAGAAAATAAAAAAAACAACACAAAAGATGTTTAAAAGCACTAACTCACCAAGCAGTGATCATTTGCGACAACATTCGCAGATGTAAACCGTAATTGATAACTGTGATGGACGTTGAAAAATGGGATCTTCATTTGTTGGTTTACTGATTTCAAGACAGTTTTTCTGCATAGAAATGGATGAAAAAGCAAAAACAACAACCCAATTGTAAGAGAATGGTCGGACTAAACACTTTAAGATAAAAAAAAAATCCTTCTGGTTTAAGATCAATTTCTACAGTAAAAATAGCAATGATTAATGATCCCAAGTGAAAGGACAATAAATTTGTCAGGTTAGAAAATTGAATTGAGATCATTTGGAAAGACGCATGTGAAATGAGCATTTCTGTTTCGCAAATGTAGTCCAAATTTTAATTACAGTTATTTGTGCAATTTCAATTCATTGTGATTTTGAAAGATAATCGTCACATATTCGCGACTAATTTTGTCGAAATTCCTTATCTCAAGTCTCTTCTAGAAAGATTTAACATTAAAGCCCCACTCTGATCATCTTTTAAACTTTATTAAGAGCATTCCCAGTGGTCTTTTAATTATGATTTTGGCATTTTTAGCCATAATAAAAATGCAAAAAAATCCTGTGTTGTTTTTCAGGATATAGTTTCACTAGAGCGACAAGAGTTCATAAAAAATTTGCCTCTGAGTTGTGGGCGGGACTGTTGGCATGGAGCAACCCCACCCCCTTTTCCCATCCCTGTTGTTTTGAACCCTCCATTTATGCACTTTCCTTCTAGCTAATAGCCTGTAATCATGATGAGCAGTATCTGAGCTATGCAGCTGTACCGTTTTGAGCCAGATGTCAGCACAGACAAGGAAAATAAAGACTTACATGGATCTAGTCATCTCTGAAAAATGAAAAATCAGAAAAATGCTACAAGAAAATGTTAGTAAACACAAAAAATATCACTTTTTGTTTTACTTCAACAAAAGTAAAAGAAAACAACAACAAAAAAAACAATTATGTAGTCACATTCTAACATGCAACTTAAAGTTGATTCATTAAAAAAGTCACTTGTCTGGTGGTCCGAGGAAAAGATGGATGACTGGAATGAGGCACATTAATTTGCAGAACTGAATGTTTCTAAAACTGAACAGGAAAGTAGAAGTCAGTTACATCCATACAATGTCAGAGCATGTTGGCGCCTCCGGCTCTGAGCTGACAGAGTTTCTGTTAGCAGTGACCTGGCAGGCCAGGCCTCCATCAGAAGGAATAAAGCAGGCATTTCCATAGACAGGTATCACTGCAGCCAGAATGAATAAAGACAAGAATGAAAGCCAGCATTACCATAATCTCCCAATGCCACATTAACAGTGTGCATAAAATTATGGTCCAAGCACTTATCTCAATTAAATTATATTTGAAGGTCACATATAGCTTAGCTATAATCCTTTAAAAGTATATATAGTTTAACACGTGATATTTGATGCATTTATAATTTAAATAAACTCTCTCTCTCTCTCTCTCTGTGTGTGTGTGTGTGTGTGTGTGTGTGTGTGTAATTTTATTCTTTTCACTCCTAAGAGCTGAAAAAAAGTAAAATCAAACAGATTTAGATTTTTTTAACATATAAAATTGTTTTAAACACTGTGTCGACAACAAATGAATGCAGTATTTTCGAATTAGCATATCTGTCACAATGTGTTACAGACGTGTTTGAGCTCCTCACACTTTTGACAGATGGTCAGAAGTACTCAGAGGACACTAAGCCCCATTTTTGTACAGAAGCACAATGTTTACATCCATTTCTGGAGGCAGTTGTGAACCACACACTGTGTGTTATTAAATATGCACTGCAGAGCTTCCCCATTAGCACACATGCAAACAGCAGACTTTAAAGACTGAATCATTCAGTGTATAAATAAAGCATGAGTGTAACATTCAGGCAGGGTTAAGAGGTGCTGCTGCATCTCACTGGAAGGCTACAAGTGGTTAAAAGAGTGTCGCCAAACTTGAACTTGAAGCCAGAATCTCATAATCAGCGGAAGCAAAAATAATCTGCAGTGTTTTGAAACATTTGAATTTAAAGTAGATTTATAGAAAAAAAAATTGTCACCCTCAAAATGTTAAAAACAAATAATAATATTAATCTTCTGAAGCATCTGCAGACTTGTTTGCACTACATAAAAATTCTGTTTATAAAACCCACTTCCATCAACTTTTAAGTTTTTTTTTTTTTTTTAAAGTGGTTCTTTAACTATGATTTTGCATTTTTGAGACAAAAAAAATGTTGTTTCAGGGACACAGTTTCTGCAGAGCGGCAGTAATTAATTAGAAATTCACCTCTGAGTTGTGGGTGGGAACTGTTGGTGAGGAGCAACTCCGCCCCACTTCCCCTTGCTTTGCTGAGAGTTCAGAAAAGAGTTTTAAAAGAGTTCAGCATATTTTCTGCATACTAAATGCAATCTTTTCACATTGGCCTTTTTCCGTCTGCTCCTAATTAAACAATGATTTGAATAAAGAAAAAGACAGAAAAGCAATTCTTAGCTTCATTTTCATAATATATGTTCTCTATGAGAAACACGTCACAAGAACACATTAAAAAACACTTTTTTTTGTCAGAGTGAGTCTAAAACCTTTCTGTGCCAAACTCAGACAATCAATGGGGTATCTTTGTTTTCATGCTTTGATTTACTTTATGGTTCCATGTAGTTTTCACTCAGTTGTTGAGGAATTGGATTCTGTTATGAAGAAGTTTTTCTTATTTGCTATTTTTTGCCAATAAATCCAATTCCATTGTGTTCCCAGCTGTCCTGCAGATGTGTGTTGCATTGCATTTCACTTTAACATCAAAATCCCTCTTTCAGTGAATTTTATTTGCTTCATTTAGGCAAGAGAAATTACGCATTAGTCAAAGAGCTGCTACGGCCGGGTGTCAGTTTGAGGAATGGCTCTTTATTGTCATGCCCATGGGCAGCGTGAATTGAGTTGCACAGCTGGAGTTATGTTAGCCGTAAGGCGAAGTGACAGAAATGCTCATCAAGCATCAGAACTGACACTGCATTTTCATAGATGCACATCAGACCTTCAATGATTTATTAGTCAAAGTGAGCGCATGTGTCACAGTGCTGAGTGGCTCAGTGGTAAACATGGCTCAAGCCAAGGTGCACCACTTAGCAGACAGCACCCCCCATCCTGCTTAGGTGCCAACAGCACCCTCTGCAAACTTCATTGAAAACACAGCGAAAGAGTAACTTTCAAAACAGGTAAGACTCACACAATCTATCCAAGCAAGTCACTTTATAGTGTACTAAATGGCTGTTATGGGAGCAGGAGTGTGTGTTTGTGTGCTTCTAACGGCTCCTTCTGCTGAGTAAGCCTTGCTTTTTTCCTCCTCCCTGACTCTCATTGCTTTCCTGTCCCCAACATCAGAGGGAGGATGGAGAGCAACCGCGGACCCCAATTATCAGACCGTCACTCACAATCCTTCATTTGCCTCCTCAATCGCTGCTCTCTATACTGCTTTAATTTTGGGCTGGGATTTCCAGCTGGATCCCCGGGGAAATGTGGGTGGAGAGGAAAAGCACTCTTCAGAAAAACAGTGTTTTAGAATTACAACTGAGGAGATGAGACAGAAAACATATCAAGCTCGCTCACAGTTTCTTTTAAATCTAGACATTTATATCATGGAGAGTAAACTGATCTATAACAGAGTCTAGCTAAATGTTTAAGTAATTATTATTCGAGCAAAAATGTAATCTTGCCTTTTTGTGGTATTTTTTCTGTGTTGTGACAGGATCGATTGAGTGAGCTATGAGTGTAAATGCATGCTTATTTTGATAATATCAGAAATATCATATTTGAACTGATCCAATAAATATTGTAATAGCGGCTCTTTACATAATTCATCCATCCCAACATCAAAGAGAATGCCCAAACGCTCCAAGACGTTTTACTGGCTTTCTCTCAAATCTCGATCAAGTCTCTTCTGCCATTTTTTGCAGCTATGCTGGGCTTGTACATTTTTAATAGCGGGTTCAGAGAACCAGGCTAAAGAAATCCTAGATATGTCTGTTTTTTTCTTGAAAACTGAATGGACCCACATCATTCCCAGATTCCATGCAAGTTATCCTGCAAACACCCGTATCCACAGCTATTTTCCAAGGACCTCATTTGCATCAGCTTCTGCCTGTAACTTTGATGATGTTTATCAGCAGCAACAAGAATCCTTTGTTCATTTATGTAATTAATGCAGAGTGTTTGATTGCTGCCGCTCAATTTTTAGACGAGCCTGAAATTAATATTCTGTCTCGCTGAAATGCATTTCCACAACATTGTAATTATGAATTAAAAATGCTGAAAGCATGGGTGTCCTGCTGACGGAGCTGGTGAAAAACGGTCAGCCGCTTCACGCACCAGCCAATCAACTTTCCAGATGGGGTAGGAGGATTCTTTTTAGTTGTAAATTGAAGCGAATCTGGATGAGAAAGGCAATCCTAAATGGCCCCGTCTGCACCAATTCATTTTGATTTTATTTCGCCGTATTTTATTTGCAGGGTGTTCTGTGTGGATATGGTTTCTGTCTGCTCTTCTGTGTTACGACTAAGACAATACAAGCTGCTGTTGCATGAGAATACCCCGGAGCAATTTCTGCCTTCATGTGAAAAAGTGAGGGGAAGAAAGCTGGGAGAGATTAATGGAACATAAACAAAAGAAATTACTGCATAAGCGCATAACTGGTGTCATTGTTTTCCTTTTTTTGTTTTGTTTTGTAAGACATTATACCTATTGAAAAGCAGTACTCCCATTTAAGCTTTAAAAATCCCATGTGTGCTTAAAAGAACATTTAATACACTTTGTTATCTTTGCCAAAACGTTTCAATTATAGACTTTTTGGCCAAATATAAGCTTCAATATTCCAATAATCTTCTAAAATGTCAAATCCGTTTTAAGCAGCTGTAAAGATTTTTTCTTGCATCCAATTCCCTGCACAGACAACGGGGCAAAGTGTTCTTTCAGAGTCTAATATCAAGAAACACAAGAGTTTGATGGCGCATTTGCAACTGAAATTAATGAAAGGTCCTTGCTGGTGAAACTTGATTATAGAGAGCCAAATCAAGATAAACACATGCTGACAACAATAATAATTCTTCTGTCTGACCACATTCATGTCATTGAGTGATAAACAAAATCTGATATGTGCAAAAAGTGAGCTGCTGGAAAGGGTGATTACTAGCAATACGGAGCTGAGAATGACTCATTTCATACTTTTAAACTATAACAAATAATGTTGGGCTACTTTCAAAATCGCTTTCCATCACGTTAGTTACAAACCACGGAACAAGCATTTGGACGTTTGTAAAAAATAAGAAAACAGTACTTGGAAAATAAATAAATACGCTGTTTGTTGATGAGAAACATGACAGTCCAGATTTACTGTATATTTTAGCTTCTAAAGGGGATTTCTAAAGAAACAGAACTGTCCTTTGGGAAAAAGTCTCTAATTAGCCTGAAAATGGACCGCAGACTGGCATGCAAACAGATGTTTTTTTTTTTTTTTTCACTGTAAGTTATCAAATGGTGCTTCTTCAACTCCAATTGATCCAATGGGTTTATTATGAGATTCATTGTGTCCTGTTTCCCTTCTATTATTAATGGGGTAGTGTTGCAGCAAATAGTCTGTGGCTGCCAGAATAAAGTCTGACCTACAAGGAGGGGCGTTAAATCAAGCCATTAGAAAGGAAGCAGTAATAAAGAGGCCAGGTGAGGCAGTGAACCCACTCTAAAACAAACTACAACACTTTAATGTAGCGATATGCTTCTAATTCGTCCTAAGTGAGATGTTCTTAAACATGTACAGTGGTCGCTCACGGTCTCACCTTTCATCTTTTGTGGTCTTGCTGTTTTTTGGCTTTTTTTTTGTCCAATTTTTCTTTTATTTTTCTTTGCAGTGCATTATGTTCTGTGTCCTGACTTGCTGTTGACACTGTCAATCAATTACCTGCACAGACCGTGTTCAGTTTGCAACATTTACATGTCTTCGATTGCGAGAAGATCTTTGTTTTCATTCTATAAAATGTATTTTTCTTCGAAGGTTTGGAGCTCAAGAGTTTATACACGAGAGAGTGTGAAAATGTTCATGTCTGTCTGAGAAAAGTGAGCCTACTTTGCAGACTTAATTCAAACAAGGAACACTGTTTTATTAATGACATTGGAAAAGTTTGTAGGTTAATGTCGCCCATGGTCAATTGGTGGATGTATAATGCATTGGTTTGGCACTGCTGCAACATGCGCACAAAAAGAAGTTTGGGTTTTATGCAGGGACATTAGTCAAGTCTGTATGTGGGAAGGCAGAGTGGCAGATGGCACTAAAAAAAAAAAAAAAAGCATTTAAGTTAACTCTGCATCCTGCAGCAAACTACTCTCCCCTGGTGTTTTGCTTCTTTATACTGTGGTGAGTGAAGTTTTTTTTTTTTTGCTTTTTAGTTCCTCAAAACAAAAAAAGAAGGAGTGAGGGAGGGAAAAATAAAAACAAGGTGAAGAAACCGTTTTGACAAAAAACTGTCTTCAAATACAGACTCCATAGAAGAAGTGGATTTGTCTTGTTTCTTCAAACTATGGAACAACTCATTACAGGACAGAAAAAAATGCTGGGAAGTTTCTCTAACCATTAGACTTGAGGCTCGCTCAGTTGTTGATAGTATCACAAACTTGACTCATAATAGCGTTGGGATCATGGCAAACTTTTGAGTCAGAACTAGAGTTTTCACATGAGTCAGTTAAGGGTGCAACAGTTCCTTTCTGTATAATGTGATCTGATTGGACCCATCAAACAAAGACCTTAAACACAGCTAAAGGAGAAACAGCCAGGATGTGAATTAAATCTCTGAGTCTGAAGCCATGGTCTTCAAGTGGAAAAAAGCCACTTTCCTGTTCCTGATTGGTAATGAGCCCCTGCTTTAAGGAGAGAACTTTACACGCTTGAAGATTGGTTCATAAGTGAGTGCAGAGCTTAGTTGATGCAGATGATTTACTAGCAACACTGACAATTTACATGTTCCGAAATGTTCTAGTCTTTCTTTTAGAGCCTAAAATACCCTAAAAGAACGCCATTATAGTCACCAAAAAAAAAAAACTTCCTCCTGATAACGGCTGGTTGTAGTTGTAGAGATCAACTGATTAGTTTAATAACCATGAAAAGAAAATTGTCTTTTGTCCTGTTGAAGTTTTTCAGACTAGAAAGAGAAACCAAACTTTGCTAAAGAGATTTTAAGTGGCCCAGGAACTCCCTGGTTTCTACCCAGAGGACTGGAAGGACTCTGAACAGGAAAAGGAGATCTTAGAACCAAAAAAAAAGGTTTGGATTCTTTTGCATAAAATCTTCATGCATTTCCCAGCTGCCTCAAAATGCAAATGCTGTCCGCTGGTTGCAGCTCTCGCTTCAGCATACTAGAGAGGACAATTCAGCAAATGCCATCTTATATTGCAACAACTGATTTGATTAAAGATGCTTTTTAAGGATATAAATAAAACATCTCATTAGAAAATTTGGTTGTGACTGACGTCCACACCAAAGTTATCATCATGGAGAAGTTATCAGGAACTCTGGATCAAATGTTTGGCACCAAAAAACAAGCATTTGGCAGCATTTGATGAGGTTGAAACAAACAAGCTATGTTTTAAGAAGCAGTAATCCCAATGTTTTACTTCCATTAAAGACCCACTCAATTTACACAAATAAAATGAAACTTAAAATTGCATTTTTCATCCAAACCATTGTAAATCAGGAGCAGAAACAAAAATGCAGTCACAAAAAGCAGCTACTAATTCAAGCCACAAGCTCCACTCCTTTCAAATGCATCTGCTTATAGACAACTAATTCCACGTACGTCTTCGTTTTCCTCATCCAAACTGGCATTTGGCTCAATCTGTACAGCTGGATAGTTTTTTTTTTTTTTTTTTTTGTTTGCCATTTTTGTTGTACCAGAAATGCTAGCTTGGGGTGTGAAGGGTTGTAAGCTTTAGCGGAAGACCGGGTAAACAGAGGGATGATGGGAAGTAGGGGCAGGGTTGCTCTGCACCAATAGCTTTGCCCACACTTAGAGGTGACTTTCAAATGAACGACTGCCACTCTGCAGAAACTATGTGCTAAAAAAAAATTGAATTATCATAACTAAAAGACCACTTTAAAAATGGCTCAAAAGATGATTGGAGTAGGTCTTTTAAATCTTGCTGTAAATTCAAGTAAGTCAAAAACAACAGTGGCCACCCTATTTATTAAATGTATAATGACATTCATTTTTCATACAACTTTCTTAATTACAGACACCTTCAGGGCTCGACTTCCTGATGCTTGCTGTTCTTTTCCGTCTTGATTGTTTTTAAACAATAGGAGTTGGAATGTCTATTATTTTTTGTTATACTGTTCTTTTTAGAAACTTTAAGAAGTTGACAGAAAGTGCATTAGACATTTTGAGTTTAGATTTTGAGCAAAAAAAGCAAAAGAATAAGTCTTATAAATCAAAAAGCAATCTCATTTCTGACTGTGGATTAGCACTTTATACAGGAGGAGGCATGACTGAACTCAGTGCTACCCACTGTCTCATTATAAATCTGAATATTTGTAACAGCTTCTTTACGGATTTGACCATATCATGCAGATATGTATGTTTACATTTAGCTTTTTTATAAAAATTTTATTTTTCTATAGGAAAACAGTTTCTAACAGCAGGGGTTTGAGGCGTTTGAAGAACGGGATACCATTGAGAGGGAATTACCAGCATCTAAAAAGCAGATGGGGAAAGAGTTCCATTTTCACTATTTGTTTTTTTTTTTTATACCATCTGAGATTTAGAAAATTATACTGAAATTGTATTTACAAAAGCTGTTGCACCACAGGACAATTAAAAAATCATTTTTTTTCTTCTTATGAAGACATATTTTGCCTTACTGTTTTGCAGGTCTTCCACACGTCACAAAAATCCTTATAAAAAAAAGTCTAGAAATCTACTTTATTATACCTTTGCTGTGTTTATAGAACATTTAGGCTGGAACGTAACATGGAAAACATATGCACATTCCATGCAAGGAAAAGCATTATAATTAAGCTTAAGGTGTGAAATTTCTTCCTCTGGCACTGCTCCATTGCTTAGGTAATTATCATGCCATATTACATTTCCAAGCCTTTAAGCTTTTGAGTTTACCCCATGTGCAGAGATGTTGAATTCTTTTTAAAACCAAGGTTCTCTGCAGAATAAGTTTTAATGAAAGCTCTTTGTTGTGGAGGAGACGCTCCTGCAGCAGCTGCCTCGTCCACTTCGTTTGCATTCTGTCGATTACATCACAAATTTTGGGAAATGTTCATTGGAGATAATGTGTTAAAAGGCAGATATGGTCTGACATGTAGTCAACATATTAGTACTGCGCATGAATTCATTATTTCAATGTGTTGAGGACAAAAAAAAAAAACAACAAAAACAAAATGCCAGAGTCAATCTTTAGAAATGAATAAGAGATGAACAAGATTGCACAGAATGCTAAACCCTTGCTCCAGAAAATATGACGGACTGTCTTTCAGCTGACTCTGAAAAGTGAAAGACTCTGCCTCACAGGCTCCGACAGCGGACATGTTGACAAAGCCCTCATTTATTTTAGATTCTCGGCCCAGCAAGCGTGGCAATACCATGAGGCTGATTAGAAAGCTCGTAGAAAATAAGCCCAAGACCCTAATTTCACCACAAACCTATATGCATTTAGTTCTGCAGATTTATACACCCAGCTATCTGCCCAATATCCAGCATGACATGAGAGTGTCTTCTGCCCTTTTGAAAAGAGGGTTAATCTTCCTTTCTTTTGTGAAACCACAATCTCTCACTGACCAGCGCAACTTACACACAGCAGCCTTCGTGATAAATTAAATTAAATAAACCCATTGGTTACAGCAGCTACCTTCTCACCTCGACCCACATACACGTTCATGGTCGTTCATAAAGACCAGAGGACAATGCTTAAGTCTGTGATGGCAAAATGACCTTGAGTCAAAAGACAGAATGCTTGTTCATTACTCAAATCAATTAAGACGGAGTGTTGGCTGCACAGCAAAGCTGCAGTGTGTTCTGCATGTGTTTAAAAGTAAATGTATGCTCATTCAAAAATCAATTCATAGTTAAAATTCCGCCTCCTTCTGTCTTGTAGACATGAAACAAACTAAAGGTCGATTGGACCAGAAAGTGAGGTTCACCCGGGGCGTGCTTAAGATTCATGGGATGAAGAAGCAGTTCACTTTTAACATAAAAGAAAAAAAAGATTAGAAAAAATAATAAAAGATCATGATGTAAAACTGAAATTCCTTGCAAAACATTAAAGCTGACTCAAACGAACTGAATTTCAACCGATAACACTTCAAAATGAGGTGCCTCTAATGAAAGGATCATAGCATCAAGTACAATTTTTTTTTATGATGGACTAAAACTGAGAAAAAAAAATCTTAGCTGCAGCTAGAAGTCTCAGGGGAAAGCCCAATGTGAGCTTTTCAGTGCTTGACAGTTGCCTCATATTTGTACAGACAAACACTAAAGTTTAACTTGCAGAGTGCTTTATTTAACCATTCTATACATAAAATGGGTAAAGATACTTTTTGATTCAAAGAAGCAAAAACCCAGAAAAATATGCGTAACAATTTTTTTATAATAATTATCATAATAACTCTTATCATATTACTTATAAACCATTATACATTACAGACTTATCTTACAATAATAAGTCTGTAATGTGTTTAGAAGCCTTCAAAGGACATTTCTAAGACATTCATTAGGATTTTTAAATATCTTATCAATGACTTGTAAGTGTTTGCATGCTGCTTATAAAGAAGTGTGTTAGCAGTTGTAAAGTCTTAATGAGACATTTATAAAACATTAACATTTGTAAATGTCCTACAAATGCCTTATATGTCTCAATAAACTGTTTATAAGTGATTATTAATAATAACAACTATGTTTTTCTCAATTGTTTATAGATAGTTTTGGATACCCATATTCTTAAGTATGACTAATGTGTTGAACTCCACAGGGCTTAGTTTTTTTTTTAAACAAATCTCTTTGTAAGTGAGTTATAATCATATAAACTATGACTTCAACAGTTTTTGAGTGCAGCCTAATTTAATCTAAAGTCTGGGATGTTTCTTGTCACAAAGAACAACTCTGTGTAATGAAAAATTGACTAACATTATGTCAAGCCTACAAGGCATTTGTAAAACATCTACAAATGCTAATAAACATCTTAGAAATGTTTATGCATGTCAAATGCTGATAAATGTCTTTATAAACAGCATTTTTACAATTATAAGGCATTTGTAAAGTGTAGAATGTCTTCAAAATGACATAAGGTTTATAAATGCATTACTTCTGTTTGTTATTGTCTTATAAAGGGATTATTAACCTTTTAAAGCAGAACGTATCATATTTGATACAAGAGTCTGCCAGCCCTCCCAGAGTAATGGAATGGAAACACAAATACAAATTTCTTGTAATTCTTTTTTTTTTTTTGGTCTTAGAATATTTTTGTTAGCTCAGGAAAAAAAAGATATTTGAGCGGTGTGACCTGATGTATCAGATATGATACAAAATTAAATTTATATGCAAAAAAAATGTATTTATTTATTGTTTGCTTGTTTGTTCAGAGGGACCTATAAAGGCTCCAAATCCAAACAATTTGAATTTTTTGTCAATTATTTAATTTTTCAGGTTTTACAGGAGTCTTATTAGAAAGCATTACCATATAGTGCAATGCAAATGCACACACATTTTTTTTTGCCATATACCTGGGTTTTCTAACTGCTGTAAGAGAAATCTAATTTGCACTGTTTCTGTAATAATCATGTGCCAATAAAGATGGCAGAAGACTCTGTAACAAAACAGAATAAACACTTTCCTTGTCTAATGTGCTGCATCATTGGGTCGTATTTCCTGCAGTTATAGAAACTGGACTACACAGATGTTTTTACAGCAACAACCAGAACAATGTCTGAAGCATCTCGATGGATGCTGATGCCAGATTTGAACCATTGCTTCTGCACTTATACTCACTGGCCTGCCTGGTAACAAGACTCAAACTGTAATAAAAGTGATTGAATTACATTTCGTTGTCAAATTTAACAAACAAAATGTGTTTAAAATGATTTTTACATTAAAAACACAGCTTTAGGGTTGAACTTTTATCAATTTTAATGTCTTATCTTTCTGTTCCATGTATCCAAAATTTGATTCCCTGCTACAGTGTTTCCAGAAAGCATCTACACCACAGCTAGCATGGCAGATGTCTGTGAATGCAAACATTTTAAACTTTCAGGGCCACTTCACTCGGCTGGGGAGAGCACGAGCCGTGATGGTCAAGTATGCTTGAGAAAAAGAATCAGAAAAAAAACAGTGAATCAGAGAAAGAGGCATTTATTTTTGACTGTTTCACAGTTGTTACCTGTGAAAATGTGCAGCATTGCAATGCTGCTGTGCTGGGGGCTGCACAGCAACCAGAAGGGACCATGCTGCTCCCACTTTGAGAGACTAATTAGTCTAATCTATATGCCACTCTTAGTCTCCGAAGAAATGCAGAAAAAAATTGCTTCAGGTGAACCTATTTTTTTCCTAAAAAATGTAGGACATTTATGGTTTTATGAGGTAAAATTTGAGAAAAAAAAGTGGCATCACAGTTTTTTTTCTTTAAAAGTCTATATGTTCTTAGTTTCAGTAATCAGTTTCTTGTAGGACATCATCAAAACACATTTCTTCCATTAGATATATATAACAAAACACGTTCTTAGCTTCATTCAGCTCAACTGTTTCCCAGTTGCTTTGTGTTTTCAGAGCACATGCTGACTGAATATTTACAGGCTGTAATTTGAGTTGAATAAGCAAACAAATGAGTTTCTGACATCAACCTCAGTGCAGAATGTGTTTTGGGTGCAAACATCAACACCACCTTCTTTGATTAGTTTCATGTTATAATGAGCTTGTAGCAGCTGACATTCTCTTGTGTCTGCTGTTGCAACAATTAACAGCTAATGTTAGAGGATAATCAGGCACTGAAGGAGTCACTTTTGGATACTTGAAAAAAACTTTAACTGTGATCCCACGTGTTTTTTAAGGTTTTATTTTTTTAGGGATATGTTAGCACTAAATCAAAGGAGTTAAAACCCTGAGAAGTGCTTCTGCAGGGGGGAAAAACAGACTACAAATGTTGTCAAAAACAAAGTTCTAACACTCAAAACCTCCACTAAAATTGTAGGAACAAGGTAAAAAATATCCTCAGTATTTCAACTGTCTCAACATATGTGCACAGATGCTGAGGATTTTGTGGAAAAGTGTTGAATATCACTGACTGTACGACATTAAGCTGAGAAAATGCAATAAACAGATTCTAACTCTGCAACACTAATGCAATTACATGAATGCTATCTCAAAATCTCAGTTTCCAATCTTCTTCTTTGTCTAAAGCATAATACTGACTTTGATGAGAGATTTTTTTTTTATTTCCAACAATGCAAAAGCTGTTCATTATCTGCCGGTCACACATATAAAGTGTTCAAGAAACCAAGGTAGCAAAGAGTTGGCTTAGTGCTCAAGAACAGGTGACAGTCCTATTACAGAGGCAGAGCATGTCAACTTTCTTCTAAGTCTCTAATGCCACTAATCCAAATTACTCAGGAAAAACAATCACTGTCTAATACAGCAATTAGCATAATCCCTAAAAGCAACCTTTTGCATTTCATTGGCTTAGACTAGGTCTCCGGAGAGTTTGAAAAATGCCACAGCTTGCGTTAATGGCTTCACACTAAAAGCACAGAGCCTGTTGGTGGCAAGCACACACTTAAGTAATGTTTCACCCCAAAGTTATGGAATCTGGATTATTCTGACCAGATTTTCCATTCAAGCCAGGAAGACCGCTAATGCCATAGAATGCCTGACAGTGATTAAGAAGAAAACACATGAATAATTAAACAAAATGCAAAGGTGAGGAACTTCAAAGAAAAGTGGGAAAATCAAGCCACAGAAGATCATGGCGGCCAATTTTTGTTTATCTTTTGGACAGTGTCTTCGGGGTGTAAAAAGAGGCTTTGTCATAGATCGTTAAGTGAGCCTACTGGCTGAAAATGCACATTTTTTTTCTATGAGCATGGTGTGGATGACAAGTCGTAGGAAACATTTAAACAACACATTATGGTAGGTAAGAGTAAAGTAGGTGAAATGCCGGCATTTCATATGGATTTTTACATTTTTTTAATCTCCCTGAACCCTGCGCACTGCACAGGGAACCCGTTAGTGGTATTTAATTGATAGGTGTGTGCTCCTTGCGTGCTCCTTGTGCATCTAATGCAGGAAGCCAGGCTGTTGCAAAGTAGGAAATTAGACAACCAGAGTATAGTTTTTATGGATATCTTACAGGCGTCCTATGGGCACTTACACATCACCTGCACAACCTGTTTGCGCAAAATTTGTTCGCGGCCAGTCAGTAAGGAGCCAGTACGCCACCTTATAATGACTGGACTGTAGAGTAAGAGCACTGTACGACTGCATTACTCATTAAGTATTTGTATGGTTAATATAGCATACGTGCACTTACGAAGCATTATACATTCACCACACGCATGACAATCTTATGTTCCATTTTCCCAATCCACCTTAAGGTGGCCTCATGAGCTCAAGTTATGTTCACACCAACCTCGGCAATGCTCGTTCAGGAGGCTACATTCAAAGACAATTCTATGTAAATGGAGGTACATGTGCGTTTCAGGCTTCCAAGTTCAAAACTCTTGCATTCACGCATTGCTTTGCATATTTTTAAGTCCTTTTTCGGGCTATACGTACAAATGAGTGGCCATTGAAGTTGAAGTTCAAACCAGATTGAACTTTGACCAATCAGAGACTTGGATTTGGTTGTGATTTTACACTTGACGTCTCTTTTACAGCTCATTCCAAATTTTTACGCAAATTATATTTTTTCTCTGAATTTTCTAAATACTCAATGAAAATAACTGTCAGCATATTTTTAAGTCACTATTAGAGTATATAATTGACTGTAACTGAACAAACCTCCTAAAAATAACAGTATTTTTTTCAAAAATAAAAACCTTAAAATGCGCTGTTCCACATTGTTACACACAACAGAGTTCCACAACAGTTGATAAATTCTAAAGAACTAAAAATGGTCATTTGTTGAATTAGCTGCATTAGATATTTACTGAAATCAAAAGCTATTCCAATAGAACACATCTTAAAGGTCAAGTTACATTTGAACGTAAGACCCTTATTTTGTAGCAGCTTCACAATTCTGGCATCCATTGAACTTGTGAGTTTTTGGAGAGTTTCTGCTTGAATTTCTTTGCAGGATGTCATAATAACCTCCCAAATAAAAGGTTTGCAAACCTTTTCATACCTTGTCCAAGACATTCAAGTATTTCATGCCCTTCAGCAGCCGAGAGATCCTTTTTCTTTTCCATATTGCTTGAGAATGTCAGTCTGCTTAATAATGTGGAACGTCCTTCTTAAGTAGTTTTCCTTTAATTGATCTCACCTGGTAAACTAATTATCACAGGTGTCTGAGATTGATTTCAGTGATCCAAAGAGCCCCGAGATGCAATATCATCCATGACTTTAATTGAAAAACAACGATTTTGACTTTTTTTAAACAAAAAAAAGCATAATAGATTGGAATGCACTGTATTTCACCAAAGTGCTAACCATTTGAAAATTGATCATGGAGGAGAAATTAACAATTGTGGTTTGTGTCCGGCCGGAATAATATCACAAAGTCTTTCATTTGTTGGAAAAGAGCTGTGGAAGAAAAGCTTAAAGCAAGACTCACAAGATTTGCACCCCTTCGACATTTCTCACCAAGGCTCTTCCAACTGTAGATGGCAGACGTGCGTCAATGTTGGGTGGCGACAGTCCAGAGTAAACACCATGACTTAAACGCTTGACTGGGGGTCAAATTTCCAGTGTGAATGTCGCATTAAGAGAACTGCAAGACACACCTGTGCTCCTCTTAAAATGCAGCCCCTCCCATCTACAACCCCCTACAGGCCCAGACAATCCAAAAACTCGCAACACCTACACAGGTCAACCGCCGTACCAGTGCTTGTAATAAAGTTTGTCACATTTTGCTGAATTGTAAATCTTAAAAAGAGAGTGAGATGCATTCTTCTCCAAAGAATCACTTTATCATTAGTGTTAATTTAATGAAACTTAGCAAAGCCTGGAAAGGCAACTTTCTTGAAATGTGTAATATTTAAAAAAATGCAAAAGTCCTTTTTCTTATAAAAAAACCCTTCTATGCAGCATTTTGGTGCATTCATCTACTAGATAACGGTCATATTCCAATGATAGTGTTGCCAGTTATACATTCCTCCATCTTTCAGCACAGCACTGTACACACAGAAGCACCTATCAGCTCCTGGAAACACATTTGAAACATACTCCCAGAGGTCCCAGTATCTTGGCTCCATGGCCATTCCTGTCAGGGTTTTCCCTTTGACTGAACAAATGCATCAGCTTGTGTCATGAGACCACATCCCTCCAAGCCAATATGGAGCATGAGCAGCACAAGTGCTCCAGGAGATGTGGAAAGGAAATTGGAATCCTGACAAGTATGATTGACATACGCATTTTTCCCAAGGTAGTCTTATTTGCAGAGACTTAAAGACGTCTGTAAACTAGC
Source organism: Adrianichthys oophorus (assembly GCA_036245035.1). Taxonomy (NCBI): domain Eukaryota; kingdom Metazoa; phylum Chordata; class Actinopteri; order Beloniformes; family Adrianichthyidae; genus Adrianichthys; species Adrianichthys oophorus. The sequence continues at coordinate 14,910,865 of BSAI01000125.1, read as the reverse complement.
ATTCTGCCAAGCAGAGTCATTGTTCCTGCAGACTAGAAGCACATCACTACAATTCTTTTGCATGCAAATAATCTTTTGGGAGAAATGAATCCCTTTGAGCATAAACCGACTTCAGCTTATACTTTATTTTAGGTCTAAAATAAATAATTTAACAGATAAATCTGTGGCTTTCATTTTCAGACAATCTGCCCGTGTTGTGGAGGAAAGGCAAAAAGCCCAAGTTCTACCCAGCATCCGAACAGTGACAGAAGAAAAAGGCTGCCCTGAATTCTATCTGCAGCATGAAAAAGCATATCAAACCTCTTTCAATTCAGTGCTTTTATGCATGAAGATCCTTACAGGGCCTCAAAATAAAACAAACACAACATGACACATGTTACTGCACTACCCCAGAGTAAATATTACTAAACTCTACATTTTTGAGTGGCTTGTACAATCAACTGTAGCAGAAATGATGTAAACTTGTGGAAGACGTGCCCTGTCTCTGGAATTTTGGCTGATTCTCATTTCAGTGGTTAATGGTAAACTTCATTTATGCACTGATTTCCCATTCTTCCTCACTATTCTCTTTTCCGTCTGGTTGATTAAGAAATGTATACAAATGTAATTACTGTAAAGTTTAGCTTCAACTACAAAAGGGACTTATACAAATATACTTCTCGTGTGTTCGAAGACTCACAATCCCCTATTGTAATAGTAAAATCTATCCAACACAAGTGGCAGCTCGAATGTGTTTGCTCTGCTACTGGACAGGACACATAAGTTAGTAAGTAAATAGATAAATAAGACAAATGTAAACTAATTGTTTAAACATTAAGACTCACATTTACTCTGACATTTAGGGAAGTGTTTATTTATTTATTTATAAAATGTAATAACCAAACTGTCAGTGGAGTTTTTTATGTAATATTACTGATGGATAAAACATTCAACTTCGAAGTTTATATATATATATATATTTCTGTTGCTTGAGACATGCTTCGATGAATATGTAAAAAAATTTAAAAAAGTGGATTTCATAGTAACAAAGAGGTAAAAAAAAACGCTTAAACTAACTTTAAACAATAGTGACTTGAAAGACGACACTATAGCAAAACGAGATGTCAGTTCATGAAAGAGGGCAAAAAAATGCTTGTGAATTCCCAAAAGGAATGGAAATTACTCCACCCCCTAACTGCTGTAGGAATTTTTTCAAGTTTTGTTTTTGTTTGTTCTGTTTTTTTTTGCTCCCCATAAAAACAATACAAGTTGTATTTTACATAAAACAAAGTTATAATAAAAGTTTTTTTTTTATATACATTTAAGTAAAATAATCAAACCTATTATTGATCTTGAAGTGAAAAAAAGCTTCTCATGAACTGTTTCAACGTGGTGATGGTCTTTTCTTTATTCTGAGGTTAAAAACCTTTTAATATAGTTCCAAAGAACAAGGAGGATGAACATATATGAAAATGAGAGCCATCAACATTCACACTTACACTATATGAATCAAATATGAGTACCATTTAGACTGAAAAGTCCATTTCAACACTATTGCATTGGAAAATGCCTCTTTGCAAACCTTAAAAGATATCCTTTCATAGAAAAAAAAATAGTTCCAGCAAATCTCAAGAATGTTGCTACATATTTAATAATAAAAGGTGGACATGAGTAAAAAAAGGAGTAAGTATTTATTCAGAAGTAATAGTGTTTGATAAGAGGATGTAATTTAATAGAAAACAGTCATTCTTATTTTGAATTTGAGGATGTTATCAAGGGTAAAGACTAAAGTTATGATTGCTCCGGTCGAAAGCGAAATCTCACGGCTCTCTGATGTTTGGTAGTTAAATGAAGTGGAAATAGGTTGGGCAACAAGAAAGACCCAAGTGATGCGGTCCGGTCTCCTGACAGCTCAGAGGTTTGCCGCCAATTAAAAAGTTTAATTCTGCAACTGCAGCATTGGCATCGGAGCACTCGGAGGTGCGTCCTTGTGAGTCTTGGAGGCTTCTTATCAAGCGCAGGCAGATTCTGCCACGTTGGGGAAGGCATGGGACGGGGCGGTGCTGAAGTGGCACAGAGGCCCAGCAGGAAGAGGTGGCATCCTGCCTGCTCAGGGATCCGGCCCACCTTGGTCTCTCCCATCTCCCCACTGCATGGAGTCGTGGGCTTTGGGTGAGATGGCAGGACTCTGGGGCTTAGCTGTCCGTGGAGCTGAGAGAGAGGAAAATAAGGGCTAAACAAGGGATAAATGTGGGATTTAGGCTTTCTGCCACTGAGCTTGGCAACAGACTCACATCTCCATTAAACACCTTCTGTCACAAAGTCCCATCTTGTGACAGAAGGTCACAGGTACACTAAACCCCTTCACTGCTCCATACAGGACTATCCCAGAGCGATAGATCAGTCAAAAGAGTTACACCCATTTACTTTAATGTTCAAAAAATGATCTTTTTTATATCAGTCCCTCATATAGTTAGGCCAGAAAGAAATGCACTAGATTTTATAACCTTCATTGAGCAAAAGTAGCTTTGAAGGCTCCATTGATCAGCAAACACAATGACAAAAGTCCTTGAAAACAGCTCATTCTTCCCCAGCATTTTGTGCATAAAGAAATAAATGTTGAAAACAAACAAAAAAAAAATCCACAGAGACAACAAAAATGCGACAGTTATGCTCAAATAAAACCTGTGTCCTCTCCACCCCCTTATTATGAGCTTTTGTTGACTCGTTTTTGTTGCACGAGGATGAGGCAGCGAGAGCGTAAGAACATGTCTTCCAAAAGATTTATGAGCGCCTCCTCAGGGCTTTTATTGCAAAGGGGTTAAAGTGTCATTTTAATAACAGAAAGATATTAGAGCTTCCAAGCCTCGGTAAAACTTTAGATGCACTTCACAGGTGGCAGATCAATCTCGTGTTTAAATCTTTTTGCTCAAAAGCAAACTGTAAAATAAAAAAGGTGGGTGAACTTTTGCAGAAATGTCAGATGATCACCAGATATGCTTTACATTTAAATTTAAGGTCATCTGATTCAAAAAACTCAACTTTTCATGTTAAAAATTTCAAACCATGTAAGATTTGTTTAATTTATTTGTATCCATCCGACTAGAAGTAATCCTTCAACTCAGGCGAACAAATCTCAACTGTGAAGTTATTGTCATTTCATATGCGGGATTTGTGCACTGTAGTGTGATTTCCTTCTGGCTGCAGCCTTACCTTTGAGTATTAAACCAGTCATCATGGCAGTTATTTGAACAAGTTCAGTACATAAATCGATTTTTATATCCTGTTAAGTCTTATAGTGACCATCTTTATGAGCGAAGGATAATTTATAGCTTTTGGCCAGTTGTAGTTGGCTTGAATGCAGAGCTCTGAACTGCCTAGTTCGTACTCACAGATGACGAAAAAAGGGCTCACAGAGGGTTTGGTTGATTTATGAAAGCTGATTTTCGGATTTCAGGGGAGTATGCAGGTATGTCTTTTTTAAAGTTGTGGGAACGGTAGATCAATCTAAACTGTCACAGCCTTTAACATATTGTTTAATTAAGTTCGAACAACATTGTATTCAAACCAAGCTGAATCTGAGTGTAGGAACTTTGAGGTCAGAAAAGGCACTATATTATACCAAAACAGTATTTTTGTGCAGCACAATTTCATTCTTGCATCTGCTAATTCTTTAACATTTATCATTGCTACCACATAGTGTATTTTCCAATACAATTATTCCACACCGTCTTCTTTCACTCGACAGAGAGACATTCTTGCTCCTTCTGAAAAGACTAATAGAAGTGCTCCCACTTTGCCAACTGTCCAGCTCAGACATCAGTGCAGAGCAGAATTGAGCCTCGGGAAATGAGAAAGCTCATGTCTCCAGCTGTATTATTTGATCACAACCACATGTGCTTTTCATCTGGAATTAATTTAAAATGGACAATCTGACATGTCTAGGAAAAAGTGTTATTTTTTAACAATGTGGAAGGCTGATACTACCACTGATATGTTTCCAAGTTGACTGAGATGTCCTTCAAAAAGAATCAATTTTCTCCGTTGAAATTTCAGAATTTGGTTTTCTTTAATTGGGAAACATCATAGCTGTATATTTCCTTTCTTTACAAATGGTTTCCGAGCAGCTCTGTATTTATTATTCCTCTGGCAGTTGCTGCTTGCAAACCAAATTAAATCATATTTACGCTGAATGCCGTTGTTTTGACATTTTGTGTAAAAGTGTCAGAAATAAACAATCAGACTCACTGATAGATCCTCATTAAGCCGGCTCGTTTAGTGCAGATTCCTGCTGTGAATTTTCAGCCACAGCAGACACAAATCCTCACATATGACTGATAATCGATGACATCCTTCAGCACAATTTATGAGGGACATTGTCTTCCCATTAACATGTAAACTGCACGGAGGCAGGAACTTAGAATTAAGATACTGAACGTAGCAGATGGTGCCATTAATGGGTGATTTTGATCGCAATTTCTCTATGTTTTCTATCTGGATTTCTTTAAAAAATTGAAATAATCTGCAGGGAAACTGGACGTAATTTTGTTTTGTCTGTTTTTAAGCTTTACAACAGCTGCATGTTCTCGTTCATGTTCTCTGGAAAAAAAAAACTAATTTCAAAATTTTCTTAATCCAACAACACAACTCTAAACTACACTAAAAACAAACATTTGGAATCATAAAATCTTCCAAGAAAAAACAAAAACTATTTCAAGACAAGAGAACATTAAATTGGTTACCAAAGAATTCTTGATTATTACTACTGTTTTATCTACAGAATTAGATGTAAAAAATTAGGCAGTACAAGATATTATCAGCAGTGAGCTCAAGGCTAACAAAGGCTGAATTCTCTTTTTTCCACTCAAATCATTTGAAACTGATTTAGACATGTCCTGCCCCCACTCCACAGGAACAATTTCAAAACCATTTGTCTCAAATTGTTATAATTCCTTTGTGTATATACATTTCTTTGGATGAAAAGTTGCTTTTTTTCCAGTTCTGCTTGAGTACTCCTGTGTTTCAGTTACTTAACAGGATTTACTGAGCAGAGATGTGCGGGTAAAAACCTTCTGCAGGATTCACCCAGGTAATGCCAGTAGTTTTCCCTGGACTTCTTTTTTGTCCATAAAGATGTAAAACAGGTGTTTCACAGAACGCTTGAAATGTATGAATCCCATTATCAAATCTGTGGTTTCCCTCAAGCTACACTGGTGGTTTCAAACATCTGTAAGTGATCATTAAGTGCATATTAGACGAAGCATCAAAGCCTGATGGGAAGAAGGATGTGGTGTAATGCATCAAGGAGACTAACTTTACCACAATTTATTTCTTTACATCATATTTCAGTCATCCTTTTGGCAGTTTAAACATGTCAAAGGTCTGGATTTCTTCAAAGTGTCTACTTTGCGTTTCTCTGTCAAATGTTTGGAGAACTGGAGTTTTGGGCTGGATAAGCAAAGCGTGACAATGTCTCTTCTAAAACTATTTAGCTCAAGGGGCCCGAAACACACAAGCGCATTTATTATTATTTATGCAAGCATGTCACCCCGCTGTCTAATGAGCCTTTCACCGTAAGCATAATGAAACAGCTTGCATTAGCCCAGGCTAAATGAGCAGCCGATGTCGATGCAGCAAGATGAAAGCAGATGTTGCACGACCCAAACGCAGAAACAACAGGCTCATTTCTGCAAGGAACCAAAGGGGCTTTGAGTCAAAGCCATTCTCATCAGCTCACTGACTACCACAGATAAGTGTCTGGGTCAGACGTTAAAATCTGAGAACAACACCGTATCAAACTCTGACCAACTGACCATGAATGAATAGATTTTTTTTTTTTTCATAGACATGTTGCAGGCTTTTCTTTGCCTTATAAACCTGGGGTTCTTAATGTTTTTAAGCCCTGACACACATGAATAGTGGTGTAAACAATCCCCACATGTTCAAGATCCAGGTGCAGTACAGCCACAGTAACTGCTGTGCAATATCCAGCACATACGGAATCGGATCACGCATGGATTACAGGCTATTTCAAGGAGATGCATCAGTAATTAAAGTATCTGCTTTAAATCTGAGTAAACACCAAAGCACTAAGCAGTTCATAAATGTTTTAAAGCCCAGTTTCAATTCGCGTTTTGGGTGTTTACAAGCATGTCTTATATCTCTGATTATTAGGAGTTTGAGGAAAGCAAAGGCGATGTCAGCCCTACAGAGATTTCAGAAATGTTTGTGAATGTATGTTTTTATCTATTAAATGTAAGGATTTTCTGTACATGATGAGATTTGACTTTGGAGGAACCTGTTTGAAGAAGAACAAAAGAAGTAAGTAGTTTGAAGCTGCTAAAAGTTCCTGTAAATTGGTGGCTTATTTACCCAAAAGTGTATTTCAAATTTTGGTAAAGTGTAACATTAATTTGATGACAAATTCCGTTTTTTCGAAATTCCTATTTTGTATATTTCTTCTAGAATATGTGTTGTATAAAAATATATTCATTAAAAAATGAAAGGCAGTCAAAAAAACAGAAGCCTTATTTCTGAGTATTTAATCAAACTTGATTGTCATTGGTTCTTCATGTGGGAACTAAAACACAATGAGTTTTATTAGTGTCATTTGTAGAACAGAGGCAGTTTGAAATACAATTATTCTACTATTCTGAGTAAACAAAAAGGGAACCCAAATAAAGGTAAACTAAAAAGGGAAATCGGAATGTAAACACTATGTGAGCTGAAAATGAACAATTCTTGCTGTCTGTAGAAAAAAAAAGGAAAATATATTGGAAGGCATTCATAATTTTATATAAACATGCTGTGACTAATCTCTCCTCTGGTGCAGACTATTTTTTTCTTTATTGGTACGTGGGCAAAGCTGAAATGATAAAGTAAAACAAAGGGAATCATGTTGAAGAGTAGACGTAAAAAACAAGCTTCCGAATTTTGACTTTGTGTAGCTGTTCTTTTTCTGTCTGTTGGACCCGATCACTTGAAAAAGTGAAGGAAATGTTGTATATAGACTGAATTTCTTGCTTGTGCAAAGATGTTGAGTTTCTGGTGGAAATATATCTTTTAATGAGGGCAAAGTTAGTGTTAAATGAGGCGAAGGAGTTCTCCACGTGATGTTTTTTGACGTATGACGTGCACCTGAACGGCGGAAAAGTTTGCATGACGGCAAACATGACGCTGATGTTCTGTGCGTCAGCTATATCCAGGGAAATCGGATTTCAAAATCCAACATAAATTCATTTTTTGGGGGGTTTCTGCGAAAAGTGGTAATCTGAAACTCACCGGTACCAATCCAGCCCTTTCTCGTAGTTCCTGTCAAAGAAGTGTGGCTCGTTCCCCACGGCTCTCACGTCGGGGTGCACCCTGAGAGCCTCCAGGAGGGCCCGGGTCCCCCCTTTCTTCACCCCGATGATGATGGCTTGCGGAAGCTTCTTCTCTCCGTAATCCGAAGTGCAGTTGACGGGAAGTTCGCTGTCCGTGGTGCTGAACTCCTGGTGCTCCCTCTCCAGCACTGTGGTGTGGAACGCCGCCGCCGGCTTGGTGGGAAACGCCGGGGTCCTAATCCACTCCACGGTCCTCTGCTCGGCCTCGACATGCTCCCGGACGCTGGACAGCGCGCTCCGGTCAGCCTCGCTAAACTCGGTGAAACCCTGGGAAGCGGAGTAAAGTTTCCCCCTCAATGTGGCAAAAGTTGTCTCCTCTGTCACCAGGCGGCCCTGAAACACGTAGTTCTCTTGCAGAGGAAACTGCAGCGAGTTGTAGCAGCTCATCAAGCTGTAAAACAAGTAGGTGACAGAGAGGGAAAGGGTGAACATGAATAAGATCTTCCGGGGCACTTTAGAGGTGAAAACCGAAGTGCTGGACCAAAATGCCATCTCTGATAGCAATGATCCCCTCAGAGAAGTGGCCAGACATGTTTCCACCGCGGGTCTTGCATGGACAAAAAAGAATCAACAGCAGTAATCAGTCACTATCAGCGCTGCTCTAGCAAAAAAAAAAAAAAAAAAAAAAAGACAGGCTGGACCACACCATCCTAATCCAAGCGAATATTTATAAGGAAAAGCGCGAGGGGTCGTTAAAATTCCGGAGGAATATCACGTCCCTTCTTGAAAGTATCGATGTCTTATTCCAGAGCTGACGGACAATGTCACAAATTATTGGACCGAACTTGCAGATTTGAGAGGCTGGAGGTCTGGCGTCCTTCCAAATGAGCAGCCTGGCTTGAAGTGGAGAGTGGATGACAGGCGAGAGGCTGCATTTTAGAAAGAAAATTCTCTCTAAAGAAGTGGGGTTCTTCTCATCGCTCCAGCAGCCAGTCCAATCCCCGAGTGTATGTTCTTCCATAAAAAAACAAAAAAACAAAACAAAAAAAAAAAGAAAAAAAAACAAACAAAAAAAAAACTGAGTTGATCCAGTCTGAGGAGCCGCTCTTCCCCTGTTTACTTTGTCGACAGGCTTTACGCAAAAGCACCCACACTTCCCACTGACTCTGCCTGGCTGCCGCTCGATGCCCTTGCGCCTTCTCACGTTGGTAGGATCCTACGATGTGCGCATTGGTTGTGTGAGCTCATCTGAGCCGAAGCGCCGTGGAGACACACAACACAACTACTGTGTGCGTACACCCACTTTCCCCCCTCGTCTCCGTGTACAAACACGGCGAGATTTCCTGATCCGAGGCAGTGCAGGGGTGCTCCTCTTTACTTACAGGGATCTGACTGCTACGAGTTTTTCTCATTAAGTTGTACCTTTTAACTTGCAAAAAAGAAAATCATTTAGACTGTTTATGTTTTATTTTATTTTATTTTTTCAAGAAAGGCTCATGTCTGCACCCTGCTGGTTTTTTAGATTAACTCGCAGAGAACCTTGCATGCAGAAAGTCTTTTTCCTCCTAATATCAGTCATTTTCTATTTCCCTTTGAATTTGAACAACAGAAGAGCTCACAAACGGAAAAAAAAAAAAAAAACAATCCCCAAGTCTCCACCATGCTTCTGCTCGGGCATATTATACACTGAATTTATCATACCGGTCCAGACTCTAATTACTGGTTGGGATATTCAGTGGACCTTAACTTCCACACTTTCCTGCCACAAGATGAGGATCTAAAATTGAATACCACCAACACGTCTCCCAGGATTAGGGAATCGCATTCATCACACACCTCCAACATACCAAGGGACGCACCGTCGTGGGTCACAAATAATTTGCCATGCCTGGCTCTCAAAACAAAAAAAGCCCCGGCTATTTTAAAAAGATTTGTGTGTTGAAGTGTGGGAAAGATGCTGTTTGACCAGATTTGTCATTTCTGTGTGCCTGTAGGTGGCTGAGCATACAAACCAGGAAAGTGATATGAAGTCATTTTATTGTAGGGTGTTAGTAAAGGATAGCTGTATAGCAAAGTATCTCTTTAGCATTCAGCCGGTGCACTCCAAGCAAATCAGAAAATCTGTCACTGTGCAAGCTTCTTGTACAGAGGGGAAAACACATTATCGATGCTGCTGAATTTAGAGAGCCAGATTTTTGGACTCAAATAAAACTATTGCAGGTGGCACCAGGGTCTGTACATATATATAGATATATATTTATGCAATAAAGAACATTAGGTTCTTTGCAATGTCTTGACCTTGTGACCTCCAGGAATTTAACAGTTTTTTGGTCTCTTTCATGGTTTTATTTGTGGTTGATGAGAAATTCTTTGCATCTGAGCTCAAATAAGCACTCAGCAAAAAAAAGAAGGAAAACAGGAAAAATGCTGTGTTCAGCTCAGATCCAGTTGCTTAAGATCCGGATATTTCCCTCCGGAGTTGGAAGGGACTAAAAGCTAAACTACAGTAAAAGATGGTGAATAATAAATGCACATAAATCAGACGTGAGATTATGATTCCATATAAACTTACAGGGAGAACAGTGCGAGCCGTCGTTCGGATTTGTGTACACTCACACAAACACGCACACACGAGTGTGTGGGGGAGAGTGAGATGGGGTACGGAGAAAGTATTGACTAATGTTTGAAGCACTATAGTAACTTCGTGTTTTGCAGTCAAGAGAGCGTAGGAGAGCTCAATGGGTTTGTTCAAATCGCTGTATTCGTAAATTGCCACTCGGAGAAGCAGAGAGCTCTTAAACACCAACTGCCCAGTTTGTAAAGTTGTCAGGCTGTCTGCCTGCAACCCCCCCCCCGCTGAAATCTTTGGAAGGGAATGTCTCAGTCCTGCCAATTTAAGTGATATTGTATTAAAACGGCTCCTCAACACTGACGGTAAATTAATATTTGAGAGAAGCACGACTGTATTGAGCCTTTTTATCTCCCCCTTGTTCCGTCTGTTATCTCCACCACTCCTAAATTGCTCAGACATTGTATGTCTCTGTGGATGCTCGGCGCTGAGATTGTGTTTATTTGCATTTACAAGTAAGCAGTCATTCAGAGAGAACTGGCTTTATTGAAGTTCAGTTCAAGCTCAGGCAACTGCCTTGCTGTAAGGAGATCCAATAACCTGTGCTGAAAGGTCAACATGACATTCCTCCCCTTTGGACAAAAGGTCTCAAAATTATTGTTTGGAGTTTTGCTGCTCCACAGAATGACGGAACTTGTGTGAGTTTGAATATAAACTAAGGGTTAAACTATGTTTTGCCCCCACAAAAACAGTTCAAGGAATAGTCATGATTGCCATCAGTTTAGAAAATGCATGACTTCTGTGACATTCACATCGCCCTCAGCAACAGGCATTTGCCGAGGTGAAGCGACCACTTCCAATGTAAAGTCTACGTAAACGGGCATTTCGGGCTCCTGGATTCAAAACTCTTGCACTCACAAATCACTATGGAAGTTTTAAAGAGCATTTTTAGTCTAATGTGCAGCCCTTGAACGCATGTTGAAAGTTAAACTCATAGAACTTTGACCAATCAGGGACTCGGATATGGTAGCGATGTGTGGGGAGCATCCTTAAATTCATGGAAGTGCCAACCGTTTGAAAATTGATCACGAAGGAGAAATTCATAATTGTGGTTTGTGCACGGCTGGAATTGTATGACCCCAAGTCAGTCATATATTGGAATGGAGCTGTGGAAGAAAAAGTCTGGAGCCAGATTTGCATTGCCTCAACATTTTGCACCATGCCTCTTCCAACTGCAGGTGCATGCACTTGTATCAGGTAGCGACAGTCCAGTGTGAACACCATATATCAAAAGTGCGTTCAAGAAGCAGCCTTCAGCAGATTTCTGAACAAATGCCCGGTGTGTACGCTACATCATAGAAAAAGCAAAATAAAATGGTGTTATTTTTCAATGTATTGGACTATAAAGGCCTAAGCAAGAATTTTATATGTTAAAGTTCAGGAGAATAGGCTTTGCAAGTATGTGTTTTAGAAGGGAACTCAGAAGTCTCCAGTTTTAAAGAAATAAAAGGTAAGACCAGGATCTGTACAGTGCACAGTGCTGGTATGTAGAACATGTTTAGTTTTTCTGCAAGCCCCTCTGAGTTTGTTCTAGGAGTGCAGTGGCTGCAAAAGCTGTCCATTCAGCAGAACATGTGAAACCAAGAGTTTGCCCAAAGTGTACAGAGGCCACTCTGTATTTTTGCTCAGAAATCAACTAGGCTGTTTTTAGAGCAGCAGAATGCAACACTGCTGCCCAGATGTCTTGCGTTGCATGTTCAGTGTTACTGGACTCATTCCTTAAAAATAAAATCTAATGAATCTGCTCTACAATGCATTCAATGCAATGTACATGGGTTGGCAAAATTGTATTTAGGGCAAATATAAGACTTCTGTGAATGCCTTTAGTCGCACGCATCTGTATGGAGGTTGACCGGTGCTTTGGTTGTCTTGGTCCATGGAGAGTTGTAATGACTCTTGCTATTTCCTTAAGGCTCGTAATGCCACCTTTAAGGGACGTCATGTAAATGTAACATATCATCGCTGTGCGTAAGGTTAATGCATTGTGAAGTATTGGTAAGGATAATCTACACTACATACTTATGATGTACGGGTGATGCTGTCCTAGGGTTCTCTAACACCACACTAATGGTGAGTGAGGTACATGTACTGCACATTAAGTGTGCAGGTTTCATGTAGGTGCCTGTAGTATGTCAATAAAAACTACACCCTAATTTCCAACAGTTAACTGCACACTCTGTGCTTGCAGCCCAACACTGCAACAGCACTTATGAGACCCAGCGCAGTGCGCAGGTTTTGAGGGGGTTGTAAAAAAATAAAAATCTATATTACATGCCTGCGTCTCACCTACAACACCCTTACATTTTGTTTAAGTGTTGCCATGACCCGTCCCCTGCAGCATGCCTGTAATAAAAAAAATTGCATAGTGTCTGTCTATGGGTTCACCGACTGGTCTATAATCTTAACATTTCGTGCGGACCAGCTGCATGCTCCATATGGATTTACTCATGTTTCACCTGACAGCCTATATCCGTCATGTCAGGGCAGTTGTGACTAAAGCACAACATCACATGGTAAAACACAAATATCCCCTTCAAACTCTCCAGAATGGTGGTGGTGGAGTGATCATTTGGAGTTGTTTTGGAATCACAGAACCTCATCCGCTCTATTTCATTCAGTTGATTGTGAAGGGTTTTGTTTCAAAGCATTATTTTGATCCGTGAAACAGCATAATAATCATGGATGAGTGCAGGAAACTTCCTAAATCTCACACTGTAATAAAACTCACAAGGGTTCACTTGCAAGTGAAACAAGATCCAAATTTCGTAAGGACCAATGTTTTTTTTTTTTTTTTTCTTCCATACCATGCTCATCTGATTGGCACATGGGTTGAGTAATCAAAACTTCCACTTTTCTTTGTACCACCCAGAAAAAAAACACAGGTCACTGTGCCCATCTCGTCTCCCAACAGGCTTAATTTTTGCACTTCAAAATCAAACAGATGACATTCAAGAATGCCAGTCCAGACTACGTTTGGGTTATTTTGCATGAACCCAATCGCAATCAAATCTTCAACATTGTCTTAAAAAATATAATGACAGTACCAGTACTTGCCTTATTTAATTTGAAATTTTGATTTCGACCATCATAAAATATATATATATATATATATATTTATATACACACACACACACATACACACAACTCTTAGGACTGACAAAAAGCAGACTTTCTTTTTCCCATGACAGCATGCCTGACAGCTGTTTCCAGTAAGCAGTTACATACAGAGCTAGCTAGTTAGTGTCATCTCAGTAAATATGGCAGAAGACAGCTACCCATCACAATGCACAAGCAAAGAGCCAGAGCTTTTGCAATTAGACTCGTCAAAAAGAAGCGACTCTTTCCGCAGCTTGCATTAAGAAGTAGCTCAAGTGGGGATTGTATTTTGATATGAATTATCCATACAACGTTTTCACCTCAAATGAAAGCATCTCTACAGCTCATGAAAGTCCTGTCACAATCATAATTTTCAGTCTTGACACCGTTTGTTTGGGTTTTTCTGATTATTTTTGTCTAATTTATTGCAAATATCAAACAGGGAGAAATGCTGTCAGCAGTTGTGCCACTTTTTTCCACAAACCTCATTTGATTTAAGCAGAAGAAAAGCTGAAGAAAGAAGAGATAAACATAGTGTATTAGCTGCATACTAGTTTTTGGTGAGCACTTTTGTTGTGAAGATGAGACCTGGGAAGCCCGAAGGCTGTTAGCATCTTAAATAAAGCCTTTTTTCTTCATATGCTGACAGTGAATTAATCTGTCAGCCGAGTCGCCTTCAGCCTGTGACTGAGAATCACAATGTGCAATACAAAAGAGTCAAAACTCCAAAGTCTGTAATATAATTCCTGACAAATTTGTAAGGTGCAATAAATGTGATGTTTCAGTCAGTGTAAAATGGATCAGGCCTATGGCAGTCTTTTAATACAGTAGCAGCTCAGGAACCGCCACACCACCTTTGAGACTCAGACTTTCTAATATGGAATGATCAGATTGTGAGCTCTGCCACAGTCTGAGCTTTCCTGCCGTGGCTGAGACAAACAGCTACTGCGGAGAGGCTTCAGCAGGTTTGGCATGCAGAATGTTACTGTGTTCAGTGCAATTTAAGTCAGCGTACCATGTCCGCCCTGCAGAAAGTGAGCATGGTTGCTTTTGTTTTAAAAAGGAAGTTTTATTGATGATTGTAGTGGAAAACAGGCCTTGTATCACCTTGAATGCATCGTATAGATATTTAAAATAACAAAAAGGTTTTTTTTTTAGATAAAACTCAAAGTAATGAATTATTTCTTGGCAGAAATCAAATAATGCATGGATTTAGTCATGAAAAATGAATAAGGTTACTTAATCTTTTTCTCAAAAGTATGATTTTCTCATGTTACAGTTCAACAATTCTTGCACGGAGATGTTTCAAAAGAGCAACAGAGTGAAAACGTAAAATAATTTCAAACTTTTTACTTCTGAGTCCTTACTGCACTTAAAAAATCATCTAAGCTTAACAGAAAACAATAATGCAGACAATCAAAGTTCTGAAAAAGGGGAAACACGACAAAGAAATATATGGAGGTCCTCTTTTCTCTGAGAAAAAAAAAAGTTACGTGGCTTCCTTTTCTTATTATCACAAAGTAAACAATCAGAAAATCTGGTAAACTCATGTGCAAACTAGAGTTAAGCAACAAGACGGACCGAGCAAAAATCCATCCGGAGACCTGTAGCCTGGGGGCTGGTACATAAACAAGAGCCATGGATGTATAAACACAAACACACTGTGCAAATATGTGTCCTGCTCTGCAGCTGTACATAGTATACTTCACACTCTAACAGGAACTTATTTTGTTTTGTTTTTGTATAAATGGACCACATGAAGTGCGGCACACTAAACTCCACATTACCCCCCAAATCAATCAATCAATCAAACTTTATTTCTATAGCACTTTTCCTATGAAGCATAACACAAAGTGCTTTACATTAAAATAAAACAGATTAAAAACCAAGCACAACCATAAAAATGTAGACCCCCCACCCCCAACACACACATGCAATCCACCCAACCCCTTTCACAATTCCCACCCCCTTAGCTGATGGAACCCATTGGGAAACAGGCTGAGCAAGGAGAAAGTTGGTTGGTGGACCCATTATAGTTGGGTCCTCTTCCTCCGTGGACAACCACATAGTCAGTCTAATGCAGCATCACAGGCGAGGACCCAGCCCCACCACAGCAAGGTAGCGAGGCAGGTCCCCATCTAGAGCTGCAACAGCTGAACCGTAGCTGACCCAGAGGGAGAGGACCCAGCCGAGGAGGCACTGGATTTAAAAATAATAAAATATAAATCTAAAATTAAAATGGAGCATTTGATAAAAGCAACAAGCAATAAAACATGAAAATAAAAAATATTCAAATAAGCTATAAATAATCCGACGTAAAATCATAAAACATGAGAAAAATAATAAAAACAGGATAAATTAACATAATAAAATAGAAACTAAAAGCTCATTTAAATAGATAGGTCTTGAGCCTTTTCTTAAAAACCTCTATGTTCTCTGCGGTCCTCAGGTCCTCCGGCAGACTGTTCCATAGACGGGGCCATAGTATTGAAAAGATGCCTCTCCATAATTTTTGGTTTTCACATTTGGAATGATTAGTAGACCAGTGCCAGAGGATCTCAGGGTCCGCGAGGGTTCATATTTAACTAAAAGATCAGATAAATAAGAAGGCGCAAGACCGTTCAGACATTTAAAAACAATTAAAAGTATCTTAAAATCAATCCTGAAGCAGATGGGGAGCCAATGCAGGGACTTTAAAACCGGGGTGATGTGAGCTCGCCTTCTGGTCTTGGTGAGAACTCTTGCAGCAGAATTTTGGAGAAGCTGAAGGTTCTAAATGCTATTTTTTGGAAGACCTGCTAGAAGGGCGTTACAATAATCAACTCTACTAATTATAAAAACATGCATCAGCGTCTCCATATTAGCAAGAGAGAGAATTGGGCGGACCCTAGCCAAATTTCTAAGATGATAAAAACCAGTTTTAATCAAAAATGCTGCCCATGGTTATCTACGGAAAATTGAGTAATGACAGTTGGAAATTGTCAGACGAAGAAGAGAGCTTTATTCTGAGCTTTAAACCCTTGAACCCTGCTGTAGCCTGGCCTTCGGCAGTATGTGTGGGTTATCTCAGCTGGAACACAAAGCTGTGACCTCATCAGGGCGTGTGCGCAGTGTTTAAACAGACATCTTAGTGTTTTTTGTCAGCAAGACATTTAGAAAAAAAAGGATTTTAGCAACTCACTGCAGTTGCCATAAATCATAAATACAGACCCAATCTGATCATCTTTTGAGCTATTTTAGAAGTGTTCCCAATTGTATTTTAGTTCAGTTAATTTATCGTAAAAAATCTAATAATTAAAAAAAAACAATATACTAATTTATACACTAGCAAAAAAAAAAAACAATCTCACAATGTATTGTTAATTTCAATATCATTATCTATATGAAGAATTATCAATATCAATAAATGTATCAATAAATAAATAGGTGTTTATTACATTCATCATGGGGCTCAGAAATCAACAGAAAAAGAGACCATGACATCATCCATTGAGTGATTTAATCCAAAACTTAAGATCCTCTCTTTGCATTTGTTTTTAAATTGACACATTTTTGGATATTGTTTTATCTCTTTAGTTCATTCCACAGTTTCACTCCAGTTATTATAATGCAGAATCTTTTTAAAGTTTTTCTAAGCTTAATTGTTTTTGGCTCCCCTTAATCTGTATCCTTCTCTTTCAAAAAACTTTGGAAGTGATTTGGAAGCAAGTTGCATTGTATTTTGTACAGAAATCGAAATGTCTTGAACACTATAAAGTCAGATCATTTTAGTATTATAAATTTGACAAAAAGGGGATGGTTGTGTTCATGGTGTTTATCACACTTTTTAGTAAAATATAAAGAGGATGGACAGTAGACTCATCTTTTAATTTGGATAATGTCATTTTATTCCAAAATACATAAACTGTGTAGTCTTCTAGGACATTGTTTCTGCAGGGCAACAGGAATTGATTAGAAGTTTACCACTGAGCAGGAATGTTGGCATGAAGCAACCCCGCCCCCCTTCCCCTCCTCAGAATTTTCTACAACACAAATGTGCTTTTTTTCAAATTGCATTTCTTTTGTCTGCTTCTGATTCACAATGATTTGAATAAGAAAATACCCTAAAATGCAACATTTCAGTTATTTCTTTATATATACATATCCTCTATCATGAGAAAAATGCCACAAGAACATAACCGAAAACACAATTTTCATCGGTGGCATAAAGAGAATATTTTTTCAAGCAGTGTAGATCTGTAATATCTTGAAAGAAGAGACTTTAAATTGTCATTTTTACATTCAACTTAAAAAAAAATCTAAAGTTACTTTAAACACAAGATAATGAGATTTCACAAATTTGCGATGACTTTCCTTAATGAAACCGGATAAGTTATTCCTATAGGAGTGTTTTGCTGGGGAATCCAATAACCTTTATGAATGGGTCATGTGCTCAATAGAATCCCATGAGAACACAAGGACCACTCACCCATTACTGAGGATGAAATGAAGCAGCCGTATATCACATGGACTGGTATTCCCAACAGGGTGATTAAAGTGTGTTCCTTTAAATTCTCAAGTGTTTTATATCAGCTGCTTTTTTTCACCATTAGAATGCTTTAAAAATTCGAGACATAGTAAGGGTTGGAAGAATGAGGATCATTCTTTTCTACAACAGGACAAAATGACCACTGCACTGTTCTGGAGTGAAAAAACTCATTTTAGACGCTCCTCTTTTTCTCACCTCCTCTTCACACATGGGTGACTGTATGATGTCTGAAATAAAATGAAAAAAGAAGAGTAAACCCAAGACAATACTGTTATTTTAGATCGTGAAAAAAAGCCCACAACAATGGCCATAAGATTGGAAGCATAAACATTAATAGCATTTTCTCTATAAAGTGTAGTTTGTTAAATGTCCCACTCCAACTATTTTTTTAATCTTAAATTCATTCTAAGTTATCTTTTTTATGATTGTGCAGTTTTTAGCTCAAATTTAAAAAGGCATTTGTCGTACGCACAAAGATAATTATGTAAATGGGCGCACAGAACTGTTGTTTTTAATATATAACAGCTTTTTTCTGGTGACCCATGATTTTTTGCATTTTCCTCCAATTTGTCCCAGTTTGAGCAGCAATATCCTGAGTGGACTGGTGAAGACATATGGGTTGGTTCTGCGTGGGAAAAAGCTGCTTGTCGACCAAAGTCGCGCTCCCAAATCGTTGTTCCTGAGTTAGCAATGTCCCTGCTCCCTCCCAGGTGTGGATCCCTCAGCATAATTAAGGTGGGATCTGCCAGGACTTCTGGGCCAGGGTCATTCATCAACTGGATCACCAGTTAGATTAATGTGCTTGCTTGCTGCAGCGCTGCAATGGATTGCTGCCACTTGCTGAGATCATTAGCGCCGGCCTCCGTGTACAACTGCGAAGAGCTGCGCTCAGTGGAGGTGGAGATTTGCAGCTTTGCATACTAAATGAACAGTCCATCATTACCTAATTAAGAGATTATTGGAGACACTTGTGTCCAGTCTCCTGGACAGTAAACCATAACTGAAGGGCAAACTAGATAGATCAGCTCCACCTGCACAGTGGCAAAGTGCAGAGTAATGAAAGTGCTGACAACAGGAAGCGCAAAACAGAGAATGCATTATTACACAACACATACATCCTGGGGGAAATCTGAATAATAACTCATCTCTTTTATAAAGCCAGCAGTTATTGCAGATCCTGCTGACAGGTTGATGATAAAACTGCCAGCGAAAAAAACAAAAACACACTTTTTATCATGAAATAGCCCCTTGATGCTAATCTTAATAGTAATTATCCCTTTATATCAAATGACAGCAGGTAAACACTTCATTTTGTTCTGTTTTGTCTAACAGAATCAAATAAACTTGACATGTTTACTCGAAAAATAAATCTCCTTCAGTAAATCCAATACTTGTTGACCTCATAGCTGCAGAAATGTCCTTAAAAGTACACAAATGAAGATTTTAGATTCATTTTCAAAAGCTTGTTTGTTACATAAGACACTATTGCAACAATGGAGCACAGTTCTGCTTCATTCAATCTTAATGGAAATAGAACTGCACACTTTTTCCTGCATGCTCTCTTTATGGACTGTCCATCTGTGAATGTGGCTGTCTCCCATTTGGTGTTGACCGCATGGTGTAATGTGGGTGTTCAGAACTTTTTTTGTTATTAAGCTGAAAGTCCGAAGCACGAACAAAACCCTAACGCTCATTACAAAGCTCCACACAAACGGAAATTGGTTCTATTTGTTTTGACCTTGCAGATCTATTTTTTTTTTTTTGTCATAATATCTAATATTGCATCAAACCATCATTGAAAATGTGTTTTTCAATGAAAAATATATGCAAACACAGACACACTGCTGCTTTAGAGGGTGACACATTATACAAACGCAGGTCAAGTATCTCGCCAAAGCAGATTTATAAAAGCCTGAAAATAAACCTGTTTTTTCTTTTCTTTTCTTTTTTTTTTTTTTTGTCGCTAGCTCCATTAAGCATTTACGAAAATAAAAGCAACATTTGACAATAAAAAATAAATAAAAAATGATTGTGTTAAATTCATGACATCTATAGCTTGCATTTAAAAATTTAAGCTCATTCTGCATACAAAACGACCAGAAATAAGAGGACACTGTTCGCCTTGTTTAAATCATTTTACAGTTTCACACTGAGATTTGAGGGGAGAGCTGAGCAGGGCTTCTCTGGCTCTAAGCCTTCCTGTATATGAGGCTTGTTTTTCATTGAATGTGTCAGGAATCAAGAGGGCTAATCCCTCAGAGACTTCAGATGAAAGTTTCAAAAGAAATAATGAAAGCCACACTGCCTGAGGGTGCATATCAGGGTGAACGTACAGCAAGTTGGAGAGAACAGCAGCAGCGCACGACAAGAAGCAAAGGAAGAACATAACAGCTTCCCTTGCTGCCACCCCCACCAGTCTAACTATAAATCACATATTTTGTCTCCAAGACATAAACAAATACATAGCAAAGCACATCAAAAACTGGGCACAGCATAAATACTTACAAAACGCGGCTTTTTGCAGCTTGTATTTCTAAAATATCCAAATGATCCATAAATATGACTAGAGACTTTAAAATAAGCAAGATGAGTTTCTTTTTTTTTTTTTTTTTTTTGCGTCTTGCTTTTTGTCAGAATTGCCTCCACCAGTGTTGAGAAATCTAAGAAACCTTTGCAGTTTGTGACAAAGTCCTGACTGCACTTTGTAATTAAAAGTTTTCAAAACACATGTTGAAGTTTATAAAAGATCAACTTTTACTTTTTTTCTGTAATGTTTGTGTTTTTTTAATCATTTAACATTTGGTTTAATAGTTCTATTAACCATGCAACATTAAATGCATCATTTGCCATCATTTCTAGCAAGACTTATTCTACATTCACAATGGGCATATGAAACTTGCTAAGATTCCTCAATAAGACTTCATTCAGTTTCATGTGGCTCTGTTGCTGAATAAAATGAATGAATGATTAAAGCAAATTAAGATATTAGGGGTATTGGTTAGTTAGATTTTTGAATTTATGATTGAGGTGCTCCAATAACAGATGAAGTGTTTGAAGTGTTTTACACTGCTGTTGATATCACATTAAATCAAGGTGTTATCAACAAAAAATGAAATAGATTTCAAATTGAGAGGGACATTTGGATATACACTGATTTTCTGTTAGCTCTGCTGATTAGAATAAGTTTAAAGTAGGTGTTATCTTATGCTGCACAACAGATTTTGGTTACTTTCTGGAGGGGAAGTGCTAAATACATGTACTTGCACATACTTTAGGTTTTTCTCAATTTGAATGAATTCATATTTATACTTAGGTTAACATATGTAGTTAGTAGGGAAAACGGTGACAGCCCATCAAAGTAAACTGAGGCATGGCAACTAAAAATTCCATTTTGACTTTTTAATATTCATTAGAGTAATTATGTCACACGAAGATGATCCTATGTGGCAGAGGGTGTGTTTCATTGTGAAAGGAACTCTAATGTGGCTTTTTAGTAATCATGAAAGTAACAACAGTATAAAAGCAAAGCAGTGTTGTATTTTCCAAATTGTGTGATGGGACTTAATAACTCCTGCTTGGTTTTGGTAAGGGAGAAACAGGCCTAAAAATCCCCACAAGAGTTCAAGGGTTGCAAACCCCTGCCCTGGACTGTCAGCAAGTTCTTCAAAAGGACTTTAGACTAAAAAAGAAGCGTTTCTGCTATAGGTTTTGTGTGTAGATGCAGTAGGGGTTCTGAATTGTGTTTAGTAAACACACATTTGCCTGAGCACAAGAGCCTATCGCCCTTGATAATGTATATAGCATGTGTTTGTGTGTGTACATATGTGTTGGTGTGCCTAAAAATGTCAATGGTTTGTGCCATTAATGGATATTTTGTGAGATATTTTGTGCAGATGTTTAAATATGTGGATGTGTGTATTTGCTCCCTAAACAAAAAATCTGCTTTTAAAAAACTTGACATGTGTTAATACTGATGGTAAACCTCAAGCAACGTTCCTTGCCTGTTCTGTTGTTACCCCCTTCTAATTTCTCTTCTATCCGGTCTGCAACATAAAAGCTGTTAAAAATAAAATGAAATAAAAAACAAAACCTTTATCAAAGGGGGTTTTTACAAATATGCTATATGTTTGTGTCCGCAAACATCCTATAACTTATAACTATAAAATCTTTCCAACACAAAATGCTTCCAGTTTCATTCTGTTTGCTCAGTTACTGAACAAGACAAGTTAGAAGAGTAAAAAAAAAAAAAAAAAGCAAAACAAAAAAGACCAGAGCCAAAGTTACATGACTTAACGTCAACAGATCTGCGGTGCTAGATGAGGCTTCATGAGGCTTTAATCCTCCAATTCTACAATCCAGATAAACATTTGGTTTTCAAATGTCTGTTAATAGTTGAAAAAGCTGATGACCTTGATGACCCCAGAAGAGAATTATACGAGTGCCTATGGCTGTTGTAGTACAATCATCAATGTTTGACACCAGAATGGAAAACTTTACTCTGGAAAGTTCAGCCTGAAGAGAAAACCACTCCTTTTTTCAGGTCAAATGATCACTATAAGCCTAGTTCTCCACTGCCAGAATGTATTTTACCTACAATGTTTTTCCATAAAAGCTGTTTTGGAAATCTATGTGAATGCTACATGAATTTGATGGTCCTTTAAGTCTGCAGCTTAAATACAAATAATTACACAACTAAGAGACTTTTTAAATCATAAATTCTAAAAGCTTATCTCCACTTTTGGTGTCTCTCCTTTTACGCAAGGCTATCATTTACAGAAAAATAAGTATTTCAATGTTATTTGTCTGCATTGTAACCAAAATCCATCAAAAAATTTATTTTTTGTATGATTTTGTAAAAAGGAAGTTTGTTTTGTTAAAGTATGTTAAATATGCTGAATATTTGCCAGTCATTGTTAACAACAAATATTTAAAAAACTATCTTAACTGCAATGAAACACTCAGTAACAAGCGGTTTGAAGATTTTTTAAAAATATATACTATTTCTGAAAATGAGTGGTGTGAAAACATTTGAGTATTTAAAGTAAATACTTCCACTCTAACTGCTGCTTATCAGTTGACAGAAAACGTAAGTTTGTTTAAAGGTAACTAGGTCAGTTGGGCAAAATTATTTATATTTTTTTATAATGTGCTATGTGTCACAGCTGAATGGGGAGGATTGTGTAGGACTGAAAATAATAAAAAACATGACAAACTGAAGATGAAGAACAATAAAACATGAAAAACCTGAGGATGGTCTTGAATTGATCATGCAGACAGCAAAGCAAAACAGAAAAGACTGAGGAAGTGATCAGCTGGCAGGAAGCAGCTGTGTTGATTGCAAATTTGAAAGAGGTGTGCACAACACAAAACATGTGGCAGAAGAAGAAAACAGTGTTAAAAAAAATAAAACAACAAAATTAAAGCCACAAAGTTTCACTCTGTTACAGTACCACAAATTGCCAAAGAAGGATGTTCAAAGTTCTAAAAAAATTCACACTTAAAAAAAAAATATATATATATATATATATATATATATTTTTTTTTTTTTTTTTTACTCTAGACATTTATTTTGAAAGGGAGCTTGACTAAATTTTATTTTGTGATTTTAAGGTTGAGCCCCAGCATTTGTCCCTTCATCCTTTCATCCGTAACCCACAACCTTACCCAGAGTTCAGGTTGTGGGGGCAACAATCTCAGTACGGAAGTCTGTCTCTGAGCTCCTTTTCCAGCTTCAGCTGGAGAATACCAAGGGGTTCCAATGAAAATCTCCTTAGCCCCCCAAGGAGGGATCAGTTGGCATTTTAACAGATGCCCAAACCACTTCTGGCTCTAATGACTTATCTTAAAATTTATGGGCTGATTAAAATAAACCAAGAGACATTTTTTTGTGGATTTCCATGACTTTTTTTTTTTTTGTGCCAAATAAGGAGCAAAGTGTTTGTCATTTTTTGGAGGAGACCTGTAAAATGAGTCACAAGTCATATGTCAGAAGGAGATGTTATTATTTATGATATCTTCTACAAACAAATTATTATCACGTCCTTGACGTAGTAGACGAAACATCCAGACTCTGACTTCAAGGCTTGAGCCGATTAGCTCTCACCATAACCCCTGACGGAAACAAAATTAGAATGCCATACTGTTCCCAAACCATGCTCAATGAATGGAGAGCACCCTAATAGTGCTGGCAAAGAAATACATCTGCATTCTGCTGGTCATGCATATGTAAATCCTTTTATCTCCTCCACATAGTAATGACTCACAGGAAGGTGCTACACTAATATGCTACGCTAAAAGTTTGGAACTTTAAGGTAAGGCTTCAAGCATGAGCAGCAAAATGAACAAAAAGCTAGCATGAAGCCACAACAAAACAAGTGAAATTGTGTGCAGGCGTTCTCAGAGATATGAGCAATTACAGGACAATGCAATTTCCAGGACCAGAACCAAAACATAATGCCTTCGGTCACAACTGGCTACACCTATAACCAATCAAATCGGCGAATCGGGAAACATCTGGGATGCAGCTAAACTTAATTTACGAAAAACAGGATAAATGGGCAGAATGTTTCCAACTAGCAGCTCAGATGAAGGTGTGAATAATCAGACTACACAGGTGCAGCTTGTGCCTCGCAATCTGGCAAATTCACCATCAAGTCAGCTGTTACACATGGAACACGGAACAAGGATTGATCATCACAAGAAGAACGTACCTACAGTAGAAATAGCAGTTCTCACGGACCGGTGAAATTTTGGTCGAAAACCTTAAAAAAGTGTTAGCATAACAAGGGGTATGAAAGTACTGCTTGCAAAAATAAAGAAAGTGACAAAAATGAATAATAGAAAAAGAAAATGATACAAAAGTGAAGCAAAACAGCCTTTAAAGATGGAGATGACAACACCTAACAATGGGAAACTACAAAATATACTTGTCAAAACGACTACTCTTCATGATTCTTTAAACTGGCCTCATCTGTGTCTTAGTGTGTTAGATTTTTTTTGTTTGCCTTTATCCACCAGCAATCATGACTGTATTTGTTTAATACATTTTAACACTTTAAAATTTGAGAAAATAGAAATTATTTATAAATAAAACAAATATATAAGCATATTCTGGAATGAGCAAAAAGGTCATAAAAAAGTTCCCCTATCATGTCAAAAAACAAGCACATATCTCTCTAAATACAGATCAGTATGCTTCTGATTTAACAAAGGCTGGTGCACAAAGCAGCTCTCAACTGTTGCTTTGTTCTGCTGGCTTGAGATTTATTTTCACATGTTGCATCAGATGTCAGGAAAAATTAAAGTTTCGCAACTTGGTGAGGTTTTTGAGGGAGAAAAAGAAAGTTCACAATTAATTTTTTGATGGATTGACTCGATGAACTCCTCTTTTGCCATTGCATCCCATATCATGGAATAATTGAGCATAAAAATATACACAGAGTAAATGCACACTTTTCATGCATTTAAAAATAGCTGCCAAATCAACTGTTATGCCCAAAACCTGAGTTAGGACGATTGAGTGCGCCAACCTCATGTTTCTCTCTTTGAACATTTGTAGAGTAATTTAAAGGATTTATCATTGGCAGGACGCTCTGGGTGCAAAAGGGAACATTTGTCTAAGCACCTGTTTCGGAACATACAGTAGTTTTCCTTTCAGGGAAGACTAGAGGGGAAGTGTTCACAAGGACAAGAATCATGGACCTGTTCACAGGCGTTTGATAACACCCAGGCAGAGGTTAACGTTATCCACTGTGTCAAGAGATAAAGATTGAGGTTTGTTTTCTTTTTTTTCCATTACATTTCAAATACAATAAAAATCTTATCACTAAAGGTGGACGCTGTGGAAAGAAGAATCCAGGGTTATTGCTTTGGGTACCATACAGAGACTGACAAGTTATTACATGGCTCAATACTGCTGGAGTTATGAGAATAAAAAACAGATTATTGTAGTATTTACTGACATCCCAATATTATCCTGACATAATGTAGAAAAGAACTCTTAAACTGTTATGGTAAAAAACAAACAAAAACAAACACCAGTAATTTGTTCAATGCATACTTGAGTGTGATAAGTTGAATAAAATTCACTGAAGATCCAGTTTGTTTTCATTATGTATTATAGTTTACAACTTACAAATGCTTTTTGAAGAGTGATGATGTCTTGTGACAAGTACTGACTACAAAATGCAATGTAAAATGTTGGCCGGTGTCTACAAGAAATCAGCAGGTCAAAACATTATGGGCATTACTTAATTTAATTGAACCATAAACAATCCTGAGTATATAATAGCAAACAAATTGCTAATATGTCACTGCTCTGAAAGTATCGTCTTGGAAAAATAAAAGTTTAATAACAATGTTTCTTGTTAAAATTACCAATGAGTGCAAGTTTCCAAACCTTGGTTTTGAGGAAATGAACGGAAGAAGATGGATAGATGGATGGATGAAAATAGGTAAAATGGAATGAACCTAAATTGATTGTCATTGTGCTTATGTCATTAAGAAATATATATATATATATATATATATATGTGTGTGTATGTTTGTATGTATGTATACACACAAATAATGTCACATTTTTGGAATTTAAAGATAAAAACAAACATTTATAAAGGCAACATGACATAATTTCTAATGTTTCTGAACCAAACAACTGGTTTATATAGGGTGTTTTTTTTTTCCAAAAAACATGAAAAATTCAGAAACCAAAAGAGGCAGCTGGGTGCTGTACCCTAAAATTCATTGGACAGATTAAGATCTTCAAAATTTTATTTTAACTTACAAAGGATAGCAAAAAGGAAACATACCACAAAATCATTTCAAAACAGGATTTTGGTTTCAGGCAGCAGTGGATGCAGTTTGTTTTTCCCAGAAAGAATGCTTTGTTAACTCTGAAAATGAATTTCCCTAAAGAGCTGCCTTGTAAAGCACAAAGGGTTTACACTAATCAGGTAGTAATAATACTAGCTAACATCAAAAATGGTTCTATGACCTCTTGAAAGTAAAAAGTTTGCGTGAATTAAAAGTGTGAATGATCATGCAAGCATAGTGGGACAGTAAGAGGCATAAAATTATATTGGGATCTACTGTAATAAGGTTGAAAATGGAACACACTGGAGGATTAAATCTTTTTCTATAAACACAGGGAATGCACAATGGAACATAAATTGTGGTGGTACAACTAACATCTTTTTTTTGTAATATCAAGCCTTTGAGGCGTCAGTATAACGATTGTTCTATATGAATCATGTATGAGGGACTTCAGACACTGATCCATTTGTAAAAGGTTCGCAGATTAAAAATTACAGTACACTATAACTTTAAGATTCAAGATAAAAATGTTATCCTGAAATTCGGTGAAGGTCACAGAGAGCAGGAAAGAGAGAGGACATTTGCAGTTCAATTCCTGTCATGTCTGGAATCTAAAGCAACACAAGTCCTACCATCAATTCACAAGCCTCAACTGTCCAGTCTTTTTCTTTTTGTGATTCAAGAACAACAGAAAAAGATGACAAAACTAGATCACAGTTATCAAGAACTAAATATATCACATTTGTATGTTAGAAATGATTCTCTTGGCTTTGCTTACTTTTGCTATAGATTTTTTTAAGTGGCTCCAAGATGACAAAAGGAGATGAAAATAAAAGATGGCTCTCAAGGATGAAAATTATGCTAGTCTGTCTTATAGACACTTTGCGATAAAGTCATTGACTGTGTTATTTAATCCTTAATGGTGCATCAAACTGCTGGAGTTTGAAGCGAGTGAAACAAAGAAATGATTCAACTTCTTGATGGGTGGCACTGTACAAGCGAGGATTCCATATTTAAGCCTTCTTTTTCTATTCAGTAGAAATATTTGAGTGCACATTGTGACAATAGGGAAACATGAATAAGGCTAAGATTTAAATACAGTGAATTGAATTTGAAAAAGGTTAAGCTCAGTAATTCTTGTCAGCAAGAAAAAGACATCTAATAAAGGACTGGCACGTGATTTAAAAAAAAGTATAAATAAATATTAAAATGTTAGAAGTCTAAATGGTTGAAAAATATAATGATGCAAAAATATTGGCTGTAAATAGTAAATGTATGCTGTAATTTGCAGTTTTGACAGATTTACACATTTTTTTTAGGAATTTAGGCGCAAAGAAACATCTGCATTTAACAAAAGAGTTTTCAAAAACATTTTTCTAGAAATGTTGAAAAAAAAACAGCCGTTGAACAAACATTGCCATTTCACCAAGGACAAGACTCACTTGAAACAGTTCCATGCTCATCTGCAGGCAAGTCGTCACTTTTCTGCAGGTGCCTGTTGTGATTGGAAGTGTATAAATCATAGAGGAGGAAGGCTGTCAGCCATCATGACACTCCTCATAAACACTGCTGACCGTTGGCCATGGCATTGTATTTCTTCATTAGCTTTACCCATCACAGAGGAGAGCTGAAGGCATCATCCACATCCCCCGCTGGAAGGCAAACTCTGGCAGACGCGAAGGTAGCCCTGTAGTCTGGAGTGGAACGCTTTGAATTGTAGTAATGTCTCCTTGGCAAAATTTAAGAACAAGTGCAAACAGCACTGATGTAGAAAGAAAAAAAAACTCAACATTTGATTGCAGCGAGTTTACATCACACTCTAATATAGCACAGGCTTTTATCAACAGGAGCAAGTTGGGACACTATGATTTGATGTTTGCTTCACATTAATATTTTTCTCAAGGCTGTTATATTAATGAATATGGAAGCAAATCACAGGCGATATGTAGTTCTGCACAGAAAACATTTGATGACGACAGTTCAGCGCCAAAGCAGCCGCTTGATTTGATGGTTTTCAGAGATGTTCTGCAGTACTTCCAAATGCCCTACAAGCTCAGGGTTTTTTCATTAATGATTGGAATAAGTGCCTGTCTGGATAAAGTGCAGTAATAATAGCAATAATAAAAGACTGAAAACAAAATTAGGTCTTGAGTGGAATTTTCTGAGCACCTGTATTGGTGCTAGGACTGAGACTCACTCATCATCAGGATGAAATTAATGGGGGTTTTTTTCTTCAAAGTTGCATTTTATTTTTCTCAGTCTTTCATAAAGGCCAGACTAAAATCCCCAGAAAAACAGGTCATGTTTGTATTGCTGGTAATGTCACACATCCATATGTCTCATTACGTTTTGTAACAAACACAGTACCCACAATGTAGTTTTTATTTCAAACTACTCACACATTTTAATGACTCAAACAAACCACATAAATATTCCGTGTATATTATGTTGGTAGAATCTGTGAGCAGGGGCTACTTTTTCCATTCATAAAAATATCCATCCATTTTTCAAATCTGCTTCTTCATCTGATTCTTCATTTGAAAAACAAGTGCAGATGTCTTCAGGCTTGTCGCTGTGTCAGGGTTAATCAAAAGTCAACACCAAATCAGAGGCCCTGATTGGTCAAAGTTTGACCTGGTTTACGTGTTTTGTAAGAACAGCCTAAAAATAGTCATGAAAAATTGTGTAGCTATGTATAGACATTTGAACACTAAAGACCAAAATGCACATTTACATAGGCTTTTGATTGGAAGCTTCAGGGTCACGAGGTTGCTGGAGCCTATCACAATCACTTTTGTCTTTTTAAAGACAAAATGATGTATCTTATTGAACAATCCTAAATTAAACAAAACAGAAGCAGACATCAGGAATCAGGCTAAGAACATACCGACATAAAGGAGTCTGCATTGTCCCATTAACGTTTGGTTGGTTTTTGCAATCACTCCATATCAAACTCAGACCTGCCGGTGCCATAGCCAGCTTAAAAAGGAGGATCAGAGCAATTATTAACATGATACATTGGCATGATTGTAGGCAAAAATTACAAAACAAACATACTTGACTCTATAAGATAGCACATAAGTGAAAGTAGAGTACAAAAGCTCTCTGTGACTGAGCATTTTATGTTTCTGCATATGACCAAACAAGCCCATCTTTCTTTAATTTAACACCAAACAGTAAGGCAATGAAAAAAAGCACTTACCAACACCCACTGCATCAGTTAAAAAAAAAAAAAAAAGATTTGTGCTGAAGCTCAGAAAATTAAGTAGAATATGAGAACAGGCCAGTAGGGATTAGGGAGCAGTGAACAGTGATGTTCAGGCATGGTTTAATGCAAACGCAGTTTGACTACAGGCTAAGACTTGAGTCAGCCCTGTGGTTATTTAATTACATTTTACAGTTCAAATTGACTAGTTCATGTTTTTCTTGAATGACCACATGAACTTTACAGCTATCTGACTTCCATCATGTTACAAACATAAGAGCAGCACATAGTCACACTCCTTTAGAATAATTTCAAGCATAAAGGACAGCTTGATATATCATGGAAAAAGCTAAATGATGCGTGAAACAAGTTACTCTCAAAATGTTGAGGAAAAATGTATTTTAGCATCTACATTGACATTATGACACAATTCTGCACTTACACTACTAAACTAGTCTGTCTAGTCTACACTACTAATTTCAATTCTCACTTCAATACTGTAGAAAAATAAATCTTTAGATTCAGGTATCAGCATCCACACCATCTTTATCCTTGAGAGCTGTTGCTGCTCCCCTGCAGGACTACATGCAGACAAATAACCACACTTTCAAATTCCACCCTTAGGGCAACTTGGAAGAAAATATCCCTCATTTCTTAACTTGCATGTTCTTTTTTTTTTTTTTTTTTTATTTGTTTACTGTCTGAGAAATAATGACTTTAACAGTTAAATGTTTCATCAGGTCATGATGCTTCCATAATGTTTTATGGACTGCCAAGACAATGAGAAGTCACTTGGAATTTAGAAAAATGGTTTAAGGACTCATATTTGACAAACACAAACTTGAATCAATTGTAGAAAGGGTTGTATTTTATTCAGATTAGCTTTTATCCATTGGCTGCCTCCTAAAAACAGAATAGATTTTAAAATACTCTTTTTTAAATACCAAACTTAACACAAGCATACTGTATCTTATTTTAAAGACCTAATAGTTCCAGATTTTCCATAGTACTGCATTCCAAATCAGCGGGTTGTCTGTCTTGAAGTTGAGTCATGAGAACTGGACTTAAAATCTAGCTGCCATGACTCAATTTCAAAACACCTGGATGAATGAGAACCTTCACTGACATGATTAGCAGGTTGTTAAAATCCCTCTCCAATCTTCTTATGATCTATTTTAAGTGTCCCCAGTGGTCTTCTAATTGTTGTTTGTTTTAACCACTTTTTTTTTTTAATTTAGTTTTCTAGGACATATTTTCTGTAAAGCAGCAGTACGTCATTAGGAATTTGCCTTTGATTTGTGGATGGGACTGTTGGTGTGAAGTAAGCCCACCCACTTCCCATCATACATCTGTCTACATGCTCACCTGCCAGCTTAGAGCCACTCACAACCCCTTCCAAACATTACCAGTGCAACAACGTCAAGCAGCATTGGAGCTATGCAGCCGTACAGTTTTGAGCCAGATGCCAGCTCAGACGATGATTATCCATACGTAAATGGATCTAGTTGTCTACAAGTGGATGCATCAGAATGAAGCTTGTGAGCTTCGGAATATAGCTTCTATATCACAGTTTCAAGGTTTTTCCAACTGAATTTTTTCATCTGATCCTGACTTACAATGTTTTAAATAAAAACAATTCACAAAAATGTAATTTTAAGTGTAATTTTTCTTTGTTGGAAGGCAGACAGATTTAGACATTTTCTTTTGTTAAAATCCTGTAGTCAAGGTTGACATGTATGACTATGAGTCATGCATTGTACTGATGCTGCTTCAGATTCAGCCTGAGTCACTTTAGAAAACGCTGGCTGTTTTCTTCACCTTTCTCTGTCTCATCTCTTTCTTATGTATGGTTGCATACAGTATTGTTATCACTAATGTGTGTCTCTTCTGTGCGTAAACAGATGTTCCAGTGTTGCTCTGTTTGTCTACTTATTTTTCTCTCATTGCTGCTGATACTAACCAATCCTTTATGTCATCTTACAGATGTTCCAGTGTTTTTCTTCCTGTTTGTCTCTTTTCTGTCCTGCTGAAACCTATTTGGAGAGACTATTTGCTGTTCGGGTCTGATTCTGCTTGATGTTCTTTTTCCTAATTTTCTACTTAGTTCTTTCTGTCCGTTGTTACTCGTGGCATCCACAGGGAGGAGATTAGACCTTAAACCCTTTGACATAATCTGTAGTTCAGGCTATTTTTTTAAATAAAGTTGAGAGAATTTGGATTATTACAATTATTTGGCCTTGATTGTGTTGCACAAAATTTAATTATTTTGAATAAATTGGAATAAAACAACAATAATTAATTTTGCTCCTGTTGATGCTCCTGTGATTTGTGTGGCGCCTTGAGACAACACTGGTTGCAGCGTGTGCTTTTTAAATCAATGAAATTGTATTTAAAAAAATACAAATATAAGTAATACAGGGCTGCACGGTGGCGCAGTGGTTAGCGCTCTTGCCTCACAGCAAGAAGGTTCCCGGTTCAAGCCCTGGCTGGTGGACCTTTCTGTGTGGAGTTTGCATGTTCTCCCCGTGCATGCATGGGTTTTCTCCGGGTACTCCGGCTTCCTCCCACCATCCAAAAACATGCTTCATAGGTTAATTGGTTACTCTAAATTGTCCTTAGGTGTGAATGTGAGTGTGAGTGTGCGTGGGTGTGTGATTGTGGCCCCTGCGACAGACTGGCGACCAGTCCAGGGGTGTACCCTGCCTTCGCCCATGAGTAGCCGGGTTAGGCTCCGGCAACCCCGTGACCCCGAAAGGGATAAAGCGGATTGGAAAATGAATGAATGAATGAATAAGTAATACATAAAATACCTTAAGCAGAGTTTATCAACACATCTGTTTCTCATTTAAAATTGTATTTTCTAAAACTTGGACTCAGACATTCATTACGATCATAATTTCCTGTTTGCACCAGCGGTTTGGTTTCAAGTATACACTTTAATAACTTTCCATAAAATAAATTAGATGTGGCTTGTGTTAGAAGTAGCTGCTTTATCCTCGGGGTATCAGGGACAAAATGCTTA
Source organism: Adrianichthys oophorus (assembly GCA_036245035.1). Lineage (NCBI taxonomy): Eukaryota > Metazoa > Chordata > Actinopteri > Beloniformes > Adrianichthyidae > Adrianichthys > Adrianichthys oophorus. The sequence goes on along the minus strand of BSAI01000125.1, from coordinate 14,878,273 downwards.
TGATTAATAATTCATGTGATCTGTTTGATCCCCATCACCATAGAAATGGCATCCCCCAGCTTAATCCTGATCAGGCCCAAAATTGCACTCTCCGGAGGACGCTACACCTTGCTTCTTGTCTAATGTCTCTGTTCTTCTCGTCGCTTTGATATGCACTGCATCCCTAAGACCATGTGTTGTTAGGGGGAGGAGGGAATATCATTTCAGAGCAGACTTCAAGTGGCAGGATTAGATTTCAGGTGGCAGAGTTGTTAACAGAAGTACTCCCCTTGTATTGGAGGCGCAGAGGGGAACTGGCTGCAAAATGACAGGAAGTGCAGCCAACTTTCTGCACAACATTTATTCACTTTTGGACAACAGCTCATGAAGTGTATATTTGGTATTCTGGACACATTGAAAGAAAGTAAAGACATTGACCACAGAATAAAATATTAAAGTTGTGGTTATTCTTTGAGAATATTTTATTATTCTTTCTTCACAGCTTTTTTTTCTTAGAAAGAAAACAGCTTTACAATATGCACATTCATCTAGAGATTTTCCTCCATGACCCTTTTGTGCGAAAGATATGCAACACATCAGCTTGTTTTATTGGAGTACAGTAAGGTTAACGTCTGTGTTTCAAGGGATTATTAGAAAAACACAATGGAGAGATAGAGGATTAAAACAAGATGCATTTGAATCCCCTGCAGCACATTGGTCATCTCACTATAACTTGAAGCACAGGTCTATAAACAATAGAGGAAATGATGTGGCAGACAGCGTGATTTCATTTTTTAGGCAGCAAAGTGTCACATTATCGATTGCAGCGGTGTGCACTTAATCATAACAGAAGAATTTAAACTGTCTGGCCATAATAGGGATTCAGACTGGTGGTATTTGAGAAAAAAAAGCAGTAAATGTCAGTGTTAATCAATTATTTTAAATATTCCCATGACTGTAGCATTCAGCTTTATGTTCCTTTTTTATTTTTATTGACTTTCAGAAGCTCTAAAAATTAAGTCAGGCTGTTCATAACAATCCATGCAGGTCTCACGTTTCAGTATGGATTTACTGTCAGAATTTCCCAAAGAAAAAAGTATTTGTCAAATACAATGTTGATCTGAGACAAATAACTGAGAGGGCTATTATATGATGAGATTTAATTCTAACCATAGAAAATCATGCACATTTTGAAAAGATGATTAATGAAAATACATAAAAGCAGATGTAATGCAAGTGAACCCACTGTTTGTAACCTAGTTATTATGTTAACTCCTATATTTAAGCCTAGCTTAACAAGTACAAAACTTAAAAATAAAAGTAGTATTTTGGGTCACTAATACAGAAGACAGATTAATTAATTCATTCATTCATTCATTTTCCAATCCGCTTTATCCCTTTCGGGGTCACGGGGTTGCCGGAGCCTAACCCGGCTACTCATGGGCGAAGGCAGGGGACACCCCTGGACTGGTCGCCAGTCTGTCGCAGGGGCAAGACAGATTAAATGCTGGCAAAAAAAGAGGGGGAAAATAGATACATTATTGATTTCACAGGATTCAGAGGTTTCCACGAGCTTAAATAATTTAAAAAAGGATGGTTTGAGCTGAAAAAGACAGGAGACTTACAACTTTAACCCTGTAGAACTATTTGAATCATATTTGATGCACTAATTTCTGAGAATCGTATCTCATTAGCATGGTCCAAACTTGCCTTAACCCCATTGTAAAGAACTTGTTTCATGTTTTCTGCCCTGTAGTGCATCATCATTCCACTAGGGACAGTAGAAGGACTTTCCTGCTCCATAAAAATGTCTGCTTCCATGAAATCTTTTGGCAGGAAAAGTTTTGCTAACTTTAAATTATGGTGAGAAAAACTAATTTATCATTATTCATTTATTTTAAATGACCACTTGTATTAAAAAAAATAATATTTGTTCATAATATTCTTTTTAGTATAGTGTGCAAATATGTGGAATTTGAAACCGTGGGTGGGCTGCACGGTGGCGCAGTGGTTAGCGCTTCTGCCTCACAGCAAGAAGGTTCCCGGTTCAAGTCCTGGCTGGGGGATCTTTCTGTGTGGAGTTTGCATGTTCTCCCCGTGCATGCGTGGGTTTTCTCCGGGTACTCTGGCTTCCTCCCACCATCCAGAAACATGCTTCATAGGTTAATTGGTCACTGTAAATTGTCCCTAGGTGTGAATGTGAGTGTGTGTGGGTGTGTGATTGTGGCCCCTGCGACAGACTGGCGACCAGTCCAGGGGTGTACCCTGCCTTCGCCCATGAGTAGCCGGGTCAGGCTCCGGCAACCCCGTGACCCCGAAAAGGATAAAGCGGATTGGAAAATGAATGAATGAATGAAACCGTAGGTAAAAAAAGTTTTTATTTTTAATAAACACACTCGTGAATATTTTCGCATCCTAAACTTTTGTGTAATTTACTAAATCACATAATGTTTCATAATTGATATTTATATTTCCTTAAATATGTGTATTTTCTTACTGTTCATTTTTGTGCACTGATTTTTAAAAATAGAGTGATAAAACTAATCACCAGGTGCGTGTTCCTTGGATTTGATTCATGTGAAATCAGCAAACGTGTTAGTTTATTTCTGTTGCCTTTCCTGCTTCTGCTACATAAATATCAATTTGCTTTCTGACGTTTAGCTCTATAAAGCCTCTCTTTCATTATAGATACAGTTTCAATATGTTCTGATATAAAACAAAACCACTTTACATGACTGGATACATGTCAATAAAAACTCAAAAAATGTCATAGCCTATTGACTCAGCTACCCTAAAAAAGAACATGAGTGCTTAACTAGTTTGACAATATAAAATGATTTTTATTGAGTCTTTAACGATTAAGAATGAAGAGACAAGCTCTACATGAGTGGATGTGCTTTATCTTGCTTAGAAAATATAAAATAAGGTGTTATGTGTATGTTACATATGGTGAAATCACATTTTAATTTGCAAGATTAAAACTAAATCAGGAACAAACAACGAGCGAGCCTGCATTTTCGTACTTGGCATCATTTAAAGTTTTAGAACATTTTGACACTTTTTTTTTTTTACCCCATGATGATGAAACTTGCAGTTATTATTTATTTATTTTTTATTGTATGTGAAAATACAAATCTTATTCTGGGACATGGTGTGATTTAATGACTTATCCTTCGTAAAATGACTCAACCAACTGCCACCTACACATGCAGCTGAGAGCAAACATAAGCTTGTGTCACTAATGGGGGGAAAAATATCCCCTCATGTTGTAATCTAGGTCAAACATAAAATACCTCCAAGTGATTTTTAAGCTGAATGAAGTTATCGTTTCAATTTTAATGCTATAAATACTGCAAACTTAAGAAAGTATGCGTCTATTTATGTCAAGATTAATACTAAGGTCCCCTAAGCATTGGGCTGATTGAGGATTTTCTAAACTCTAAACTCAGGCATATTTAATCTGTTATAGCAGAAATATTGTAATACAGAAGGCAGTATGGAAATAAATCTCCCCACAATTTCCTCTAACCTCTACTTATTTCCTTAAGTCAAGATGGTTTGAGAGGTAAAATCACACAGATATGAAGAAGCAGTCTTATTTTATACCATACACTCCATTATCAGGCTGGCAGTGGTGTTGGTATTGCTATGTCTATAGTGTCAAGCTCCAAAGGCACCTGATCCTCTGTGTATGGATTCAGCAGGGAGTGGATGCAGTTGAGCAGCAGAGAGGAGCTGACATGCACCTTTATCACTTGGCTTAAGGAGACTGAGGCTGAGGAGAAGACAGGGCCAGTGATGAATGGGCTGCAGGCCTTGCCTCGTTTCTTTCTTTGACAGAGCTGCTGTAATCTGTTACAGAGCCACCGTTGCCTCTATTAACTTCTGACACATGCACACCTGCATACTCAGTACCACTGACCTTCCACTCCTACCCATTCCGTCCCAGTCATTTTGACTCCAAGGCAAGCGAAGGAGACAGAGTGGAGCCAAATATTTTAATGCGTTCACGAATCATACTCATTTGAATCTGACATTACTCACAAGTGCAAAGCAGCCTTCTCTGTCAAGCAAAACTGGAGCTAACCTACTCACACTGAGTCTGTCATTGTTTGAATCTTGGGTTTTCCTGTGTCATTTTCTCCTATTTCTTTGGTTAAAAACAAGAGGATTTATCTTTATTATATTTCAATTAAAAATTAATCAAATTACTCTTTGCGGTGAGGCTTTATGGACTAACAGATACGCTAATGTCATCGCTGCATGTGAATAAACCTGTCAGGTATAATTTGAACTCCAGTGTGTAAAGATACTCCTTAACTTACAGTAGCACTGATATTTATTGGATCAAAAACACCAACTTCAAATTTATTAAATCGACTTTGAGTCACTGACTTGGACCTGTGGGCTGAATTGCTGAATCATCTGATGTTTCTGGCAAGTCAGCTAACTTGCCTTGTGTACCAAGCAACATCCAGCCAGCAGATCGTCAAGATCCGGCATGAAGACCGAAACCCAACCCCTATTTTAAATCCCCAATTTAAAAAAAATCAATTTGCGAGAACACCAACTTCCACTTCTGGCATAGAGTGGAACTCTATCTCCCATCCTGTTTCCTGCAAGGTACTCTTGAAAAAAAGATCAATATTGCATCTTGAGATAAAAACGAATGTCCCAAACAGTGACTAGGGTGCTCCAGCTTTTTATTAGCATTATACAACGCCTCGGAACATCCTACGACTCATGCTCGTCTGGCTTCTTCTTTGCCAAACAACAACGCAGCAACTCTGCAAACCTTGCAAGCCTGCCTTCTGATGGCCACTAACTTGCCATAAAATGTTAACAACAACCATCTCAGATTCAAGATACCTCATTTAATGACAAATTTGGTGTCGGCCGGTCCGTGAAAATATTGAGGTGGTACCTCACCCCAAGCTGACATTAAATCGTCCGGAGAAAGGACCACTGCTGCAGATGGAACCTTAAATGTTCTACAAGCTTACAAATCTTTTTTTTTTTTTTTGTAATCGTTATTGCTGAATGATGATTTACACAAGTTCTGTTTCTTTTATTGACACAAAGGTAGCAAGACCTCACTGCAACAATCCTAGAATAGGTGTAAAAAGGTACGGATGAGACGTATATGACACTTTCCACCCAAAAATAATACTAATAATAATAACAAAAGGAGGAGTTCACATTTTTTACATAATTGCTTGTGACTTCATCATGTCTCTTGCTGGCACATTCTTTTATTGCTTGACATGAAATATAAATGATGAGATGGAATCTGTTATTATTGGGTGGAAAATGTTAGTGACACCTCCAGAGCGAGTTCAAAACTCCTCTTGGCGGCGCTGGATTGGGAAGAGAAGAAGTCGCAACAGTTAATCACCGCTCAAAATTATGACAACACTAAGCTATTCAATCAATTGAGTTGCTATGTTTCCAAGTGATTACACAGCTGAAGTACACAGAAAGAGCTGATCTTCTCATTTGCTGGGTCAAACACCCCCCCCCCCCCAAAAAAAAAAACAAAGTAATTTTCAATGAATATGGCAGCTGCAGCTGCAGGTTAGAAAGGCAACTACCTACATTTATTTACAGGCTCAGGCATAATTAACCTGCATATGAGCTGAGGTTGTTGAGCTCATTTGGCTTCAGACATCCCTGACACAAGCGTGCTTCTTGATGAAGGATTTTCTCATAGAATATGCATTCATTTTTCTTCTTTAATTGCTTAATTTGATCTTGGATGAAAACATGAACACATCAAGCATCTCCTGATAAGAATCTTTTGAAATAAACAGAAGATTCCAATTTCTATGTCAGTTTATACATGCAAATCGGTACGAAGCTGCAAGTGAAAATTCCCTTCAGGCTGGTCTTCTGTGGTTTGATGAAAGCTTTGGTTATTAAAGTTCATATGTACGGTACCTTTTTAAACTTTATAAATTACTTTTTAGATATTGAATATGTTCTACAGCACAATTTTATGACAGTTATTATTAGAAAAAGTTCCTGTCAAAAATCTATTTTTATATAATACATTTGTTTTCAAATGAGCTGCAATGATGAAAATAAAGTGGTGCATTCACAGCAACTGTTCAACACTTGCATGCTAAAATTTTATTTGCAGCACTTTCGGAAATTGCTAACTTGGCCACGCCCATCGAAGAACCCGCAATGCTATGAATGTGACTGGATGTTTTAGCCCTTAAAAAAGGCCTTTTTATGAGCAATGCTTTAAAGTAATAATTACAAATAGCTATAATCCATGTGTGCTATTTAAAACCATTGACTCTGTTCATAACACTCCACAGTTTATTTGTCAGGAAGCATAATCTGAATTATGTAACAATTTCTTCTGTTTTTTTTAAGTTTTATTTAATTGAAAAAGCTATTAACATAAGAGCAAATATCTAAGCTTCCACTTTCAAAACCACAGAGTTTGTTTCTTCTGCAGCTGTACTTGAGAGATTTGAGTCTGTCTTTCTTAGCAGAAGTTGCCAACCCCTGGAGGCCCTCAGGCTCTACCCTAGACATTGTCCCCTCTCATTTCTTTAAACAGATCTTACCCAGTAGAGGTCAGTCCTCTCAGTCAATAACAAAAGCCTGTCATCTGGTGCGGTACCTTTGAGTTTTAAACATGCCGTTATTCAACCCCTACTTAAGAAACCAGGTCTGGATGATGCAGTTTTGGAAAACTTTAGGCCCATCTCCAAGCCTATTTTTCTATCAAAAGGGTCATTAAACACACAAGAAAAGGACATACATGAAGAGGGTCAGTTAACACTCAGGTGCAATATGTTCTGGTCAGAAACAATGTCCTGGGAGTTTTTCAATCTGGCTTTAAAAGCATTCACAGTACAGAAACTGCTCTGTTGAGGGTTTTTAATGACGTCCTGCGAGCAACTGATGCAGGAGACCATGTGATCCTTGTCCTTCTAGATTTATCTGCTGCATTTGAAACTATGTAGACCATAACATTTTATTGTCCAGGCTTAGTGACTTGGTAGGGATCTGTTGTACTGCTCTTGACTGGTTCAGGTCATGTCTGGCAGATAGAACCGTGCAAGCTTATCTGGGTTTACATCTGCCACAGCTTGTCTTGTGGGGTTTCTCAGGGGTCAATTTCAGGACCTCTTCTCTTTTTCTTATACCTCCTTTCAATGGGCTCCATCATGAGAAAACATGGAGTTTCCTTTCATTGTTATGCTGATGATAGTCAGTTATATCTTCCCATTAACAAGAAGAGTTCCTCTATAAACACCACTCCTGTTTTGTCTACATAACAATAAAAATTGGATGGCCCTCAGCTTTTAGAATTTTAATGACCAAAAAACAGAAGTGATGGTATTTTGTCCAAGCGACTCCCGTGACCCTTCTAAAGTGGATTTGGGTCATTTGGCTCCACATGTTAAACAGTGTGTTTCAAACTTGGATTTTAAAATGGATAGTGATTTTAAGCTTGATTCACACATCAAATCAGTGGTAAAGACCAGCTCCTTCCAGCTGAGATGGTTAACTAAAGTGAAGCCATGTTTATCCCAAAGGAATTTTGAGACAATATTCCATGCCTTCATCACATCCCGACTGGATGACCGTAACTCACTTTACTTCAGGGTCAGCCAGTCTGCATCTTTTTTGAAATGCTGCTGCTTGTGTCCTGGTCGTAGCACAAAAGACGCACCACATCAAACCAGTTCTGGCTTCCCTTCACTGGCTCCCTTTTCTTCTTAGAGCACTTTATAAATAAAGTTGATGATGATGATTTTTTTTTTTTTTTTTGCGATACAGTGGTCGACATGTTGGAGCCTGAAATTGTCGGTAGTGATTGCCTCAAGTTGGTCTGAGTCCACATTTCTATGGCAACCACTCTCTCCATTCAGAAGTGAGCATGTTAGAAAACCACACCACTTCCACTGAAACCATGCTCCAGAGAATATGTCAATCAAATGCTTTGAACATTCACATACTTCTATTGATCTTACCTGATTGGTCAGTTTATAATCAATCTGTCTATCTGTCTGTCTATCCATCTACATCCCCATCTACTCACCCATGCATCCATCCATCCATCCATCCTTCCATCCTAGAGTTTTACAGAAAAGTCAGTGGATGATAAAAGGACCCTCTGGGTTAAAAAAAAAAAAAGTGAAGGAATTGTAACAGAAATTGGAATTATAACCTTTACTTCCATCACCGCTTTTACACCTTTGTCACATAATAAAACACGCAGTTCACCAGAAGCATTTTTATTTTACATTTCCTTTTAAAACAGTAATAACTGGGCTTGTCTGACCTCTCTAGTTGCTATGTCTGTCTCTCATTGAAGCCCTGTTATTAGGTGTCAAACTTTGCCATAAAAAATGTTGGTTATAAAAGCAACACACTAAAACATTGCAGTTCAAGGCCAATACCAAACACTGATAACAGGCTGTCAGAGCACAAAACAAAGGAAAAATTCTCACAGCTGAGGAGGAAAACAAGCAAATCAGATGTCATTTGTAGTTGATAGAAAATAAGAGGCTTGAATAGTGTGTTTCTTCTGGGTGGAGCTGTTTCCAGTAGGTTGACAGACACATCTTTCCCACAGATTTTCAGCCAGTGGCCACACAGAAACACTGATAAAGACTTTGAAATCAATAAACCACCCACTGCTTTATGATCTTCTAGCAGCACGAGTGCTTATACAGCAGCTGGCCTCTGACCCTCAAGTGATTTCCAACACTTTCCATTTTCTTACTGTCTTTTATCTAGTTCACAAACCTCAATGTTGAACATCAGTAGATTTGGTTCAGGGGCTGTTTTATTCGTTTACTTTACTTTTCCGATTTTTTTTTTTCATGAGTTCTCTCAAATTTATAGATCCAACAAATGCATTAGACCCTGCATGAACAATCATTTTGTTGTCTTTAACGATGTTGCACGCCTTCAGGCTGCAGCAGCAAAGTTGAGAGGTCATTAGTTTTCATGAGGTGCGTATGAAGGAAGAGGAAGACAAATTGCAAAGCTGTGTGGCATTGTGTTTTGGCTAAATGCCTAGTCCTCATCTAGGCTCCCCAGAGTGTCCTGCTGCTGGAGTCAGATTCCATACCGCGGACCGCGGGATAGGTATCAAGTCCTGCCCACATAATCACAATATAACCTGCACTGTGCCTTTTCTGGCTGGGGTCAAGTAGCTGTGTAACATGACACGTAATGTTGCACAGATCATTAAGGTCAGGCTCACATCTAGATATAACAAACAATTGAAGAAGCGTTTTATAATCAAACTAAACTTTATAATTATGATTACAAGAAGACCTCATTCATTCTAAGATTATGAAGAAATACATTATTTAAATCACAAATTATTGCAGTTTGTAAAAGTATTGCTGCTCATCAGGAACAAGAATTTATATTTTTGCAGATTTACCTGATTTCTTAAGAGATTCCTAGATAATTTGTCCATTAATGCAAATGTTCTGTTCAAACATTAACTGATGCTGCTATAGTTGGACCTTTTTCTTCTTCATGATTCATGTCTTTTTTTCTCTATAATGAGCCTCAGTGTAAGAAGTATTAACCCTGCTTTGATTAATCAGATTGTTAAATGAGTTCTGCTTCAAAACCATTTCAGTAACAATGAATAAATATTTAGCTAATATTTCTTTGTTAGACTTTTAGAATTAAAAAAATATTTTTTTTTAAATCATTAACTCAATATAGAAAGAAGGAAACAATCAGTTCCATCAATTAATTGATGATCTCTTAAATGTGAAGTGATCATATAATGCCACTGATTATTAGTTTATGATCTGCAACACTGCACAAGATATCCTGCAGTAATTCACACAGTTAAAGATTATGACTCACAATTTAAGTAAGGATTACTTACATGTCTGATTTTTAATAATTTTCACTTCTTACTTTTCAGGGAAATGTGCCATCAATTAACAGTGCACGGCACTTCAACCCTGGACTCAATGTTTAACGGGACACAGCATCCCCACGCAGCATACGAAAGTGTGAATGGATGTGTCAAGTGTAAGCACATAATGTAAGGGTGTCTCCGGAATAAAGCTATGATGCAACATCCGTCACGCTTTGTGTTTGCTTCAGCCGCACCAAGTGCCTTTTTTTCTCTCTCCTCCTTGTCAGATGAAGGCCTTGACTTTTATGGAAATGAGGAACCAGCCACAGGGTGTACATGGTGAATGAGCTACTAGATAGAGCCGATGCACATTGGCTGTTCATCTTTTTTATTCTGTTTTTTTTTTTTTTTTTTCTGTTTCAAGCTCTAGTTTGAACTTTTTTCAGGTCTTCCTTTCATCTCTCTTGGAGTTACAGCAATTTATACTTTGTCTTTCAATTCATTCCCGTCTGATGTGGAACGTGGTTATCAGTTCGACTCATGGCTTCCCTCAGTCAGACCTCTAAAAGGTTTTGGGATGAATCACACGGGGCACTGACTTTGGTGAATACTCTGCAAAGCCTTTTATACCGACAAAAAGCACCCTCCTCTTTATTTAATGTCTTTGCAGACTCTCCATTTCATCCCCGACAAGGAGCAGAGGAGAATTTTCCTCTGTTGACATCATGAATCTGAACTAGATTAAAAGTACTGTTCAGGAAGCCCCGTCTTCTCATCTGTCACTGCAGGACGACTTAATGTTTCAGACAAAAACTAAATAAATTAGGGTAAAAAAAAAAGAATTTACACGCTTGTGTCTGTTCAACTACTGCCATCTGCAGCCCGTTAGCATCACAGCCATGTTTTCCTTTTCAATTACAGCTTCAGGAAACGTGCTGTGCCTCTTTATTGTATGCAGAACCAACAAGCATGAAATGTGGAGAAAGAATAATTACACGGGAAACATACCTCAGGCATAGTTTGCAGAGAAATCCCTTAAAGTTCCAGCAAACATGTAGACTTGACTTTTTGATGGAGATGATAAAACAAACAGTTCAGTTTGGTCCTATTTAATAGAGCAGGGAACTAAAAACAGAAAAGTCTAAACTTCACTGCTAAAATCCCAAAGCTGTTTATTAAATGAAACAATTTTAAAAACTCAAACAAGACCATCTTTGTTTATCCCCAAGACTTTTAAAAAATGACTCTTTTCTCAAATCCGAAGTCTTAGAAAGACAATATAAATGTTCAATTTATATTCAGTCTATCACAGAAATGGGACCACAGAGGCAATGGGAGGCACATATCAGAATATCTGTCAGTGTAAAAAAATAAAAAAAATATTGCATTTGTATTTGTGTGTGTTTTGTCCCTCTGTGTGCACACTAAAGATCTGCATTTTGCCTAATTTTCCACTTACCTTTAAATTCAGTCATCAAGTTTAGTTGCTTGCATATGCTCGGCTGGTGTGTGTTTATTTGGTGATGTCCTGGAAACTGGAGGTGCTTCTCTATCTCTGCCCGCAGCGTGCACGCTAACCTCTAACCTTCTGCACATGCTCTACATCTGCTTCCTGACATCTTCACATTTCACAACAGTTAAAACCTGAACATAAAAATGCATCTGGAGCTCTGAAGGTCAGTGGTCAGATAAGGCTGCTGGATTTTAAAAGATACAATCTATGTTATTCATTGGCTGCAGACGCCAAGCCAAGAGAGACTTTTTCTGGAGGAAATAAGTGAAGAAAAATCTGACAAACTATTTTCTTTTTCTGTTTTTTTTTTTTTTGTTTGTTTCTGAAATGGATAAATCTTAGTATTTCAAGGGCTAAAACATTTCCAGATAGACTGTTAATACTATAAACTGCAACAACAAACCTAAAAGACACTGAACTTGCAGGCATCAATGTAAACTTTACTTCTTGCCAGCTTTTTCAGGCTTCAACAATAATCAAATTCCTCCAGTCACTGCAGATTGAATGAACAAGCACCTGCTGTGCCAGTCTGGGAAGGGGACAGAGAAAGCAGCTTGTAGATTAAATAAAACTGTCTAGTATGTGCCAGGGTAATGGGTTCCCAAACCAGTGTTAAATGAAATACTGATTCTGTGTCAGTGTTGCTTTGTTGGAGAACTCTGCCTTTTGTATTGAAGGAAGAAAGAGCTCTGCTCGTTACATTTAGGGTTCCTGCTGAGATCGTCTCAATTCTGGTCCCACCAGGGCCCCGCAAATTCTGCCTTTGTTTCAGCTGTGCCAGAGCACACAGCAGAAGGTTTCACGACACAGAGCAACTCCGGCAATGAGCTGGAAGATGAAAAGATGTTTCAAGAAAACTGCTTTTATATCAGCACATTTTCAGCGTGGGTTTCACCAGTAAACACACATCTAATATCACAGGTTAGCAGTTAAAAATTCATACACTATATTGTTTATGTAATGTTGAGACAGTTTTAGGCACTTTTGGAGCTTTTTTTTTTAACTCGTTGAACATTATTTGTAAAAACAAGTAATGGCTTTGTCACATGCACCCTTATTGAGTTGTCTGCGCCCATAGAGGGTCATACACCTTAAGGGACTCATGAACTATGGTCGTGGGTGTGGTAAGTCTTAGATGAAGGATTTGTTAAGGTAATGTAAGTTACACGTGCTTATCAGGTGCGAGCGACACTGTACTACAGTATCCTAATGCTGTACTCATTAGTGGAGTGTGCATACTGGCTCATTACTGACAAGTGCTGCACACACGGGGTGTATATGCAAGTGCCTGTATTATGCACACACAAACTGTGCTCTGATTGTCTAATTTCCCAATTTCTGACAGTCAGGCTGCACATAAGGAGCACAGTCTTTTCACTTGCCCCCCTGCACAGTCTGCAGAGTTTGGGGTAGTTGAAAAAATGAAAAATCCCTATGACAAACCTACATCTCACCTATTTACCCCTTACATGTTGAACAAGTGTTCACTATGACCGGTATCCCGCAGCATGTCTGTAGAAAAAAATGTGTATGAACATTTTTGCTCAACAAGTAGTCTACTATCTTAACATTTCATGCAGGCCACCTCTGTGCCCAGTAGTTTCCCCTTTTTTTTTTCTTTTTTAGGACAATCCGCATCCACCCGTACGGACAATTTTGACTAAGGCATAAGGGATTTAGGCTTTCATTTTTGAAGGTGTTTATTCCATAAGGTCTGAATCACTGTCCCTTTTTTTTTTTTTAGGAAACACTAGTAATCATAAAGAGCCTTTTGAAAAAAAAAGTTGGAAATTAGGCATTTAATTAATATTCATTGAACACATTAAAAAGGATCAAACACATTTTTCACAATAAAATGTAAATGTAAGTGCTTTTTATTTAAACAACATGGAAGGGCGACCTCTGTGTCTTTTTTTGAACTTGTGGATGTAGTGCAGACAACGATGAGGGAGCAGTAAAGGTCAACATGCTAGACAGGCAGCAGCACATTACTTTTTGTGACACTTATTGCAAAATGTGAAATAAAGGCCAAAGTCCAATCATTAGTGACTTTGCTTAATTGCCCTTTTCAGTGCAAATATCTATTAGCAGCATTTGGATGTTTGAACTGCAAGAATATAAAATTGTTGCTTTAATGCAGTTCTGCATCTCTGAAAGATGTCAATGACAGTCACTGAATTTGTTTTAATAGTGGCGCTGGCCTTTAGGATAACTTCACCAATCGTAGATTTTAAAATGAACAAAAATTCTTGTTCTGGACTCTAGTTAGTCTTTTGTTGTGAAATATGGATTAAGCTGTTAGAATAAACAGATTTGTTGCAACCTGGAAGAAATTTGCAATAGCTGGCTGTTAGCTTTTTGCCATTTTTCCAGAAGGTTTTTTTTTTTTTTTAAGCGTCTGGACTTTAACTTAGTCTTTACTTGTATTGCATATTGCACATAGAATCTAATTTGGATTAACTGGCGACCTTTTGACCTCACCTTTTAGCCAGCATCAGGATGAATTGACTTTTTATCAAAAAAAAAATATTAATTTCATGGTTTCCAGGAAAAAAAGCACAACTGTCTAGAACAATTCTTTGTACAGATTTAGTAAGTATTCAGTCACATTTTGATTGGACCTTAATCTCTTACATCAATTTCCACTGAGATAATGCAATTTCTTTTTCCATGGCCGCACACTGGCGGTTGCCATCACAAAGAATCAATCGTAAACTGTAACAAATAGCTCCGACTCAAACAGGGAAATGGATCCCATTTGTCCACAGCTGATCAATAGGTATCTGAGGTGCGGTCAAAAGCTCTTTAATGAATGTGCGCCGGCTTGTTTACGGAGAGAGACAGGGGGCATAATTCTGACTTCATGTCTCCAGCTACACTTCGCCACAGCCTCGTGCTGCGACAGCTGCAAAGCCAGTTACCTCCAGAGTGTGCAGGCCTTTCCCTTTGGCATGCTGCATCAAATTTACAAGCAGGGTGAATAAAAAAAAAATGGGGCATCAAATGCTTCACTAACGTCTATAATTTTACAAAAAAAAACAGCATTTGGTAAAATGTATAAGTCAATAAAACAATCACTCCTAACAAAAACTTGTTAAGTGATGGGAAAAAGTGAAAGAATTTCATAATCAATTACTGCAAAGACCACCATTAAACAAAATATGAATGTAAACCGTTTTATTGATAATGTTGCTGAAATTACGTTGCAAAAATAGAAATTTAATTTACAATAAATGTAATATATTAACAACATTTTTTCTCTTTTTTGCACAAGCTCACTGAGAGGATGTCTCAGTTAATGTTATCGATCTAGGATGTTGAGGGCTGGGCCTCCTCACTTGTAAAATACGGGTGTCAATAAGCATCCATTTTCAGTGGCATCCAGCAAATGAGGAAGGAATTCAATTTGCCAGTATTCATTCAAAAACTATTTTGTTTCGTGGTCTTGAGGACATGTGCCATCAAGCAAAACCAATGTGGTGGAACCCACAGACCGTCTGCAGGCTGACAGCAAATTCTCCCCCATTACTGCAGCAACAGATCAATCCACACCCATTGTGGAGAGAATAAAGATGGCTGTATATAGATGTACATGTTCTTAGAAAACAAATATGGTTATAATGGGAACATTTTACTAGAGCTGAAAAAAAGAAACTTAATGACATACATTTGTTTCTATAATAAATGTATATTTTGCACCAAAAATGTTTTTAAACTGCTTTAAAAAAATGATGAATGCTAACACAGCTGTTCATCTGAATAGTGCAAGATATATCTAGCAGCAGCCTGATACATTTATGGACAGTTTTTATTTTGTATGTGTATGAAGAAATGTGTGTGGGCCTGTGTGGTTGCAGAAGTTCTTTGAGCTCTGCTTGTTCTGATGGATGGCTAATAGATTAGTTATGAAGGAATCCAAGAAGTAGTCATTGAAAACAACTGAGGTAGCACAATACTTTTACTTTTGAAGATCTTTACAACCATCTTATTACTACTTTACTAAAAAAAAAAAAAAAAACTCAGAAAAAACTGCTTGGCGTGTTCAGTCTATCCTTCTGTTTAAATGGCCATTTTAAACATCAGCACTTGACACTAATGAACCAACTAAGAATGCTATAAAAGTTTAATCAGATTGTATCTAAAAACAAATAGAGCAGTAATAGGCTGAAGAAACATTGACAATGATTTGAAAATCTGTCAAAGGATACATATTACATGGGAGGTTCAGCTAATCAAGGAAACTCATTTAATTAGATAGCACTCATGAATGCTACTCTCTGAGGCCCCATTTTTAGCTTGGCGTTAATGTGAGCTCATTTCATTGATCTGGTGTGCATAAAAACTGCTTTTTGTCATACCTAATATGCAGCATACACTGTACACATCACGGAAAATTGATTTTCATAAATCTGGGTAGTATTTATTCATGAACAAAAAAACAGTTTTTGAAGGCTCCAAAAGTTCCACATTGTAAATAATTGTTACATTTGTGGCAGATTATTGAAGAAAAAAAGTGTCTGCTAAATGGATTGGATGGAATTGATGGAATACTTTTAACAGCATCAGTCGTGATATGGTTTCATATGGTAGAGTGTTAATATAACTGAGTATTACCCAGTGGGCAATTGATGTTGAAATGACGTCAAATCAACATCAAAGCTCGACATCAAATTGAGGTCAAAAACAAGTCTAATGTGCGACATAAAATTGACATTTAAACTTTCACATACATTTGACATCATGATATTTACTCTTTTTTTATGTGAAATTTAAATTTTGACCAATAAATTAAAACTAATAACAAAGGTATGAAAACATACAATAAATGGTTTATTGGAATATTTTTTAAAAATCCTTTGTTGGGTGAACATGATAAAATTTTGGGAAGTATTTCCATCTAAATCAAATTTGACCACAATTTGTTGTCGAGCTTTGATGTTGAAACAACCTCATTTGTTACATCAGTTGTCCACTGGGTACATCAGGGATATTTCTAGAATCACTGCTGCGACTGCTGGGATATGCAGCAGCTTTGAATGATAGTATCCATTCTAATTCAGTTTCAACTGAAAAGAAAACATCAAATATAGTTTTAAGCCACATGCAGAGATTTAATTAAACCTAAATTAATTGAATTAAGCCCAAATCCTTCAGAAACAGAAGAAGCATGGAAATCAATTTGAATTTAAATTGATGTCAGTTTGACGTTTAACATGTAGCCACTGAACTGATATCAAATGAATGTCAACCGTATTACCCAACATTCTTAATTTAGGTTTTTTTTTTTATGTGAGATTGAATTTCTACTGTTCATGTTTTGTCCACACTAAAACAAGTGTGTGAAAGTAAAAGTTAAAATAACATTGTCCACTAGGTGGATCAAATATCAACTAAATTGTGATGTCAAGATGACATCAAGGTGCCCCCTGGGAATGCAGCAAGAGCAAACAATCCTCCACAGGAAAAAACAATGCTCATTTGTGTTACATTCCCCGTGCAAACTTTCACTCAGAGTTAGAATATTTTAATCGGATTATTAATACAAAAATTTTTCCATTAATACTTATTTTATTCAATATCATGTGGTGAAACCATAAAAACACAAATGATCCGGGCTTTTATTGTTAAAAGTTTTCAGGAGCATTATTCACAAAAACTTCAAGAACTCTAACCCTTTGTTGTTCAAGCATGAAACATACATACCATTATGTGGTATAACCTTTAAAAAAATCAAAATAAGTCATTTTTTTCTACATATATATTTATTTATATATACATACTGCTTTTTAAATAAATCCTTTTGTATTTGGATTTCTTCACTGGCTTAGCAGACTAAGAGCAAAACAGAACACAAAATAGAGCATCATGTGGGGCGACCATTGCAGAAATACTTTCAAGTTAAATCAAAACCCATATCGAACAGTTTTTTCTCTTAAATTAATATTATGAATGTTTTTTGTAAGTAATTAATTATACTACAATAATAATTTATTTTATATATTTGTCTTCTTTTGATATTGGATGATCCTATTGAATTCTGGTAAGTTTATTGAACTAAAGTTAGAGTAAACCTATAGTTTACTTTTAAAGCTATAGTTATTTTTATCGTAAAGCTATGAGAGAAAAACAAATTTATAGTGTCAAGTCAACAACCTCATGCTTCTCAAAGTTAAGCAACCAAGACTGAAGAACTTTTCCCACTTTTTCGTGGACTTTATCAGCATAAATGCTACTTTTGATTGAATGTTTTCTAAGATTGATATGCTTTTACTGATATGATCATTGAGTGTTTTAAGTTGTAAGGGATTATGCCCGATGAGGTATCCATTATCAGAAAAAAAATCACTGCATTGTCAATTAATTTCTAATAAACAATACTCCGAAGGGCATTCTAGGGTGAGCCTGAATGGTAAAGTACATCAACAAATCACGCAACACAAAAACATTTTAGAGATCACAACACAAATTAAAATTAAAAAGTTAAAAAGCAGCATTACATTTTAGAAAACAAAAGTTCAGAAACCAAAATGTGAAAAACAAAAATACATTGAATACAATGAATTCCTACAAAACAAAATGAAATTTTCAAAAATGAAAAACGTTTCAGAAAACAAAATGAAATTATTTTTTTAGGTTTTCGTCTGAAACCGAAGGATCACCCAGATGTAGTTTGTGTGGATGTCCAAACAGGTAAATAATAAAAGGATAAAACGCTAACATAAAGGCTGATGTGGGGGAAAAACACACGCAGAAATATCTATGGAGAGAAAATAATATCAGCCATTCTGCTTAAAAATTCTTGATTTGTGTGTAACTTTGGATTTGTGCGTACATGGTTCTAGATTTGTAGCTCATACAATACATGTGCATAAGTACAAAAATTGCACACTTAAAAAAAATATATAAAATACAATTTACGTATGCACAACTTAAAATTACAACAGCTTGAAACTAACTACAGGCAGAAATCTTTAAAAATTACACACAAATCGCTCGTTACGCACACACAAAGCCACAATTATGCACAAATCTCATGTGAGACTCTTTTCACGTCTCCCAGAAAGAAAAGATTTGTGAGTAAGTGATGCGTTTGAATGTTGCTAGAACTGCTGGGTCATTAGAGTTTTCTTAGATTGTGGTCCTGCCCTGGGCTGCATGGCGCCCTAGGCGAAAAAGGATTTTTGTGTCTCCTGCTCTCTTAAAAGTTCTGTTGCAATGGCGCCTCAGGGAAAGCGCTGCCCCAATGCAGCGATAAGAATAGAGAACTTTAGTGTTGAGTGTTTTCAAAAAGAATATTTAGACTTTTTTAATATAAATTATCAGGGCATATCGGCTTAGGAAAGAAGGAAAAATGTCAATATTTACAATCTAAGTTTTTTCTGAGGTCAGAAAAGAGTACAAATATTTAGTCAAGATTTAAGACTACACCACCTGACTAAAATTACAATTTTATTTAATAATAAGATTCATTCATTTAGATCAATGGTTTCACCTAAGGATTTTTTTCAAGGTCACACTCACTAAATTGACCTAAAAACACACTAAATGCGGGCATTTTCAAGAACATTTGTAAATTTATGGGTAATATACACTACTAATGTTTGATGTAAGTTGCAAAAAAAAATTTTTTTTAAATTACTGTCAAAATCCTTATCTGTCATTTCCCCTTTTGTCTTTTAATATATGTCTTAGTCTGCTATGAAAAGGAAATATCAATTGATACAAAAAATATTGCAGAAAAAAAATAAATACATAATAAAATAATGCCTATGCAGTCTGGCAAAAAAATAAATAAATAAAAATAAGTAAAAGTGTTTATTTGGTAGATTTTCGCTTCCCAGGAAAAGAAAAAAAATGTCAAGGTTGAAGTTCGGAATCGCTCCACAAGAGGGCACCCTTCGCCCACACAAGTTTCACACAAACTGGTGGAAATGTTTTTGTAGAGTCGTTAAAAATGGTTCAATAACAATTTATTAGGGTAATTTATTCATGATCTTTTAAACCTTTCTCAAAGTTAAATTTTTTTTGAATACATTTATATATTTTTTTACAGGTTCTGGTAGATTTTAAAGCAACACAAACTTTTTAATTAAAAAAGAAAAATATTAACTTTGATGAAAACACGTGCAAAGGTGATGAATGGATTTATAAATCTTCATTTGTGGATCTTTGAATCCCTAATATTATAATCCAGGTCTTCCTTTGTAAATCCAATATATATATATATATATATATATATATATATATATATATATTTTTTTTTACATTATGAAAGCAGACTAGCATATTTGTGCATTGCACAAATGAGATTTTTTTAAATGAACAAACAATATAAGGAAAAAAAATACAGCAGCTTTACATGGGACCCACGTCCATCGTTGACCTTTTTTGATTGATTGTAATAGCATACAGAGCAAGTGCAGAAAGGTCAGCAGTACAGACATCTTCAGTATTATAATTGGCCCTTTTTCCATGAACGTATACAAAACATTTTTAAGGCACCACACTTTCACCATTTAAAGCCAATATATTTTCATAACATGTCAAAGCAAGCATATGATATCTATCCAGGACAGATCTGACGAAATTGGGAGTTTTGTGGCAAACTGATAAACTTCCTCACTCCTGGATTGACATTCCAGATGCTGTCTAAGTGTTTGCCAAGGATACTCCACATTCTGCATAAAAGTCAAGGATAAAGTGTTTTTACTTGAGGCGGAGGAAAGAACAAGGGAAATGGTGCAAACAGCGCTGAATGATGGTGCTTACCGTAACATTTATAGATTCAGCACAGCCCTGTTGCATCTCAAAAGATTGCTCCTGTGATCTGCAGGGATACGTCACCAGTGCTCCTCTGCGCCGGGTGAGCTAATCATTGTGGAAAAATAATGTGTTCTGTTACTGTTGGGCACTTTAAAGCACTCTCTGACTGCTGTCTCCTTGTGCCATGATGATGAACAAGCCCTTTGCCAACTGAATCACCGTTGTTCAAGCAGGTACGTGGGCTACATTGTTAAAGGCCACATTAGAAAGTCCACTATGAAAAACGTGGAGTTTATGAAAACAATGTTGACCAATTTTTATGAGAAACAAACAACATTTTAGATCTCATTTGTGCATTTGGAAATGTTTGCATGGTTGTTTACATCATTATTTACCATAAACGCATTAAACTGTCAATTCCTATATACATAAAATTTGTCCAGATGGGGAAACAAACCCGTAACCTTCTGCTTGTGAAAGTCCTAACACTTTGTAAACAATGGCAACAGTTTATGGATTAATTATTCTCACATGAGCCTAATAGGTTTAGCTCAATGGCTTATTTGTTGGGGGTTATGTAAATTCTTTGCTCTCTAATTAATATAAATGAGCAAACAGGAGGAGATAATTGGGAAACAAAAGGAACAGGGAATGTGGGATTCTGCTTGTTAAAAAGTCACACGAAGCAAACTTTCATGATGGAAAAAATTAGAGAAAGAAAAAAAAGGAAAATCAAATATGATCATGTTACACAATAATGACACATTTTAAAGGAAAGTAACTGATTGTCATTTGATTTTTTTTCTAATGGATGCTGACGTTTTGTCAAACTGTGATGCCGACATTGACGGAAAAATATTCAAATTAAAGCCGGGAGCAGCATTTTATGACTCATCGGTGCTACTTGCCCTCGCTGGCCCCTTTTGACCCGCCCCTGCTGTCTGAGTATCTTCTACAGGCCCCTCAGTCTCCCTCTTTGCTTTTACCTCCCTGGTCAGAGCTCCATGTGACAAATTATTTAAAACTAACAAACAAAAAACTGTTTTTGTTTTGTTTGTTTGTTTTTTCAAAATGGTGGCTTTTCTGTTGATTTTATCTCCATGTAATATTTTGGTTATCTAGAAATGTTGCTCAGTCAATTTTAACAATATTCTGATAAATAAAAAAAATTGTGAGCAACAGGAAAACCCCACTTTGCGAGCTCCCCACGCCAACATCGATCAAAATCTACAAACTTTAAAACCAACATTTTTTTCCCAATGATGCTCGAGGAGTTCTGAGGCTGCGCGCGTCAGATCACGTCATTACATTGACTGAACATTGATACTTGACGCCTCCGCCGCGTCCGATGTGAATGCAGCATTATGGTAAAAATTTAAATAAATTCCATCCACAAGAATGCCCAACAGTGCCACAGATGTCTTTTTTTTCTTCCACAACTGTCACAACAAGAGAAAATAAATCACCTCTGCACACCTGTGAGCCCCCCATGCATGTTTTCATGATTATAGAGTTTAATGACTCTCTTATAGTAACACATTGACATTGTCCACACGAGATCCTCTCAAAGATAGCTTGATTTACCAAAACCTCTTGAAAGGGGAAAAAAATCTCATTGAGGAGACAGATTGCTGAGAGGGTTCTCCAGCAGGCCTATAAATCATTCTTTAATCAGAGCACACTGAGAGTGAGGTTGCACTCTCAGGTCCCACATTAGCACCGCTGACTTTCAGCCGTCTGGGGTTCTGCTCCTGGACTCGACTTTGTTCACCTCCCATAGCCTCTCATAAGCTAAATACTAAGCAGCTGACCCATCAGCAGAGGAAAAAGTCACTCCACTAAACAAAAAAGAAAAAACGATTAACTCAGCTGAAGATGACTCATGGAAGTTGGAGGTAGTGAAGTTAGGGGTGCTGTCAGCACAAATCAAGGCTGTGATCGCCATTAATTTGTGGAATTATGTTGAAGATGATCCACATCTCAATGCTAAAAACATTTAATCTGATCCAAAAATTACGCTTTTTTTATACAAGTCTTCTTAAAAAGTCCTTCACAACCAAGTTTGTGCAAATTCAGTGTAGATTAGACTGGATTCTCAAAAGAAGGGGGCTGAGACGGTGATAAAATCTGTAGCCTCTGATCTCGTTTGATCTAAAAACCGCTGCATTCCTCAACTGCAGAAGCAGAAATATATAAAAAAGAATGTCCCCTTTTTTTCTGCCATTTTCACACTTCTTTCTAATTGTAGTAGAACTGCTGTTTTTCTAACCCAAAATGTAAGTTTAACAAAGCACTGGACTGATTTAATGAACATCAGTCTCACTTTATTTCCTCATTAGATTCTGGAATAAAGACGTGATTAGCTTTCTTGTGTTTTCAGAGCGGAGTAATGTTGCTGCTCTTGTGCCCTCTCTGATGGACCCATCTTGTTTCATCTGCACTCACTAATGAGCCAACAGGTTGAGTCATTGTTTTCACTCTGAAAATTATTAACTGGTTCTTCTCTTGACCGTTGCTTCTAAATGAAGGCGCGCCATCACCTCCTTCACCTTGTTTGCTGAAAACAGCTGCCTGGATGGCCTTGGTTTAGCAGCAGCATCAATTGAGCGGAGATAGTTTTGGAAACAACAGCATTTCAGTTGAATATGCCATGCTTTGCTTTCTCAGTCAGAGATGACAAAGATGTCGTTGGATTATCATTAGCAGGTTTACACTGATAGTGCGAAAAAAAAAAAAAGCTTCATTGTAGTCACACCCCAGCTCACACTCCTCAGATGTGTCATCTCCCTCATTTGGATCTTCTTCATTACAATCTTCTTCAAACAGAATCTGCTAAGCCACAAAAAGGAGGGAACCACAACTGAGTTTGCATTACAGCTTTAAGTGTATCCATCAATCAGAACTTTGTGTGCAGGGTTCTCATGCACTGATTTGGTTCTCGGTTTTGTTTAAAGACCCACTCCAACGGGGAAAAAAAATTTTTTTTGGTGTTCCTTAACATATTCTTGTGGCATTTTTTAAAAGAATATTAAGCTTAAAATAGTATTTCTGAATATTTCTATTTAAATTGTTGTGAATCAGGAACAGACAAAAATGCAGTTTGTTGTGTTGTTGCAGTTTGTTTAAATTTATTATGGGAGAGTGTGTAACAAGAGAGCTCTCAGTAATAGCGAGAGGAAAGGGGAGCGGGGTTGCTCCTCGCCCACAACTCAAAGGTGAATTTCTGATGAACTCTTGCTGCTCTGCAGAAACGTCTAAGAAAACGTATTTCTTCTATAAACGACAATCATATTTAAAAGACCAACAGGGACGCTTTAAAAATTGCTTTAAAGAAATAAAACACTAGTATGCAAGTTTATCATCACCGTGAATCAAACAAGAATAATGGCTAAATCATATTCAATAGTGTGGATTCTACAAACCCTTTGATTTTGAAGAGTTGATTGTGCAGCGACTTCGAGTCTTGACCAGTCCCTGGAGATGCTAAGGTAGGTCTATTTAATTGTAATACCCTTTGTCTATGTTAACATATATGTTTATTCTTGAACAAAAATGTAAGAACAAAAAAACTCACAGTAATGTTTCCAAAATCATTCAAGGTAAACATATTAAATAAAGCAATCAGTGAAAATTCCCAGAACCTGCCCACCCTCTCCATACAAAAAAAAAAAAAAAATCCACTTGATTATGTGACATTGTCAAAACAATAACAGCAACAGATTGACAAAGAACAAAACGTTTTTGAACCAGAAGGACATTTGAAACCTGCTTGCAGATGTTTGAAGCACTTGTTGGATGCATCACCAGCATGGGCTCCACCGATACTGCTATTTATTTATTTTTAAAAATCACATAGGAGTCGCACCCCCAGCCAAACTATGCAAAAAAAGGACTTGTACTCTGAAAAATAAAGTTACTATTTTTTATTGTAAAGTTAAATTTTTGTTTTTTTTTCCTGTTGCTAAATGATTTTAGTAATACCTGATGTTGAAATATTTGCTGCATTTTCCATTTAAGAATTAGTCGTGCAGGTATAAAAACAGAATCAAATTTAATATTCCATAGAAATTAAAAAGTTTTGAATAAACTCAAGAGATGATAAAAAACAAAAATCCCTTTATCAATGTAAAATTGTTTGACTTTTTTACCTTCATGTCTTGGGAAAAGACAACAAGGGTAAAAACATTAATTTTGTAGCAGTTAAGCATGTTAAAAAAATAAAAGAACATTCTTTTCTTTTTGTCCTTTTCAACAAAGAAAAAACTTGAAACGTTAACATCTTGTGTATGTACTGCCTGAAGATTTGACATTACTTGTATTGTTTCCCAAGAAAACTAGGACGAATATTTCATCGAAAAACAGAACACATAAATGTGAAGTGATTTCCTAATTTGTAGCAGAAAAAGTGAACAGTCCTTTTAAAACAGCCCTCATTTTTCTCCACTTTGAGCATCCTTGAACTTTGCTCTCAACACTCATCTGCGACAGAAGCACAGCTACATCTAAGAAATGATTGACGTCTCCATTCCTGCTGACCATTTTTTAAAAAATATCCTTTGATATATTATATTGTAGCTTGACTATCTCCTCTGACAGGCACAGCCTGCAGTGCAAGGATGGTGCATGGATACGGAGTCAGCCCTCTGTGACAGGACAAACTAAGCAGAAAATTAAAAACCCTCTTTCATCATGTGCAACAGCCAATTTATTTAAAAGTTGTTCTGATATTTACGCGGTGATCCCACGGCTTCCTCTTTATATGTGCGTGCATATCCTGTAAAGCTCTGATAAACATATTGAGCTCATGTAGGATTTTGCTGAACGCAGTGTGATTCCGGTGACAGCCAAAGCACCGCCGTCCGATCGAGTTACTCCACTGCGGGAGAAACTGTTCCTGATACCTGGTTTTCAGGATCTCTGCCAACTGCCTTTGCTTTTAAATCCCCCCCCTCCCGCTTTAAATCCCAATAAGAACTTTAATTGAGACTAGATTCCAGGAGGATAGAGGCGACGAGTCGGCACGGATGACAGCAAATGAGATGTGAATATGCAGAGGGGACCAAGACGGATTTAAATTTAAATTATGAATACGGCAGAAATTCTGAGTGTTCTAAAAATTCTTGCTCACTCTTCAATAATAGATACGCTTGAGTACTCTTCCAGTTTATATAGATTCGGAATTTAAATACTGGTGTTTGCTGAAGTCATGTCCAATAATTCCGTTTTCCATAAAACAGAGGACATTTAAATAAAGTGAAAAGTGGAACGAAACCTACAAGTTTGAGTCTTTTCTGAGACTTGACACCCTCCTTTGCATGCATTATGATGCAGGTTGTTTTATTTTGATAAGGTATCTTCAAGGGCAAAGCATCTGCACTAACAGGCAGAAAATATAGATTTGGACAATTTTTTCAGCAGAATACTCTGTAAGAGCTAAGTTCCTTCATCCTGCACAGGCAGAAATCACACACTGAGATGTCTGATGAATTGCAAGGCTTCCCAGGAAGCTCTAATAATATTGTTGAAGGTGGAGTGCGCTGTAGGGGAATCAGTGGCAGGTATCCTAAAAAATGGATGCATTGAGACAGGCAAATAGTCAACTCATCTCTGCCACTTCAGTCATAACAGACAGTCTGCTCAGCATTTTGGAAGCCAGGTTATTGGTAGAAAATCCCTTCAAAGCAGCACCAGCTCAACTCCTATCCATAATGCTGCTTAGATGTGATTTCTCTCCAAGGCAGAGCCTCCAGATCTTAGATGAGCTGTAGAACTGGATACAGCAGCAGGACACTAACGTGCATTTAATCTGGATAAAACAGCTGACAGACCAATATGTCAGACACCACGGAGTCAGACCAACAGTGATGCCGCTTTACTTTGTTTCATTTGTTTACCTAAAACAGGGGTGATCAAACCATGACCTGGTGGCCGTATGCGTGAAACCATTTAAACTGCCACACCAAACTGGAAGAAATTATATTAATCCTTATTAATGCTTTATTTTTCCTGTATTTCTGGTGTCTCTGTGGCACTCCTGTCAAATTTAGAACCCTTTGTCCTTTTGGCACAAACATGTTCAAATTATTTTAGTTGGTAGAAGCTTAGAAGGAGTTCCTTTATCTCCAAAAAAGTGTTTTTTTCTTCTTTTGTTAAAGAAAGATGACAGTTTAAAAAAAGAGCTACAACAAGATTGACAGAAAATTTCACCTTGAAAGGCAGAAACTTTTATAAAACACAGAAAGTGCGAGTTTGTTGTGAGGACAGCAAATAGCGGGATGTTCAGCTGGAGTATGCCCAGTTTTTGCAGTAATGTCTAAAATATCATTTGCTCTTGAGCTGAAAAAGAAAAGTGTGTAAATTCTTCAAAGGTCATTGTATTGATTTTTTTTGTTCTTTGCAAAATGACTCTATAGACTCACAGAAGAATCTCTCAGACCATTAAAATCAACCATCATCACATTTGACTGCTGGGGGATTTTTAATGTATTGATGCTCAGAGCCAAGATTACAGAAAATGCATCTCATCTTTATTCTTTATTTTATTCACTGTCACTTGCAATTTTTGCCACAAGTCAGGCCAATCTCTCTATATTCCAGTGCAAAGCTTGACCAAATGACATGAAAATACAAAGTATTCGGATTCATGAGACTGGAATCACTGTTTATTCATATTTTTATTTTGTTAGCTCCACCTTAAAAAAAAATTAGACTCATATTTAAGTGAGGGACTAACTAACGTAACTATCATAAAAGCCAAAATGCAGACCAAAATGTAGATGAGATTTCAGTAAAACTTGTTGAAAAATAGGACAAAAAAAGCCTTGCAAGCAAGTTCGTTGGATCATTTTAGATAGAATAAACTCAGATTAATGATGATTTTTTTCACATTCTTTTGTTTTTTTTGCTTCTTATTGATCATAATCCTTCTTAGACAAAAATAATCATACTTAGGCTAAAGATAACATATTATCAGAATACTATTTTCCAGACTATGTATTTTTTTAGAGAATAGTTGGCATTTTGACAGTCAGGGTTCCTATTTAAGAAAGGAACAGGCAAACAGAAAAACAGAAAAAAAAAAAAAAAAATGAAACAAAACCAAAAACATAATGGCACTTGTGCGTTAGAATGCTACAACTGAGGTAAGTGTTCCACACACGGGTGTGCAAAATATTGGAGCTGCAAAATTTCCTTTCACTTTCTAAGGCTTTCAAAGGCCAACTGAGTATCACTAATTCGCAAACAACAAGTACTATTTGCAGATGGCTAATGGTACACATGTACCAAAATAATAGTAATTAATTCAAGCAAGAATCGGATCCTCTTATCCTCCCTGGTGTTCTTTTTCTTTCCTTATTTTTTGTTTGGAGTGTGTGGGTGTTTCTATTGTTTTCCGAGTGATTATAATTTCAGAGAAATCAATAATTTTTGAGAGGTCACGCTCATCACTTTTTTCAAAATTTGTGGGTCATTTTCTTTCATTTTATTTTTGGTAACATTCAAGCTGATTTTCGTTCTTAGTTTGTCTGCTTTGGTTACAAGAGAAAGGCTTAACAACCACAAAAAAAATATCCAGATAAGCATTTTAGGTTTTATTCTGAGTTTTATTAAGGTAAACAGACTGATATAAAGGCTAGGAAATTTTATCGCAAAAGAACCTCATGTACAGATAATTTAAAGAGCTTAGGTGAGATACAGAAACACAAAATTAAAAGAAAATAGTTGAAATTAAACAAATGAAATGTGGAATTAATGAAATTAACAAAAGTATATTAAATGAAAGAACGTAAACAAAAGCTGCAGAAAAGAGCAATGTTTTAAGGTTTGGATTTAAATATAAATAAAGCTAATGATCATCAAAGTTATTCAGTTTCCATCTGTGCCCACGAAAGCAGCTTCAACCCTTTTGGTTCTGCCTCTTGGTTCTACCAGCTGTTTTCTGCAGATCTTAGAAGTTTGTGAAGAAACAAAAGATCGGGCCGGTCTTCTGGTCCATTGAGTGATTCGAAAGCAAGTAACAGTTCTAATAAATTAGTTTTGTATTCAATTGTGAGGAACTGAGAACAGGAGCGGTTCTGGTTCAAACTATGGCAGAAACATTCCGAATGAGCTGCAGCTTCCAAAGAATACTTTTTGGACTGACAGAAGAAGTTACAGGAGTCCAGTCTGCAGGAGATGAATCTTCTTGTCTGGACATGAAGCAGGGAAAGTGATTGAGATGCAAATCAGCACAACCTGAAGTTAAAATTGGTGATAAAACCAAGACCGCTGTGATTTTTGAGCAAAATCTCTATCGTATAAATAAATAAATGGGCCACATTGTTGACAACAGTTTTGGAAACATCAACATCTTTGATCAGAAGCAGATTAAATGTGAGCCCATGAATGTGATCTTGGAGCCTCTCCAGCAGATCCGGTATTTCAACAGCTTCACAGAAATCCTGAGTAAATGGGATTATTTAAGTTGTCTACACAAATCCAAAAATCCCCTGCTGCCATGATGGGTTCAATGTGGGTAGAAATGACAAAAAACAGCTCCTAAAAATGAGTATACCACTTATAATATCTCATACGCAAAAACAAACAAAAAAAAAAGGCAAAGATTTCCCAAGTCTTAAATTAGATTGGAATATGTTTTTAAAATTTTTGGAGAACCTGATGCCATAAAAAAGATACACTGCTGCAGTTCACAAACATATTTGATGGTCTGAAGATGTTGTGAAATTCTGACCACATTGTCTGGGTTGACTGACATCTTTTTTTTTTTTTTTTTTTTTTATTGAATCAGTTAGCTTTCTTTTTTAAACATAATCCTTCATTTCAATTATGAACATACATAAATAGTGACCAACTGGGATTTCTGGCTACAAGGTTTCATATGAAATATAACATTTTTCTCATGATGGAGAACATATATTAAGAATATTAAGCTTTAAATTGAATTTCTGAGTACTTCTTTATTCAAATTGCGTGAACAAGTAGCAGACGAAAGCATTTTGTTGAAAAAAAGCTTGTAGTTGTGACGTACAAGTTACCACCTAATACATCAGCATGAAGACAAATAAATCCATGTACGTCTTCGTTTTCCTCGTCTGAGCTGGCATCTGGCTCTAAACTTTTTTGTTGCACTTTTAATGTTAGATTAAAGGTGTGAGGGAGTGTAAACTGTGTAAGCTAGCTGGAGAGCATGTTAACAAATGGACGGG
>BSAI01000125.1:14748338-14843617 GCA_036245035.1 Adrianichthys oophorus | reverse complement strand
ACACACACACACACACACACACACACACACACACACACACACACACAAGAGAAAGCACCTCAAATGGCATAAAAAACTCAAATATTACCAGCTGCCTTTGAGCAAGACATGACCAGGCCATGTTTTCACCTTTTCTGCCCTTTAATTTACTTTCCATCTAAAACTCTGTCATTTGTTTTTTTCCCCCAAAATAAACACATTCATCTTATTTTATTTAATTAACTTTGCCTTTTACTGATTCCTTTCACGCATAAAGTGACATCTGCAGTTAGTTTACCAGGAAAAATAAATAAAAGAAAGACAAATGTGATGTTCTCAACCTCCTGTGGTGGAATTAAGCAGCAATTTAACATGTATGGGGTAACCGTCTATCACGACTCTGCTGATGGTTGCTGCAGATTTCACCACACTCAAAGCTTTATGTACCTTGATTTCTATCAGGTTGGGTTTGCTTCATTTCCATGTCATTGATCAATTACAGGAAGTACATACTCAGGTTGTGGAAATGTCAAATCTGAATTAGTTTTTGATGAAGGCTGAATGCTGAGAATGGAAATGATGGTACCCTTTTCAGCTGATATTTAAGCTAAGCATCTGCAGCTCATATAAGATTATTTTAGCTTAAAAAAATTATTTAAAAATATTTTTAGTTTTTAGTCAAAGCTTGAATTTTCACATTAGAGAAATCAGTGAAATTACAAAGCTCTGTGTGCGTTACAAAAATTGTTGATCTTCAAAATAACTGTACATACATACATATTTCCATACATACACATACATATTTCCAAAAAGACAGGCTGTGGATGTGTTTTTATTTAGACAGGTGCAAGAAAAACGTCATCCAACACTACTGCCTTCTCACAAAGACCTGCTACACATTCAGTTATGAAAGCAGCTCCTCGCTGATTTCATTTTTGTCCTCAACAAAGCAATAATCATCAGCTTTAAAAAAAATTCTATCCTTGCAAAGAGAAAGGTTCTGTACAAAAATCAAACTTGAAAACCTGACAACAGTCCAAGATTCTGCTTACTTTTTTTTCCTTGAGTAAAACAAAAATATGAATTGAGAGATCATCAAGGTCAGCCAAGATCACCGGCTTTTCCAAAACTTTCCTGAACACTTAATTAAGCCAAAAAGATAAACACAAATTTATTACCATTTCCAAAGTTCTATGAGTGCATCTTGAGCATTGACTATACATCTGAAGTATCTCTTAAGCCTCCTCAATTCATCCACTCTCAATGTTAAATCCATCCCTTAAATCAGTGTGAATCTAAATGGAATCTTAAAAACAAAGTGCACTGTTTGAGATGGAAATATTCTGTTTGTTGCCACAAACTCATATGCTTTAAACAGAAATATCAAACTGCACACAGGAAACAATTTTTTTGGGATTATTTGAAGGTTTGGCTGCAACTGGATGAATGTGCTTTTCTATTGTTTCTCTGAGGTATTTTAGGAGCTGTAACCAAATTACAATTCTATTTTTTACTGTCTAGCTGATTATCTTTAATTTACCATTATCATGCAGCATTTAGGCAACTGTATATGAAAGCAAATGAATAAAACATGATCGGAAAAGAGTTTAACACTTTCTTTTATGTTTTCCTCAGGTTGTTCAGTCATGATCACAGATTTGCTGATAGCAATAGTTTTAGCAACTACATTCACTTTTTTCCTCTTTTTTTTCTTAAAATTACTTATTTTTTGTTTTTGGTGATTGGCAAAGTGCAACCACCTCTTGCAGCAAAAAAGTCTAAACCATTACTCCACCACCGCCATGCCCAACAGTTCGTTAGGGATGTGTGAGTCGAGCAGCATTACAGATTATAGATCATATAGATCATAGATAAGTTTGATCTCAAAGTCTACAAAACACTGTTACAATAGTATTTTTTTTTTCAGCTTAACATAACATTCAGCTGAGCACAGGCGTCGTCTCACCTTTGCACCTTCACATAGTGTGCCTGACAGAATGTAATGCTTTACATGTGTTGGTTGGTTTGCACAAGTGTGCGTGTGAACTGGATGTGGACAAGTTTGTGAACACTTGGAGCCAGCAGGTATGTTTGTAACAGCTGAGTGTGTGGACAGGCCCCGCCCATTTTAGACCAACACTCACTATTGTAATGGGTATAAGCTCCAGCATTTTGTTGCCTGTAGACTTAAACTCTACCTTCCCTTCCCAGTAGTCATCCTCTAACTTCTATAATCCACCGTCTCCCCCCACCCCCCAACTCTCTCTTTTTCCCCCCTTTCTTTTTCTGTCTGGTCCAATAAAAAGAACACAAACAAAATTAATATTAATGAAATGTAGTTGAAATTGCAAAAGGGGCTTATACCAACATACATTTTGTGTTCCCTATGATTTATAACCCCCGATTGTAAGAGTAAAATCTGTCTAATACAAGAGGCTCTCAGCTCATATCTGTTTGCTCAGCTGTTGGACAGGAAAAGTAAAAAAAAAAAAAAAAAAAAAACAATAGTATTTTTTTCCAGATCTACATTTTCATGAGAATTTCTTTGAATTAAACATTTTATAAATAGCTCCAAACTACTTTCTTTGTGTAATATACTCTTTCAGAAAACCTGATGGTCATGATTTTAGCATTGAGTTGTTGTAAACTGCCCTAACAGTTATTTCAAAAGGTAGTGTATTTAAGTTGCTAGCAAAAAAAACTCAGAAACTTTCCTGGATTTAGTACAGCAGCAATTATTTTCTATACGATCACTGCAAATGTCTTGTGTTAGCACACACCTGAAAGTTCCAGAGCAGCAAACTGCATGACTCCTGTTTTGATGGAGGTCTCCACATCTGCTGATGATCCATTAAATGAGTTTAATTTGACTAGCAGTACCTGACTTCGACATGACCTCTCCTTTTCCATGGAAACAGTAATAGTGCATCTAATTTATCATATCATACAAGGCTTCTGCTTTGTGGAATAGATATGGCCTAGCACAAAGAAACAATGCAATATCTAATGCATCTTTTATTTCAGTTAAGTTAGAAATTGGCAACAGCAGAAGAATTTTTCTTCAAGTTTCAATTCTTTTTTATGTCCTAAAGAATAAAATCAGTTATTATTAATGAATACTTTATTCCTACAAACTGACCTACACACATTTAAATATTCGCCTTTAAATATCATGAGTTATTTAAATACATTGAGAATTTTCATTTCATTTTTTTATAGCAAGTTTGGTTCCTGCCTTGCCCACCCAAGTTCCCTTGGGCAAAACACTGAACTCCACTTTGTTGCTGGTGGTTAGAGGTTGGTACTGTCAGTGTGTAAATATGTGTAAGCGTGGGTGAATGGCACTGTGACTGTAAAGAGCTTTGAGCCTTAAAAGGAAAAAGGGAATACACACCAGTTATCATTCATGTATATTTTAAGGTGACTTTTTTTTTACTTTTTAGAAAAATTTGGACTTAAAACTTCTGAAAACTTTAAAAAGTTTTATTTGAAGTTGCACAAAATACAAGTCAGAAAAATTCTGTCTTTGCACTTCCCTTCAGTGAAGTGTTGTTTCATCCTGAATGATTATAGCAATATTAAAACCTGCTATAAGCTACTGTGTCACGATAATCCTTTTGCTTCTCTGCAACTGTGACATACTGACACTCAATTCTACAGAATTTATAGTCTACAGCAAACTATTTATCACCTAAAGATTAAAGAATATCATTCATTCGGGATAAATCTGACAAAAGGGTGGGTCCAAGAGAGAAATGATTCCAGTGCTCCCTGCAACTTCAGCACCACGGATAGCTCCTTTAATTTATCAGTATGCAGCACAGGGATGCTACTGAAAACTGTATTTCACAGTCCTGGGTGCAGACAGATTTTGCTCAATTCTGCGACAGATAAAGGAACTGTGAGTCTGGCAGCCTGTATCCCTGTATCATGTTTAAGGGGAAAACTATTTTGCCCTTGTATTCTCTCTGCTGCTGAAGGATAAAGGCCCAAAACTGCAAGTTGACAAGAGAAAATATGTTTCAAAATACAGGTTGTTACATCTGTGCAAAACTGAGTTGCTCAAACTTTGTTTTGTATAAAACCAAGCTTTGTAAGGGTTGTCTGTTAAAAAGTTCAGAAAATACAAGTGACACCAAATCAAGTCCCCTAAGTTTCAGTGCACTGACCAGTTATCCTGCATAGTGCATTTTGTTACATTAAATATGACAGACCATGTAGGCTGTGAAGAAAAAGGCTTCAGTGTTCATTAATGTACGTTCCAAACAGAACAGGTTTGCTCTCTATGTGGGCATCCATGTTACTATGCAAGACCTGATGAAAAATACATTCCTCTGCCACCAATTTCCTCCGTCTCTTCCATATGCTTTCCCCGTCCTCTACAGAATCACAAAGATCAAACAGAAACACATTGGTGTACACCATCAAAACTTAAAAGGGCATCTCAGCTCTATTGATTTCACTGAAGTAAAAAGCGCTTGCGGTTGCTTCTCAGGAAAGTGTTGAAATTATATGAGAGGCTGCAGCTACAAAAATTCAACCAAGTTCCCTTTAATTGGCTTGAGGGAGGCAGCGAGCTGGAGAACAGGAGTGCCGAAAAGGTTGATGAGGAGAGAAAATCCTCATTTAACACCAAAAAACTATACATTACAGAATGAGAGATTGCGAGCCCCAACTCTGCATTATTAATGAGCTGTCTGCATTCCAGTCCAGCTCTGAGATAGGTGTTGGTTAACATCATTTACAAAGCAGGCCTTTGAAACGTTTTCAGAATCATAACAGAATGAAATGGAGAGATCATGCCACAAATCCAATAAGTAGCTCAGAAAATGCTAATCCTCTCATATCTCGTAGTCAATTAAGCAACCTGACATGTCAGTTCAATATAGCAACTGTGATGGTAATTTGATGGGTGATGTAATAGGCCACCGCTTTTAACACAGTGTCTCAGTTGTCTGTTTGTGCTGATGGTTTCTTAACTGTTATGCCATCAGTGCATGACTCAACACCTGGAAAATATTAATTCAGCTTTGGTACAAACCCATGTGCTAACTCACATGTAAACATTTAAACTGTTCAACATAAGATCAAGAGAAAATCCTCATACTTCTGGATTGAAGCACATTTAAAACTAAAAAAAACCTGTTGCTGCCAGTGAAAGATTATATATCTACATAAATATCTATCATTTATCTATCTATCATTTATCTATCTATCAACTCTTGCAACTGATTAACTCTATCCAGATTTAATATCTACTTAATCTCTTTTAGAAAGCCCAGGGATAATGAATGCCACAGGGTCAGAATAAGTTGGAAGTCACCACCAACTTTTGGATTAAAGCACATTTAAAAGCAAAAGTAACTGAAGGTAGGCGCAGTTCACCAAGTAACCACTAGGGATTTGTTTTAATACACAGTTCTTTTTACCCTTTTCTACCCGATTTTTTTTTTTTCTTTTTACTTTTCTTACCAATTTGAATTACAATAGACCCTTGATCATACTATGTCATTTTCTGCCAAGATACTAATGAACAAAGATTAAAAAAACTAAACAAGACAAGAACACCCCCCCCCCCCCAATAAGCTATAAAGTCAGTTTATAATCTAGTTTGAAAAAAAAAAAATTCTCCAATTGTGTGACTTCATAATGGTGACGAATTACAGGAGATGAATTTTGTTTTATGTAATTAGTTTATTTTATTATTTGACCCTAATTTGTGCACATACAGGCTTTGCAATGAACAAGTTAATTTAAATGACTTTACTTGACAACTTCCTGGTGACTTTTTTTTTTATCTTAGTCTCCTCCTTTTGGTAAACCAAATGCGTTTGCAGAGATCAGATCGTGCCTGAGCTGTTACTCATCTTTTTTTTTTTTCAAACATTTTTAGGAAAAAAAAAAAAAACTTCTGAAGTTAAGCAATTTGCCTGCTCTCCATTTGTGAATGTCCTTGACTGTCACATTGCTGGAGGCGATACTGTAAAGCCAGAAAGAGCAGTTAAGGGGCTCCTGTGCTGTTGCCAGTTAAGACTTTGCTCTGAAGCTGCTCTAAAAAAGGTAGAAACTGCAGGGAGGTGAGCAGGGACAGACAGGAATCAGTCTCTCTGGCTGATAAAGACTTTCACAGAGTCACAGAGGCAGGCATTTGAAGACAATTATGAGCCTGTAAACTATTTTTGCTTTAGTTGCACAACTGATGCTTTAAAAGGACAAAACAGCATTTTCCCGCCTGATTGAATCTTTTTATCAATGAATTCAAGTGATTGCTTAAAACATGAACGCTTATGTAGAAATAACTAAAATTCACATAAAAAGATTGGAGGAGTAGTTCTTCTTTGGAATAGTTCAATTAAGCGTTCCAGAGGCTTTTAGTTCAGTTGTAATGTCTTCATCTCATGCCTCACTCTTTCATACCTTGGTATGCTATCATACCGCAAACCTTGCTCTGCCACATGTTAATGTGACAGCTCAGAGATCAGTTCAATTGAACGTGTTATTGCTCCAGCACAGCAAGTGTCAGTCATTTTTCCCTGCCGGTCAAGCCATGAATAACTGTTATTTCAAGGAAAAGCAAGAAGCTGAAGTTAAATTGACAGCAGTTAAATGGGATTTTGTTCAGACCTGAATATTTTAAAACAACATTTTGCCATTCTGCAGGATATTAGTAGTCAGCTGTGTTCAGTGCATGTTTTGTTCAACCAAATCATATGACAGCATTTTGGGTTAAATTGTCTCTGGCTGAGGGGTTAAGCATTAAAATCCTGTTTGCAGACATTCTAAAAATGTTGCTCCAGGATTCTGAAACCATGACAAATGTGGACTAACTAACCTATTAAATGTTTCCATGTGTGGCTGGGATGATCTGGCTGAGATGTCATGACGATAACAACAGGCTAAGACATTAGTTCATTTTTAGCCAATGTGTCTCCAGTTAAATTAGAGAAATAGAAGCCTGAACTCTTAGAATTCTGAATTGTTATTCACTTGTGTTGCTCACTGAGCTGACATGGCGACAGGATTGTTGTAATCACCTGGACTACTGGACTGTTAACTCTTTAATAACCTCCTGGAGGTGGCAGGCTTCTGTTGCTGGTGATTAATGATCACATGTCATCGCAGCTGTAATCTAAGTGAGTGATAGTTTAATAATGGAGCAGCCTCGCCGGAGTAGATCTATGTTGTCATGTCAGGAAGAAAGGGGTTGCCATTTTTAGGAGTGCTGTGGGAGAGACATAAGAATCTTGCTGCACAAGAGCAATTGTCTGTCTGTGGGACACAAACTGTTAATGGGTTTGGATGGCAGGCAGCAGGTCTGGGTGTAATTTTGGATTTTTCACAGCACATTGGAGCAAACAGTTTATTCCAATTTTTCCATCTTTAAATAAAAAGGGAGCAAATTTAAATGTCCCTTAATGTGCAATTCATCTAGCAATCAAAAGGCACACTCTTGAAACACTTGAGGCTTAACAAAATAAAATTAATTTTCACTTTCCATTGTTATTAATATTAAACATAATTGTTTTTAGAATATATCTGTCCTTTAAGTTTCAAGCAAAATTCCTGTTTTTTTAAAAGGTGCTTTGTATTCCCAAAGCCTGTGATAATCATTACTCTGCATGCTGCTCAGAACAATGCAAGCAGTGAAGACTTAGGATTTATTGGGCAGCTGTTTTGTTGTTAAATTACCCCAGAGACCAGACAAACATGGAATGTAATGGATTCTTTGATTTGGGCTTCTATGTGGAAGCCTGCATGTCTCCACACTACTTAACGGTTTAAGTTCATTACCAGAGCTTGTCATGATGACCAGTTGTTGTTCAGTGGAGGAGTTGGGCCATTCACTGTCTGTTTTTTTCCCACTGGCGAAAAAAACCCCATCATGTTGGGATGGGACATTCAGTCTATGGTGGATTTTTTTCTCCTTTTTAGTGGTAAAGAATGGAGCCAATGGGGGTAAAAGGCTTTGACTCATTGTAATGTTCAAAAAGGCATGCATTTTTGCACATAAAACTGACTTTTTCTTCACTCAAATGTGTTCGCCTATTCTAGCAAAGAAGTACTATGCAAGATTTTTCACATATTTAAAGTAAAATGTACATAATTTTTGTGGTTTCTGCTTTTTTGCTGTTGATAAAATTAGGCATTTTGAAAAGGAAAAAAAAAGAAAAAATTGGTCTTACTTCAAAGTGGATAAATAAATTCTGAGTTCATTTTCGGAAGAAGAACGGTAATCAATGCTGACCTTTGCTGTTCCAATGATGTGCATCTCTGATGAGCCTGAGATGCTCTTATTTAGTTAAAGCGGGTCAATGAGACAGCTGTCTGGAGCGAGCTGAACGGTTCACTGAGAGGCACACTGATCCGTGTTGATATGACGGCCAAGTTCTCCCGCTATCCTGGTGTTAAACTGTTTGACGTGACTTTCTTCAGGACAGCTGGAGATTCTACTGCTGCTACATTTAGCATTTTCATCCCTTACTGAACATTTTAACATCTAATAAACATACTCTCTTTCTGCCTTTAAAAACATCTGTTTAAATGGTTTATAACTCATCAATTTACAAGTCTCAAGACAAAGGAATAAATTACTTTTAAAAAAAGATTATTTTAAAGCAAAAAATGAAGTAATCTCAGGTTGGTCAATTACAAATCCATTGCTATTTAACTAAACTCAGGCTTTTTTTTTTTAAATTTATTTACTAATTTTCCTTTAACTCTTTTTTTTACCAGATAAATCAATTGAGAACCAGTTCTCCTTTGTAACGCCTGGACCTTTGGAGTATGTTTTTGGACTGTGGGAGGAAGCTGAAAAATTCAATTAAAAACGCAGATTATCCAACAAACCTTCATTCTGAAAATCTGAAGAACAATTCCTTATAACAAGAAATAACTAGTGATAACCCCATTACTTTGTTGGGTTAAAAACAAAAATAACTGGAGCCAGGTCACGTTGCCAGGTAGCCACTAAGACTGAATCCGAATTACTTCCCTGCCCCAACATTTAACCCTCCAAGTGGAGAGATATGGAAAAATAGTGTCTTCAAATTCCGATGTTCATTAATAATCACTAGTCATCTACATTAGCACATAGCTGCTAGCTGCCAGAAATGCATTTCTCCTCTGTGCCACAAGCTCAAAGCAGATCACCCTACCAGCAGAGGGATAGCCAGTCCTAAGTCTCCACAGCTCCTCCTTGAAAAAACACTTTCGGAAACCACTGCAGCTTTAAATGCCCCTCCAATTGGAGCCATTGGGAGGACTCAGAGGGGTAGGGAAGCAATTCAGATTTAGCCCTAATCTCTTGTCATTCGTCATTTGGTTCATTATAAAAAGTTTACATAAGAAAATCCGTCTGGTCTAAGATGACATCTGAGTTTAAATTAGATGAATCTGCATTAAAAGACAAGACACTTCTGGATTACAGAGAAAGTTTACTGTTTACTCTTTTTGGCTTCAGAAAGAGCTGCTTTACAAAATTCAGCACAGTACAACAAAATACCCTGAATATTGTCCTCTGATTGGTCCTCAAAGGAGGCGCTTACATTTGCTACTCACTACCATTGGCTGGACAATGCTAGCAACCCCTTCCTCTGAATTTACTTCAAAACTGAAATACCTCTGTGTTACCTCTGTAAAGCTTATGTAGAAAAGAAATGTAAAACCTTATTCAGTACAATAAACATCTGTATAAAATATAATATCTTACTAATAATTCCACACAGGTTTCACAAACTCTCATCTGTGTTGTTTAACAGAGTGAAAACTCTACTAAGTGTTAGAATTGAGTTGAAAATTGCTTATGAGACCTGATCTTTTGATTGGCACGCAACATGGAGCTCCACAACCGCTTTAGAAAGTTTATTTCAACCATCAAGTGACTCCTTAGTTTCACCCATACCACCACTGTCAGAAATTTCAAAGTTTGCCAAAGAGACTACAAAGATGGTAAAAATGACAGAGTGAAAAAAAAGAAACTTGCTGTAAATGAGACCAAAACAAACCAATGGAACAGTGTGGCACTAAACCTGCACCAGAGGCAAACCTAGTAAGGAGGGGGCATCTTCTTAAACCAATGAGAACAGAAAATGAACAAACACAAAAATCACTGAAACATTTGCAAATGAAGTGAGATGAACTTTCAACAGCAAAAGTGAGATTAAAAAAAAAAAAAAAAAAGAGGAAAAAAATAAACTAAGTAGGTCAGGCTGTAGGAGTGTGACTTAAGATGGAATTTTGGGTCACTTTGTCTACATTTTCAAGTCTCTATGATAGAAAACCACAATTAGCTCCTTCAAATCAAGTCCATCCACGAGTCAACTGTGTGAGGACATGAGGTGATTGTTCGTAACCTTAACCATTAAAGTTTCTGTGCTAACTGTGATGCTTGATTAATTGTAAGAAGCGAAAATCCGACAGTTCAAAATGAAATGAAGACAGTGTGCGTTAAGTATTAGTGGCTGTCCATCCAATTACAGTGAATTTCTGTGATTCCATGTTTAATCAGTCTGGGTTGATAAGATACAAAAATAAAAAGCCAAACAGGAACTTCTTCAATTACTGCTTCAGATTTTCTGCACTTCTGTTAATTTTACAAAAATAAAATGTCACAGCAAAGCTTTTAATGCATTCTGACGTCAACTTTAACCAAGATGAGTGGAAAAGATTGGAAATTGCCACTAAATTTGCAGTTGACTCTAAGTGAGAAATCAATAAGGACACTTCACTCAAATGTCAGTTAATCAACTATGGGTTTGGGTGTGTGCATGTATGAGGGCGTTCTCAGCTCTCTGCATAGGAGAGAAATCAAAATGTTAAAAGTTTTTAAAAACAGCCATCCTTCCACTGCGCAGACGGTATTATTGGGAATATTTGTCATCATCTTAGAGCTACTTGAAAGCACAGCCAAACTTTTAGTCAGTTTTATCTTCTTATTGTAGATGATTTCTGCAGGGCGAATAGTTCCTCCAAGGCACACTGATTGAAATTGTCCCTGTGAAAAAGAAATTTGTGATTTCTCGGTTCTGACATTTGCCTCAGGTATCACATGTTCTCTCTCTGACCCGACTCCAGATATCTCAATGAGGAACACTTCAGTGAAGCTGCTGTTTGCCAGGGTGATTTATTAAAATAATATCCATCTGGTTTCTTTTTTTTTTCCTGTATTGGTTCCATCATCAACATATGCAACGTGTTTTTCTATAGTTTGTGTTTCTAGTTTCATGGAAAGGAGAGAAACATGTATTTTTTTTTATTTGATTTTTAAAAATTTTATTTTTTATTGCATCCCAAAAACAGCATTGGGTTCAAAGGAAATTAGGTTTTAATCTGAATGGGTTAAAAAGGGTTACAATAATGACTCATTTATCCAGAAAAGCTGGCCACACTAAAGATACCTAACCCAAAGATAAAGAGGGATCCTAAATACAAAAGACAAAATGCATCATTAGTATATGTTGGCAGTCCACAAACTTAAAAATGAGAAAAAAAAAGTGGTTTTTTTTTTGCTGCTGCTTAAATTTCTTCAAAGCTCCAAACCGTAATAACAGCAACTTTCTTTTAATATCATATTAAGGTTAAACATTTATTTGGAGCAGAAAAGATTATTTTTGCAAAAAGGATAAACAAAACAACTGTTATACAGGGAATTGTTACTTTAAAGTCTCACTTCAATCATCTTTTGATACATTTTATAAGTGCTTCCAGTGTTTTTGTTTTTTTTTAAATTATGATTATGCTGTTTTTAGCCCAAATAAGAAAAACCTGTGTCATTTTCTAGGACATTGTTTCTGCAGAGCGGCAGTAGTTTCATAGAAATTTGCCTCTAAGTGGAAGTGAGAACCATTGGCATGGAGCAGCTTGTATTGCAGCCAGCAACAGGAAACATTTCACCAGTAGAAGGAAAAATGGATTCCACAACATTTCTGCAAAGTTTGGACACTAATTTGATGCCATCTGTGAAAAAGTTGAACAGAGGATGGCTTTTACAAATGGAAAATGATCCTAAACACACCTCAAAATCCTCGTTGTCTTACATTAAGAGACATAAACGGAAGGTTTTGCAGTGGCCTTCCCAATCACCTGACCTCAATATCATTGAAAATCTATGGCTATACCTGAAAAGAGGGTTGCGTAACAGACATCCCAGAAAGAAAGAACTGGAAGACTTTTAAAAAGAAGAATGAATGAAGAAACCTCAAACAAGAATTGAGAGACTCTCTGGCTGGCTACAAAAAGCGTTTACAAGCTGTAATACTTGCCAAGGGCGCTAGTACAAGGTACTAAGTATATCCAGAGCAATGGGTTAATTTAACAGAGATTCATCATCATCATCATCATTATCATCATCTAAGCTATTAATTAGTCATGGGGAATTATGTAAAAATGTTAATCTTCATAACATTTGTATTTCTTTAACAGACTCCGTTTCAGCTTGCATGCTTTTGTCAATAAAGTCACTTTTTTACTTTAATTTGCCTAGCGTAGCTTAATCACTTGTTTTCCACCTCAGAAAAGTGCTTTTAACTTTTTCACAGCTGCTTTTTTCCCCATCACTCCAGAAGACCAACATTGAGGGAGGAAAAAATACCTTCACAGTCCGCTGAGTTTTTTCCCCTGGAACATGGATATGCCCATGTTTTTCTCTCTTTTTTTCCCTTTACTTTTTGCTGTTGATGAGTAGTTTCTCTGTAACTTTATTTTCTCAGTATGTCAGACCCCACTGGATCTAAGCCAAATGCATTTCGAATTCTTTTGAATAGATGAGCATCCTCTGAAAATGTGCTTTCCCATATCGAGTTCTCTTTATACCACATGCAAATAGGATTTCATCAGGAACTGACTGTGCCAACATGTGTCTAAGCAAGCCTTTGCAAAAAGGTTTCCTCTGTTAAATTGATCTTTAAAGTGTTTTCTCTTTATGTGTTTAATGTACTATAAAATTAATATATTTTTTTAGTCAATATCCTCTTGCTTGA
Organism: Adrianichthys oophorus; assembly: GCA_036245035.1. Lineage (NCBI taxonomy): Eukaryota > Metazoa > Chordata > Actinopteri > Beloniformes > Adrianichthyidae > Adrianichthys > Adrianichthys oophorus. Next base: position 14,830,661 of record BSAI01000125.1, on the reverse strand, counting down.
GGTGTATTTGTCATACACATCTCGTTTATACCAGTGCTTCACGGCGCCCGTGTAGCAGTCATTTAATCTATCCACTCCTTAAACTCCCTGAGAGTAAAAAAACACAGCAACTGTAAAAATCAAAAACTCTAGACAAGTTAGGCGATGCTGAAACTTCACCTGATGGACAGGCTCCCTTTTTGCAGCAATGCCGTCAGGATGAGGGAAAGAAACAGTGCGAATTAGCTTCCCAATTTAGCATCAGCTTTGTAGAGTGTGCCAGCTTCTTCCCCTTTTCCTGCATGTGTGCAAACATGTCTGCCGACACCAGCTGCCTTTGCTATTTTGAGCAGAACCATATGTGACCTTTCACTGTAAGTGTTGTGAGCATGGGTTTGTGTTGTGACACGTTGCCTGTTTTTTGTGTTTTTTGATCCCTCAGACACAGAGTCTTCTTGGAAAGGAAACAACAAGTCAGAAATCAAGGACACTTTCTTTAGCACGCACATGATGCCTTTAAACACTATATGCTATATAATTTTCCTCTATTTTTTGAGAGTTTGTGTGTGTATCCATGCCACAGAAGAGCTGCTTGTATAGGGGCCATTGCCATAAAAGAATAATACGTCCCTGGTGGCCCTGAGGCACCCAGGCCAACTGCTACAGATTCATAAATAAAACTAAACGGATCAATATTTCTTAGACTTTAGCAGTAACCTATGGCTGCCTCTACCTTCAGAGAGAAAGCTTTGAAAAAGGTTAGGTTTTAATCAAAGCCTTCCTCCTGAAATAATAAAAAAAGCATGCTATTTATCATCATCAGAACTGCGCAGGAATGCGTCTGTAATCCAGAGGCTGGTCGGCATGCTGGAGCTAAAAAAAAAAAAAAAGAAGTGTCAGTTTGGATGAAATATTTTCTCCATTCTTACAAGAGAAATAGGACTAAATAAACAAACTGTCATAATTTCTCCCAAATTTCTGAATTACTATGCTGATGCTGCAGCTGAGTCACTTCTCAATCTGAGGAAAACAGAGAGCGATACATGTATAGCGGATCTCTGAATCGAAAATGAGGCATTCATTTCCTAAACTGCCAGCCTCACATGGTTATTAATCAACATTTATGAAGCAAAGTGCCAAAGCTGGATGACATATTACACCTGGATGGAAACCTCTCATAACAAATATGACAAATGCAGTCATTTTCTCGTGGTTTGCAAACCCATAATGGTGGCAGCGTGATGATTATAATTGTGATGCATGTTTTGATTTTACAACCTGCCCTGTCATCAAAGAGTGTCTAAAAAATATATTCACCGAGGGACCATTTAAGGGTTTGCTGAAAATGAGATTTGAAAACACAATTATTAGGGAAACTTGTCATTCCAAAATTAGAACCCAGGTGTTCCCCTCTTCTTTTCATTCATCAGTTTTCAATTAAGCTTAATAAATAGGCAATTTTAAAAAAAAATTTGCATACCAATACTTTTGTTTTGCTTTACAAAGTTTCTACTATTACTAATTGTCTTGTTGAGGAAGTTCTTTTAATTATACTACCGTACAAAGAATGTTCCTTCATTTATCATGTTAGTTACATTCAATAAAACTTGAATGATGAAGCCTGAAACGCACATAGGCATGTTTACAAAGACTTTTCATTGGAAGTGGTTGCTGGAACACATGCTGCAGAGGCTGGTGAGAACATAGTATGATACTTTTCAAAAATTAACAAAGATAGCAACATGAAGGGAATGCAAAGTAGCCACGTTGGGTGATTCTTCTTAAAATCTCATTATTTCAGTAGAACTCAGGATTGTATCTGTACTAAACTGCCTTCAAATAATATCAGTTTCAGTCATTTTTATTTAGGATTGATGTCAAGCTTCAGATCGTTGTCTTGGTAAATCGTATTTCAGCTCTGAAGCTGTCAGGCGCACGTTCTCCCCGACAAAAGCACAGACAAGCTTTCTCATGCACCCCCCCAAACAAACCACACTTGTTCAGCCTCCTTTAATTGTGCTGTCATGGACTTCAGCATTTACCGAGCTCAGTGAAGCTTGTAGCATTTGAAATATAGATTTTGGTTTTTTTCCTGTATTTCTCTAAGCACTGCAGTCTGACCTGGAGGCAAATTTGCTGGAACCTTCACTCCAGGGAAGATTCACAAATGCTTTGAATGGTTTCCATTTGTAAATCTTCCTGTCAAAAGATGGACTCGAATCTCTTAGGAAATCATGTGCAGATTGATGTATAGTGCAATTGTTTTTCAAGAATGGCTGGTTTTGTTCTTTTTTTTGCCCTTGGCATTGCTACAGACAAAAAAAAAAAAAAAAAAACTACCATCACTTCTGCTTTTAGGGTATTTGCCCAGGACTAGCATCTTCTGGATACTCATTTATGCCAAATCCTAACTGTTCATGTTGTACAGTTTTGGTTTCTAATATTTAATGAGTAATGTTTGTTTTGATCTCTATTCTTTTCTCACAAGGGGATTAATGCCACGAACGCTGGACAGCCAGATTACTTTGGAGAAGACTCCCAGCTACTTTGTCACTAGAGAGGCCCCCCGACGCATCTCCAGGATGTCCCATGAGACCAAGCTGATCGTCGTGGTACGCAACCCTGTCACCCGAGCAATCTCAGACTACACACAAACACTTTCAAAGAAGCCAGACATTCCCTCGTTCGAGGAGCTGGCCTTTACAAACAGAAGCTTAGGTCTTGTGGACACCTCCTGGAATGCCATTAGGATTGGGATGTACATCCTGCACCTGGAAAACTGGCTGCAGTACTTCCGCCTGTCGCAGATGCACTTTGTGAGTGGCGAGCGTCTGATAACAGACCCAGCAGGGGAAATGGGTCGCGTTCAGGACTTTTTAGGCCTCAAACGGATCATCACAGACAAGCACTTTTACTTCAATCGAACCAAAGGTTTCCCGTGTCTGAAGAAACCGGAGAGCAGCAGTCAGCCACGGTGCCTCGGCAAATCTAAGGGAAGGACTCACGTACAGATCGAACAGGACACCATAGAGCAGCTGCAGGAGTTTTATAGGCCGTTTAACATCAAATTCTATGAAACTGTGGGTCAAGACTTTAAGTGGGATTGAATGTAAAGATGTGCTGTTTTTAAAAAAGCCTACCTCCACAGATACGATACAAATAGATAGTATTATACTTAAATTATTGTCTAAAGTATATTTAAATTTCAAATTATTATAAAGATATAGAAGTCACAATATAAAGTTTGATTCTGCGAATGTTTCATGATGTGGGTCATCTTGGTCTGGTAATAGTTTCTTTTTTTTGTGGCCTCTTATTGTAAAGCATTCTGAAGACAAAATATTTACATATATGTATAAGTAAAACGCCCCCCTTTATTTTTGTGCTACCAAAAGACCATTTGGTTCCTCACCGGCAACTCATTGCATTATTTTCTCACATACAATGAAGACACAAAGTGAATGTTCAACATCTTGATTGCCTATTTCTGATTTTTTTTTTTTTTTTTACAAAAATTACGTTGTGGGTTTTTTTTGTGTGAAAATATCTTCCCTTCCAAATGTCAAACTAATCAAAAATCAGTCTGATTACTTTGCAGTTAAATTTATCTACTTAGCAGAAAAGAGCTTTGGAAATGGAGGAGAGAGTTTAAGAAAAGTGGTTTAAGGTTTATTTAAAAATTGCACTTTATGTTTACATTTCTGCTATGACTACCAAAATAAAAAAGGCTAATATTTAAATCAGAGTACTTTTGGAAGACATGTTTTTTTCTGTATTAAAAAAAAAAAAAATCTAAAATGCAAAAACTCCAAATATTTTTGCATTATTTTTTTCTTTAGGGTTGACTAATTTGATCACATACTTCAATGACTACACCAGAGGTTGCTATCTTATGTGACAGGAGTGTTAGATATATCAATTTTCGCCTAAAGGAACACTGAATTTGTATATTGAATTTGACAGTTAATGCAGGAATGCTGCATTAACTGTAAAATGCAAACTGTATGTAAAATGTTTCTGCTGTTGACTTTGAGCTTTTTGTTTTAAACACAAGTCTCACTTTATTGTAATCTTAGATTGACATTCTTTTCCTCCAATCCCAAAATAATTTGAGGGAAGATAAACATCTACAAATTTGTTCAACACTTAAAATTAGCAACAGACTGAAATTAAATAAAAAATCTGTCACTGTAGAGTGGATTTTGTAACTATTTTGGGTTAAATGGTTGAAAACATTTTGCAAGGTTTCTCTTTGACACAATTTGCCGCCACTTTAGTTGTTGACAATAGCTGAAGACACAAAACTAAAGAAACTGACAAATTCTGGGGATTCTTAATATGCAGCAAAGAAACAGCAGAGATGATCAATGAGATTACAGTACATGCCAGAAGCATGATTTTGTTTCAAACCCTGAGTTGTCTTTAGACTTACATTCTGGAAAAGGAAAACTAAATTGAACGATCATCTATGATGACTCCCAAACGTTTTAGAGAAAACATCGGCATCCGGAATTACATAATGCAAAGAATTTGGCATTTGTGGAAGAATATTGGAAGTTTCCTTTTCAATTTCCAGCTTTTGTTTGCAATTTTATGTCAACACCTGAACCTCTGTATGCTCATTTCTTGCCTTATGAGGATTTCTTGATAGTGGAGTTTGAGTATTTTGGCAACAGATGCAGCACCAAAACAATATTACTATTTCTATGTGTCACAAAAGTTATGGTCAAAAACAAAACAGATGTTTAAAACCACTCATTGGTGAATTTTTGATTTTTTTTTCTTTATAGAAAAGAAATGCTTTTAAAATCAAACACTCATGAAATGCAGAGTCAAACACTTTTGCATTTAAAAGCACTCTCTCTATAGTTTGCACTTAATTGGTCTGAAACTTTTCCAGCTGTAAAAGCCTGACAACATAAAACAGGCTGAGGTGGCCATTTAAGATTGAACCTACAGCTGCATATAGTAATCATAATCCCACATAGTGAGCTTTTTATTTTAGTTGAAAATCACTTTCCTGATGAGTTGAAAAAAGGAATATTCTCTTCTAGGTGCTGCACTGCATGTCATTGATCTCTTTAACTTCTTTAATCTCTTTTCTGATAGATTTGATGGTGCAGCTGCACTGAACAGCTCCCCATACCAAGCAGCTATATTAACCTACGGAATTTTCTCTATGAAGCCAATCAGAGCTGTCACTAATGATTTGCACTGATGAGAGAAGGGTAAAACTTTGTAAAAATAAAGGATTTAGTCTTTGCAAAAGTCACAATTTATCAAAAGCTAATATGTTAAATGTGATAAAGTAAAAATCAAAAATACAACAAAACAATTTGCTTCTTGTTATCCCCAATTCATTTTTGACACCATCAGGAAACAAGTCATTTTCTGGAGATGACAGCCTCAAGTTCTTTACTGTTAGCTTGCACTCGTGTGATATTCACCGTTTCCAAAGTTCACTAAAGAAAAAGGCTCCTTGGTTATTGGATTCTTGGTAAAATGCTGCAAGGCAGCTTGATGCCAAAGAAATGCTTTATTGCAGAAACAAAAACAAAAATAAATCCACTGAAAAATTGAATAAGGAAAAACAAAAAGTCAGACAAAAATGAAAGGGCAAGAGCTCTAAGCAGTTGTCAAATGAAAGCTTAAAAAAAAAAGCAGAACTTAACTAAATATATACCGCTTTTAAATGATCTTATAGTGGGAGAATTTCAAAACAAAAGCACAAGTGAAAGACTTTATCAAACTCAGAAGTTGTCTTGAGCATACACATACATATTTTATGTGTGTGTGTGTATATATATATATATATATATATATATATATTTAATATAACATAAGCTACCCCCCCCCCCCCTTCATTCTTCAACCAAGGCTTTTAGTGGAATGTAAACACATTCAGGTTAGCAGAAGGTTAACAGAATTATCAGATGAACAACACACAATGAGCAACAAGAAAGTAATGGAAACCATGGAGTTAAATAGACACGAGGAAGAATTAAGAAACAAGCAGCAGCTGTGGTGATTACTATTCAGAGCAGGTGTGAACGTGACAAAGAGCAGAAACGTCAACCAAATGCAAAAGAAAATCATTGCATTTCCTGCAAAACGTGAGAGACCATCAAGCAGCTACTGACTTGAAAAAAGGAGAAATTATTGATAAAACTTTCATGCATAAAAAAACTGTTTTTTTTAAAAAAGGGAATTAACTGCAAAATGTTCTAAAAGTTTTCAGAAAACAAAAAAAAACATTTTTTTTAAGTTTGTAAATAAAAAAATGCTTCTGTAAGAACAATAAATAATGTAAAGATGACAAAAATTTGTTATTCCGTAGTAGAATCTTAAATAGCTATTGAAAAGCTCAAGTGAAAGAGTGAGTTTCCAAATCAGGAAGCAAATAAGCTGCAACATTGTAAAACTTTTCTGACTCTGATGAGGCAGCTCAATTTGTTAAACCATAAAAAAGAGCCAAACGAACAATAAAATCCCACTCCGATCCTTTTTGAGCTATTATTGAAGCGTTTTCCGAGGTCTTTTAACTTTGATTGTGCTGCTATGAGTCTAAATAAAAAAACGGTTTTCGTTTTTTAGGACAGTTTCTGCAGAAGTTCATTACATTTTTTTTTAAGTTGTAGAGAGGACCGTCCCTAATCACCCTTCCCATCACGACCATGACCGGCTCAAATAAAAGCCATGACAAACAAGAGGGAGAATGGGTAAGGCTTTACAACAGTTTATTTAACATATATTTAACCTAACTAAATCTGAAATGGGTTAGCGTCATCTACCAAATAGGAGAGAGCGATACCCTGACTCCCAGTAGCTTCTTTATCCTCTGTGGGACTGGCCAGGTCCGCCCAGAGGGTGGAGACTCCAACCAACTACATTACCGGTGTGGAATAAAAATGGCGAACAATATCAAAGCTATCCAGCCGTACAGTTCAGAGCCAGATTCCAGCTCGGAATGAAAAAAACTAAGACGTACATGGTACATACTATTTGTCTACAAGTTGATGCGTCAGAATGAGGCGGAGAGGGAAGCTTGTCACCTACCTAGCGTATTTCCTACATAACAAATACAATCTTTACAGATGGCATGTTTTCGTCTGCTCCTTATTTACATTTATTTGAATTAAGAAATACTCTGTGAAGCTTATTTTGTCTTTATAAAAGTCCACCATCATTAAAAAGAATGCCACAAGAACATATAAAACACACCACTCTCATTTGATCAGGTCTTTAAAGGATGAATCTTTTAGTACCAGAATAGTTAAACAAGCTACAAATGTACACGTCAAAGATCGTATAGAGGCACCAGAAGAAGGTGTTGAATAAAACAACAACCAAATAAAACTAAGATCAAAACCCATGGATCGCTATAAATACGGCTTCACTAAGACACAATTGTAAAATGTCACAATCTGTCCTTCTACTTTCAGAAAGTTATTTACCAGCACTTCAAATTGCTGTCCAGAAGCAATATTTACCTGTCATATGTGATAATCTTAATTAACATTTGATGAACCTGTCAATGCTGTCTACGACTGCATACAACTTATCAGTCACAGCAGTTTGCAATAAGCTCAACGTTATCATTGTTCAGTTAATTAGAAGTTCTCACAAAGAATATGAGGAGCTTAGTTACACAGTTAAGAAGAATTTGTTATATGTCCATCATGGACTTCTGTTAATGCAAATCCTGTAGAGAAAATATATTTTTTTGTCATTTTTGCTTCATCTGGAATAGAAATGAAAGCAAGCTCTTTACTATTTAGCTCACAGAGTGAGACAATCCACATTTGCAGCTTGCCTGATCATCTGATGTGTGTTTTGTTTTACCCTGTCATTATGAAGAAATGGAAGGTAACCAAAGGCTGTCTGACTGAGCATTTTCACCCTCAGAATAAATACCAAGAAAGCGTTTGGTAAATATCATGAACTTTCAAAGACTGGGAGGTAAGAAAAACCTTTTCAGAAAACACCACTACAACAGGGTTGGTTAATTTTTGACTCACTTGAGAAATACTTACCGAAACTACAACCTCGTACAAACCAACTCAATGTGGTATGTCATGTGTGATGCCCTGTATTATATTTCCTAAGTTGACATTTCCAGACGTAACACATCTCTGCAATACAACTTCCCCTGTTTTAGGGACAGATGGGAAACATTTGTATCGAGACATCTCCTCGTCCCTCTTAATGAGGCAAAGCCATTGAAGATAATGAGGATGTTCCCTTTCTCCATTGGACAATGAGAAGAACAGAGTTTCCTTCAGATGACTTGAAACCTGCCAGCCAGAAACCCCTCCAGAAGAAATCTCATTAAAAACTAAAATGGCATTCGAGGTAACCTCTATCTGCATCGATGCACCTTTTGAATATGTCATCAGACCCAGGAGTTTTTCCTGAAACTGTCACCGTGAATCTTCAGGTACTTGAAGCTGTTGCTTTGAATTAAAGATGTACAAAAAAATGATTTTTTTTTTTTTTTCCTGCAGATGCATTTCAGTTTTTTCTCAGAATATATCAGCCTGTCTGCAATTCCCTCTTCCAGGATGCTCTGCGCCATACTAATGAAAAGTTTCCCATTAAAGAAACCCTGCATAGTTGGGGAAGCTCATGCCCACAAACAAATGTCTCCAGTTTGTAGACACACACCAGAAACCATGTAAAAACCTTTCCCCTCATCTCACTTCCTGTGGTCTGTTGAACATGCCTTACCTTCAGAAAAGGTCAAATGCAGATCAGGTCTCCAGGCTCGCAGTCAACTAATTAAACGGCAGCAGTAAGATACTTACACGCTCCTGGGACACCACTGTGGTTGGTAACTACCCTCTGAGTAACAACTTTATCGTTCCATGTGAAATTAAAATGAAGGTTTGTGCAATGTATTTGCCCAAGAAACATATGAGAACTTTGTTTTTTTCACAAGTAAAAAAGTAGTTCTAAAACAAACATAAAATTAAAAGATGTCTATATAAACCCTTTAACAATGTAGATGTCAACAACACCTGAATTACATGCGCTCTTTGACATACCGTAGCTCTTCAAACTTACACGACCAACGCGAATCAGCTGATCTTGACTTGCAGAAAAGCAACTTTTCACATCGGCTTTGTACTGATATGCAAGACATCGTAAAGCCGAGCTTTACCGAGCTTTACCGTCCCAAGCCTGAAAAAAACCAGAGGGTTGTGTTAAGAAGGGCATCTGACATAAAGTCTCTGCCAAACCAAATTTGTGAATCAGAACTATTCATATTGGATTGGTCGAGGCCAGGTTTAATAACAACTGCCATCGGAGCTGTTTATCATCTGTGGAAATTGGACTACTGTGGGTCGAAGAAGGAGCGGAAAGGCATGTCTGTAGAAAGAGAGAAAAGAGGAAAGTCATGAGTGTTAGACTGAGAGTAGGAACTTTAAATGTTGGAACTATGACAGGCAAAGGTAGAAAGTTTGTTGACATGATGCAGAGGAGGAAGGTAGACGTGCTGTGTGTCCAGGAGAACAGGTGGAAATGGAGTAGGTGTTATCTTAAAGGAGGAGTTTGTTGGAGGTAAAAAGAGTGTCAGACAGAGTGATTAGTTTGAAATCAAAGGCGTGATGTTTAATTTTGTCAGTGGGTATACCCAACGGGTAGGATGTTAGCTGGAGGAGAAGGCGAAATTCTGGTTGGACCTCGATGAAGCGATGATGAAAATCTTGAGAAGTGAGAGAGTTGTCATTGGCACAGATTTCAATGGACATGTTGGTGCAGGAAAGAGAGGTGATGAGGAGGTGATGGGCAGGTTTGGTATCCAGGAGATGAGCGTAGAAGGACAGATGGCAGTTGATGTTGCAAAAACTGATGGAAATGGCTATAGTGGATACATTCTTTGAGAAGGGGCAAGAACACAGGATGATCTATAACAGTAGAGGTAGAAGCACGCATATATAGACGACATCTTGTGTAAACAGTGTAATCTGTAGGAGATCAGTGCAAAGTAATGATAGGTAAGAGTCTTTCCGGATGACACACTCTTACTAAGACTGGGAGGCAGTGCCAGGCGACTTACGCCTCCATATGTGAATGGATTGTGGACGCTTGGGCTAAGGTCTCTGCTTTAGCTGTTGTCCGAGCTTTTGCTAAAGCCAGCATCATTGCTGAACAAGCACCTGGCAATGAGGCCGACTCCAACAACGAGACAACAATGAGAGGGAAGCCAACATGTTTCATTACGCAACTGTTTGATTCAAACACCAGAGATGTTTTGCGGGAGAAAATAATAAAAAATATCATGTGAATGGATTGTTAAATAGTCGAATAAAGCTCATCTACACACACTGTTTGCTTCCATTTCCTTTTTTTCCCGTGCATCCTGTGTATAGTTAAGTACAGGAATAAACCCCAAATTAAGACTGCGCCTTATAATGCAGTGCGCCTTATGGTGCGGAAAATACAGCTTATATGTATGTATGAGTAAGAATATATGTATGTGAGTGGTTCATAATAAAATATGTCTTGTATGGCCCCTCAGACTTTTACCTTTTGCTGTTTAAGAATGTTCATATAAATGTTAAAATTTACTCCACGTTTATTATGACGTAAATCTTCTTATAATTGAGAAAGTTTTCAAGGATCAAATTCAGTTTGTTCAGGCAATATCTTAAACTTTGAAGGTCTTTATTATTATTTCATTCCAACTTGTGTTGTGGGCAGCTTAAGCCTTCTGGTGCCGAACGCTGCAGTCCAATATTTAACTCCTGCTTGTAAATTAAAGAATGTTACTCAATTTTAAAATGTATTCATTGATTGATTTTTCTTCTCTTTTGATATTATTGTGAACCTTTTTCAAGTTTTTGTGTTTTACTGGCTTTTTAAAAAAAATTATTGATAATAAAATGTAAGTTAACACACTAAAAGAAACCAAAAGCAATACAAGTACCGTGTAAGGAATATTGCATCTTGCATTGCACCTCAATTCCCACCCCTTATGGTATTTATTATGTGTTCATTCATCAGAAGAATTACGCTTTTGTTTAATAAATTCTGCCTCACGGTGCTGTTTGTAATTACAGATGTAAAGTAGAGATTTATGAAAGCATCTCTCATAAATTGGGAATCATAAAACTGTGTTTGTTGTTTTCAGAGTAAAAGTAACTGCCATCAGTGGCATACACATGGATAGGAGACGTGCTGCACTGATAAATTGCCTTGTTGACCCTTAATGTGTGAACATTTTAAGGAAAAAAAATGCAAATCAGTTTTGAATATATCCTACTGTAATTGTGGAACTAATGGCCTCACTCTGGAGAACAGGAGACAATAACCACAGCAAATGTGAAACCATTGAGATGGCGTCTGGGATAGATTCTCAGAGGGAAATCATCACAGATTGCTCAAAGCTTTTTGAAATCACCCCGACTCCGCTCCAGTGTAATGCAACTCATTAAAGCATTTCCATTGTGTCATTACTTTCCTGCTTTTAGTGAAAATGAGCTCATTCAGTCAGTATCAGTCCATCTCACTCCCTTATCTTTCCATGTCTCCCTTTTCTGCAAGCGTCTACCCCCACCCCCCACATTAAATATTTTAAGACATTTCCAGCTCACTTCAGCAGCTCTTGGCTCTGATTTTTCAGATTTTTTATAGACTTTCAACGTGTAAATTTACAGCATACTTCTTCATTTGAAGGCTGGAAAAACTCTGTGGATGCAGGTTGTTTTTTTGTTTTCTTTTTTAAACTTGTTTGAAGAATTTAAAAAGAGACAGGCAAGGGGAAGTCTTGCAGTTTGCATCTGCTGCACAGAATTTCAACTTGAAGAAGCAAAAACAAATAAGAGTCAATAGATCTTTAAAAAGTATACAACAGTTGTCCTTCATAAAGTTGCAAATTTAAAGGAGAAACTGAACTCACATTTTTTATGTGATAGTTTAATTTTGTTTTTGTGTGCACTGTATTCATTTAATGCGAACCCTGACCTGTGTGCTTGGCTCCAGCATTTAGCCTACAACAGCTTTTCCTTTTCATGTTTAAGTGTGCAAAAGTAAGATAACTCAGGCTACCTAAACTTTTTTTCTCAGAGAGAGTTGGAAGAGAAATTGAAGATAGAATTGGGGAACAAAATGGAAAATCCCTAAAGTCCCACTTGGACGGGACCGGGAATGTTGGCTTGGAGCAGCCACCACGTCTTTCATCTATTGGAATGAAAGAAAAAACCTGGAGGAAGATTTGCGTCACTTTGACATGTGGCACCGTGCCTCCTCCAACTGTAGGTGGTGGATACATGCTAATAAACAGTAGCAACAGAAAAAGAAGATGAAGCCTCTCCTTGCTTGTCCAGTGTCAACACCTTAGACTAAATGCGCATCCAAGAATGTGCGTCACATGCTTGGTGTGAACGTAGCATTATGCAGTGGATGCGACTACATTGCTTGTGCTGCTGTATCTGGAAAAGCTGCACATGACAGCAGTTGAGTTTTAATAGCACAGGGGTGATTATGCTGTAAATTGTATACTTTGATTCATCAACTTTTTAAAATATCCAGATTTTTCTTCTTAAAGGCCTTGCAAGTATTTTCACCATTCTCGATCCAGCCGAGTCAGAAAGTTTCCAAAACCTCTCACAGAGTGGAAAATTCCTATGTTTACTAACTTGGCCATTCTGGTAAATCATCCTCTTTAGTTGAGTATTTATTCAATTTTTTCTGTTACTACAGAGACTGATTAAATTATAACATAATCTTTTATTTACCATCTCATTTTCTTAAATTCATCACATAAAACAACATTTTTTTTGTACCAATAATTATTTTAAGATGTTAAAATGAGTAAGCAATCGCTTTATTTTTCAATATTTTATGCATTTCAACTTCACAGATGTGAAAAATGTGTCAACCCTCTCAGCTCTCTAAAAATGTGAAAAAACAAGTTCACAAAAATGTTCAACAGCATAACACTTTAAACCTTAGAGAAAACTCTTCACAGCAGGATGAACTAACATGCAGAAGAAATAGCAATCATTGATGGCACAAAGATTTCTACGAGATCAGGAGGAAGTTTTTGCTGTTATCAAGAGAGGGAACTTTTAAAAAAATGTGTTGAAACTAAATAACATTTAGAGCAGTCAACGTTCTTTAGTGCACAGCTTTAAAGCAAGGCAACATGATTAATTTAGTGTTTTTTTTCTTTAATGGGTTTAGAGTGAATTCATGCATCTGAAAGAGGAATCTTTCCACCATACACTTTCAGGTTCTGCTAAAGACAATTAGTCCAGGAGAAATAAGAAGGATTTTGCTCTGAGGAAATTATAACCAACCTCAAGTAAAACGAAAAAAGGTGTAATTACGGGCACATGCGTCATTTTGTCACCTTTCAAAATGATGTGTTAAGTGCTGAAAATGGTGTGAAAAAAAAAAATCAGAGAGTCTGTCATCATCTTGTTAAATGACAGATAACAACCCATTTAACTTTGTATTTTATCGTTGAGAAAAGAGACATTTTTGTGAGACTGGCTTCTTTTCACTAAAAATCTGATGAGAAAAGTACTTTTCTATGGCTGTGAAGCTCCTGGCGATGGGCAGGCAAGAAGGAGTTGGGTTGAAAACTATAACAAGTTGCACGACAAGGGTCCAGATTGGAGAAGAATTAATGCTGTTTGCTGACATATCTGGGACTTCCAGTGAGCGCCACTGGAATTGGCAGCTTTGGTGTCTCAACATCAAGGTTTTTGGAGTTTTGCATTATTAAAAATGCTTTATGAACAGCATTCAGTCGGAAGATGTTTCAGTTAAAAACATTTCTTATACATGAAAAGGAAGCTTTCTATCCTCTTCTTTTTGTTTTGTTTTTTTTTTAGGTCAAACTGGGATTGGGATGAAGTAACTTTCAGCTTTTAATGATTCTTTTAAAGATGTGTTCTGTGAACAGTAGACATTTCTGAGCTTCTGCAGATAAATGCTGTTCTCATAGGACAGGAAGCTCAGCTCCAGCAGAGCTGAGGCAAAGACTTTTACATTATTACCACCACTCTGAGCTTTTTAAATAACAGCCATCTCCAATTTTTGAGTCAACTTCTGTGAGTGTTAACAACAAGTGTGTGCGTGTGTGTGTGTTTTCCTTTTTTGTCTCTGTGGAAGTCTTGCTGTTGCTTTGACACAGCCTAAAATTACTGCTCGACTTTGAAGCAAATGTCTTTTAAATGCAGCAACGTTGTCATGGTTCTTTGAGGGGCTGAAGATTAAGGTTTCCAAGTGAGTTTTTCTCTCACTCAAAAGAAAAAGTCATTTTGCAGCGAGAATCACAACAAAAGAAAACATTTCACAGTTCAAGGACAGTGCAAGTGCTTTTCCCTTTCAGATCACAAATCATCTACTTGTAACCAAAATACTTTGGATTCTAACAAGAATTTTAAAGCTTTTATATTCTCTGATTGGAATGTTTTTTGCATGAAATTCATTAAAAAAAGAACACAAAAGAGACCTCAGTTGTTTTAAAACTGAGCTTCTATATTTTATTAAAAAACAAACTTTAATTATGTGAGGAGTTGGACGCAGTACTTCTGTGGTTGTTACAATTGTCAGCAACAGAGATGTAGACAGGAGTACTACTGATCAATACTGCATGGAAAGCGGCAGTTAAAAACATAAATGACAGAGGAAGAGACGATCACTTCCCAAATCCATCAGAAAAACACTCCATAAATAGGTCTAAAGCCCAAAGTCTTCATCCATCTTTTTCCTTCAAACTTCCCTGGCCTTATGTCACTGACCCTCCTGTAGCTGTGTGGTCTAACTGATCTTTGCCTCCCCCTTAAATGAGATGTAGAAAGGTTTCTTACGTCTTTGTTTACTAGCTTGACTCACAGTGGCTGCTATCTACAATATGTGGTCCTTCTAAAAGAAAATTGAAACAGACATATTTAAATTGTTTAAATTGATTATTAAAATAAAATTACATTAATTTTAGCATTAAAACAAAAGCAATATGCAACAAATTAAACAGCCCAAAAGAAGAACCCCAGTTTAGTTCAAGGCAACTATCAAGCACTGAATAGTGCCATTAAAGGCTGCAAATGACCCTTTCTTGAATAGTTACCTTTAGCCACAAACTAACTGCTTCATATATTCAAGATCTATTGCAAAAAAGAAGTCCAATCTACCTGTGAAATCTGGCTGAATCTGACAAACAGCCACCTTTTTCCGGTCTTCCTGCCCGACTAAAAGCAAAAGTCAAAAGGTGAAAATCCCATCTGGGATGTGCCAAAATTGTGACTAACTTTTAGTGTCATGCAAGAAAAAAAAGGGGGACCCTCTTCCAGGTTCAGCAAATGAAGACTTTGAATCAGAGGTTTTTCACTCCACAGAGCTACAGTCTTGCTGGGGTCAATTTCGAGACGAACAGTTTACAGTCAAAATGTCTGTAACACCGACTAAAATGAAACAATCTTGCAGTGTCAAACAATTTTTAAATCAAAGTAGTGGGATTGAGCGTGGGAGGTTAGTATGAGTATTTTTCATGGACCACCCCCCTGGCAGTTCATGTTAACCGATGATGAGCTTTCGAGTCAAGACAAAGACGACATCTATTGGATTTTATCCAATAGATCAGAGCGAGCTGCTGCTTAATGAAAAGCCTATTGTTGAGAGTTCTTGAATATGCAATTTTCAGCTCATGGAGAGGACAAAAAAAAATCAGCTTGTGAGATTTTAGGCTTTAAAAATGTAACACAAAACCTTACCAGCTCCACAGAAGCAATCAGAGTCAAGAGCTCTGGTTTAAAGAAATTCTATCCAGCAGGATCTACGCCATTAACCATCAAATTAAAGCTATTAAAAACTTTCAAAGAAACAAAACGCAGAACATTTGAAAGTCCGTACCCACTTGTTCCTGTATCCAAATGGAGCATCAGTCATCAAAACAAGATTTACATTACGGTTTTTCCCAATTGCTAAAACACATTTTCTGAAACATCAGACCAATTTAACAAAACACTAAACAATTTTTCAAAAAATTGGCTACTAAAAATACTTAAAGATCACTTAAACTCACCCCCCATAAAAATAGAGTAAGATAGTATTCAGGATCTTTTATTATTTTTATTATTATTTTTTTACTGTAAGGTTCACATTTATAACACTTCACCATCTTATCTCTGTGCGGGTCAGACCAGAGGACTTCACCCACATCACAGGCAATGTTCACCCCAGCCAGACAACAGGGAAAAAAAGAGCTTGTGTGCCTGTTCCAGTCTTTACAAGACAAACTGAAATATCGTCACAAGCCATGTTCATGACCTGCAACAGGTTTCGTCGAGTGGATGGTTGTCTCTTGTAAAGCGTTCAACGCCAAGCAGAAATACATTATTTTATTGGGTTAAGGAATGGAGAACAAGGTGGAGAAAAACTGAAACAAATTGGTGATTAGTGTGGAAAAATAAAATCTTCTCTGTCATTTTCTCGTTTATATGAATGATACCAATTAAAAACTTAAATCTGCTGAGTTGAGGGTTGACCTTTTGACCAAAGAGTGATGTTTTTGATAAAAGAGATAAAGCACTTGATGAACTGGTTTGGAGAATGGCACTTAGTGTTTTAGCAATTAGGAAAAACTGTAATAGCAACCAACTTTAAGAGATTATTTCAGAAAAACAAGACAACCGATAAAATCAATTTGAACCAAGTGCAGACGACTCTATTGTCCTCAAGACAACTCAACAGTTTCTCTCTTCTCCTCTAGCCAAAAACACATTAGAGAAAATGAATGATGTGGGTGAGCACATATGATTCATGGGGCCAAGAAGACACTGTGTCCTATACTTGCTTGTTAAATGTTGTGAAAATGGATAGTGGCCCTTCAGAAAACTCAGAACTCTGCTGGCATTCTTGAACCGCCAAGAGTTTGGCCCCCTTTGCCAAAGACTCCCAAGACAAAACGATATGTCAGAACTGCAGCCCCACATGGTTCATCACGTAAAGGTCACTGATAATGCTGCACAGAGGGGCTGATGAGCACCCTGAGAGAAAGGCCGTGTTAAGTCGACAGGAGCTGCCTTTTAACGCTGCAGTTTGGAACAGATTATTAGAAAAACACAGCTTAGCTTCACTTTTTAGCTGCTCATATTTCACACTGCATAATCGTTCTGTTTGGAAAATGATTGCCAGCCTAAATTCCTTATTTGGTGACCTTTTAGCTGGCCCACCAACACAGCCCCAGATAAAACACATTTAAGCTGGGCATAATAAGGTTTACACGCTGAAATGCTGATGGTGTTGTTTTGCAGCCACCAAAGCAAAAACAAGAGGCTTTTTCTTCCAAGAGATTCTAAAAACTAAAAAAGGTTATTTCACAAAACCACTAAAAATACTGTAGTAACAAATTATTCAAAAAGTTTTTGAGATCTTGCTGAAATTGAATATGTATATGCCCCAGCCTCTCTAAAATTGAGTCAGCTGCTGCCTTGGAAAAGCAGCTAAACTCTTTTTTTATATTATCACACCAATTCCATGAATTGTAGTTGAAGTTGATCAAAGTGGTTCTGCCAGGAATGTTTTTGTGTGTGCGCCACATTTTGCAAAATTACTTCAAACATGCGAGCATAACTGTTCAATCTTGAGAGGATCCATTTTCCTTGGAGAGGATAGTTTTACAACAGAAACGCAGACCAGCACTTAACAAGCCAAAGCAATTTTTCCTTTTTTCTTGTCAGAAAGAGTTTTATAATCCTTCTATGGTTGGTTGTAAAGTATTAAACATAAGCTTTTTAACAAATCTATGCAAGCTGTTGATTTATGTGGTTGGCCTTGTGCCTCAGCCTTCCACAAGACATCAAAACCAAATGGCAAACTACTAAAGTCTAATTGCCAGAAAAAAACATGCAAAAATTAATATAAGTAGCAGTGAGCAGACAATAATGAGCAAATATCTGACTACTTTAATTATTCAGCAAGACACCCAAGCATAAAATCTAACACATTATAAAGACAAATCATTATCTTCATTAGTATATTACATTATATCATGTTCTTTTTCCCACAGTAACATTTCTTTTCTGCATTGTCACAATCCTAGTAAGAGGCTGTCCCTGGGCTGTTAAAAATGGATTACAGGTGATGATACTCTGCAGGGGTTTTGATCATTAGAGACAATTGATCTCATGCATTCAAAGAATATTCATGCTTCAGGCTTCCTTAAGAAACTTCTCAAACAACCTGCTACAGATGGTGTGATCGTAATATCAATAGCAAGAAACGTTATGATTAGCTTCTGTTTGATAGCACTATAGATATACTGTGATTTAATGTTTTTAATAATTAAGAAATTAGAAAAAGAAAATGTAAGTTATGTGTTAATCTAAAACTATCACATTTAATTAAAAACAGTTTAACATTTAAAAGTAATCTTTTAGATTTTTTTTTATATGAAGATATCTCAAATCTCAAGCTGCAGGCAGAAATGCAGCAGAAACTACAACTGTATAGCTGCTGGAACAAACTAAGTTGAGTGTAATGACAAACGTCTAAATCACAGGAGTGTTTGTACATGTTTGTCTCAGGATAAGGGCATTTTTTGAATGTCCCCCATGTTGCACAGGAGAAAGCTGCCTGATGAATAACTCATTTATGCCAATTTCAGTGCAGTACATGCAGAATGGGAAAATGTGACTTCTATAAAGTTGTTCTTTGGCGACTAAGCCTGACAAGTTGCTATTTAAAGGCTGCAAAAGAGCACAAGCAAACCGAATCACAAAAAACAAATGCAATAAAAAGACATTTTCAGACCTCACGTCAGGAAACACTGTGCATATATATAGTATATATTGACTACAAGAAGAAAACATATGTGAACCTTTTGGGATCAATTTCTGCATAAATTTGACACAATGTGCTCTGATCTCTATCTAGGTCATGCAATTAGAAAAAAAAACAGTGTGCTTAAAGAACTACTACGGAAGAAGATTACAGCCACGAAGAAATAAATTAAACGTCAAAAAAAAATTTTTTTTTCTCCAGGGCCCTAATCCCCTTCCGTACTAAACAAACATCATATGTTTTGGTGTGTTTTTAACACAACATGTTAACTGTCCCATTGCTTCGTCTGTTGGACTTCAGTTAGTCGACAAATTGTCTCAATATTATGTCTCAATATTTACTTTCAACAATAACAATACACTCATACCTTGAGGCAATGAAGCAAGCCCAAACTATGATGCTCCCTCCACCATTTTTCACAGTTCTGATGTGCACATAATTTTTATTTTTTCTGCCCATATTTTGCTCTGAGTTCTTCCCAGACAAGTCAACTTTGGTTGAATCTGTCTGCATCACAGTTTGCCAGCAATGTTGTGGAACATAGGTGCTCTTTGTAAACTTCAAATGTGCTCCATTTTTTTTTTTTTTTTTTTGACAAGAGTAGCTTCCTCCGTAGTGTTCTCCCTCAAACTTCACTCTTGTTTAAGGTTTTAAATATTTTAGTTGTGTCAGTGAAAATGTTTGCATGTCCAGCTCATTGAGTATTCTGTACTGTGTTGTTGTAGTCCTCTTCACAGGATGACTGCACCCAGGGAGAGAAGCAGCAGTGCTAAGCTTTCTCCATTTCCAGACAGTCTGTCCTACCGTGGACACAAGAACTTCAAGGCTTTTGACAAAATATTGTTAGTTACTCTTGTTACCTTTTCAGATCAAGGCAAGGCAACAGTTCCTGACTGAAGGTCCTGTAAGAACTTTTTTGTGCAAGGCTTTGTTCACATCAGGTAAGGCTTCTCGTGTTTTCTTTTTGATAGAGTAAGACTTTAACCAACACATCTGATCTCAGCATATTGATTGGATTGAGTTAACCCTTGAGGATGTTGAAGGTTCACACTCAGAACTTGAACTTGAAGTTTTCATTCTAATTCATCCTTGCACTGCGAATGGTAACATTATGTATTAAAAAAATGTAAAAAAATAAACATATCTAGTGTAAGCTACTTTTTTTTCCATTTTAGTGACTGAGATGAAAATGAAATCTTATTTCATAACCAATTGATTGGTCCAAGTAATTTCAAAGGGTACACATACTATTTTTCTTGCATCTGTATTTTAAGAAACATACCTTTCACAGTTAATTATTTGGTTATAAATGTCTTTGTTTTATTAGCACTTATAATAAATCTAATCTCATTCTGTTTCTTTTGAACCTCTACTGTCCCTCTTTGTCTCATTTCATTCCATTATAGAGCCATTTCATCTCCTATTGTCCTGTCTTTGTCCGCCTCATCCCTTCTTATTCCGTACTGACCCATCCAGTTCTGTCTTGTTGTGTCATCTTATTTGAAATAGAACTTTTTGACATTGTTTCAGCTCATCTCATGCCTCTGTCAGAAAATGAACTCATAATGAAAAGAGCGGGTCATCTTAATTTCACTGAATTCCATGGCAGTGTGTGTGTGTGTGTGTGTGTGTGTGACCTGGAGTCATTGGATTCCTTCTGGCAGCTCAGAGAAATATACTGGTTCTGTTTTACTAGAACGTTCAGTCCTCTCACATCAAGCAGTGAAGAATCTCTACTATTTAAAAATGTCTCCATTTAGATGAGTTGAATCAAGAAAATATTAATTACACTGACTACAGTTATAGATGTGTTTAAATAAATATACAGCTAGATAAGCTAAGCCAAACACCATTTAATAGAGATTTGAAAATCCAAAATTTCTCATCATGGGAGGACCTTATCTGGGATAAGCTGATCTTAAAGAACAAACCTTTGGCTGTAGGAACAAGATAGTGGTTATTTGACTGTCCACCAGTCACACTGAATCTGCTCATTTTTGTTTTTCTCACAATGCTGATGGAACAAAACGTGAGAATTTGATCCCTTTCTTTAACAGCTCATGTATCATCGACCATCCTTCAAGCTGAGCGGCACTCAGAAAAGAGGCTGAGGATAAAACAGGAAGAGTGAGAAGAAGGAGAACAGGCCACATTACACATTTAAAAGGAATATTAAAAATATATATCAGAAAAAGTGGTCATATATATTTTTTTTTCAAAGAGGAGCAAAAAAATTGACAAGTTTTTTGGAGAGAAAAGGAAAAACTTTATTTATCTAGTGTTCTATTGTTTTCATAATAATACTAGTAGGTTACAATACTGTGATTGGCTAATACCTTTTTTTAAAGCGCTTACAGCTTTTCCTGATGTTAGGTTTATAGCCTAAGCATTTGTTACTATCTGCGGAGACACAAGAAGCACAAGAGAGGTGAGTAGTCTTTTCACTGCAGTGAGAGAGCGTAAGAGAAGAGCATCACAGCTTTCCTACAAACACTCTGCCCGCTCTTAGTCTCACACTGCTATTTATTGAAAGGGGAAACACCCTAGTTACACATCTGCTTCAGCCTCTAAAGGAGGGGGAGCACCCAAAATAGCTGAACCAGACAAGCGAGGTCACAGATGGTCATAGAGAATAAGGATGTTGAAATAGGAACATCAATGAGGATGTGGTGTGATAGCGTGTCAACACCCATACGCCTGTGGGTGAGGCAAAGACACTTTCAGGCCCAGCTTGGTGCGTGCAAGAAGAAAACAACAATCTGCAGATGGCATAATGTATTTACATCAGACTTCTTTAACACCTGAGAATAAAGATTTGTGCCGACATATTCTTTACAACATAGGTCAACTTTGACAATGCAGCAATATTTTTACTTTTCAAAAGCAGAAAACAAAGCTGCTGTTTTTGGATTCAAATTCAAATCTAAACTTTATTCATAAAGCACTGTTCATACAGCAGCAACACAAAGTGCTTTACAGGTTTAAAACAATTAAAAATAAAATGACAAAATACACAGAATGCCGTCCCAACCCACCACACACAACATAATGAGACATAGAATAACACACGGATAAAACTGAAAGGGTAAGTAGAAATAGAAACCGATAAGGAAACCTGCTGATGTGAGGACGTGATATAAAGTGTGGAGGATCCCCCTGAGGACAAAACTAGAATAAAAACAGAATCTAAAAAGAGGAAATACTGAAAAAGTCAACGCAGATATATATAAATAAATAAATAAATAAATAAGTAGACCTTTATAAAAAGAATAAAAATAGTCACAAAATCAATTGACCATGAAAAAAGTATGCAGGGATAAAAATAATTAAGCATCAAATAAACATATTTCTAAATTTGAGGTAAAAGCTAGATTAAAAAGGTAGGTCTTGACCCTTCTTTTAAATATGGGAAACGTTTCTTCTGCCCTGAGACTTTCTGGGAGGCTGTTCCACAGGTGAGGCCTATAACAACTGAATGAAGCCTCACCTTAACTCAAATTATTGGTATTGGAAAACACTTGTTTGAAAAAATCAGATAAAATACATCTCTTGCACCTATATGATATTTTACTAACAGTAGAGGATGTAAAAAAAAAGGCTAATTTTTATTCTGTTCATTTTACTTTTGTTTTTTTTTTTTTGTTTTTTTAGAAGTCCAGACTGAAAATGGATTTTCAGTCCTCATTAAAGGAGCTTAAAAATGGATGTTGGCATTTTACATTCAGAGTTTTCTTAAAAAGAAAAAGAAAGACATTGAGCAGTTTAGTGTGTCAACATAAAGGCTCCCCAATTGAAACCCTGGGGTCTTTCTGTTTTCCAAAAACACAAACATTGTCTTTTAGTCTGAGGTCCAAGATAGAAAAAAAAACGAATGCTGCACTCTCTAAAGTTAGAGTCTGCTATGTTGTGAAATCTTGTATCGGTATCCTTATCATTTTTATCATTCTTTCTTTTGTTGTTCCGATGTGATTAAGAACATTTTAAATAATGTTTCAAAGTGAGAAGTTTATTGGGAGCAGAGGTGCACCAGTGGATTAAAAAAAAAACAAAGTGTGCATAAAACTTGAGCAAACAAGAAGTTTTCTTTGAGATGTGCTGAATAGACTTTGGCTGTCTCCTCCTTGATGTTTCAGCAAGACTCTGGGCATTTATTCTGAAAGGCGAATGGCATTGTGCAGAAGATGCTTTTGAACTGACGTGTCTAAGAGGATGTCTTATATAATTTATCTGATGTATAAAGTTGTTTTAGATGTTCACAGCAGCCTTCTGAGGCCCATTCCGTTGCCTTCAAAATCACTGCAGGGCTCACTAATTGCTGGGCGTTTTCAGGATATGTGCAGTCTGCTAATTACCCTTGACTGTAAGTGACAGAATAATGATCATTACCTTTAATGATTGTCATTTTTACAAAGCAGAAGACTGGGGGTTAAGATGGTCCTTCAGAGGCTGCGCTGTGAAACATAAAAGATTTTTATTCCAGGCACAAAGGCACGTCCAGCTCCACTGCTGCGTATTCTTACAAGACGGAAGCTTTGACGAAAGCGCACATCTAAATATAAAAAATACATCAATGGGTTGAATTTTGTACCTTGAAGTCAGAGGAATTTTTTTCTGGAATTTTGAAGGAAACTAAAAAAAAAATCTTAAATGCAACAAAAATGAAAAAAAGCTTCATTGTAAAATTAGATTGTTCAGTTATTGGATATCAGAGTTGTATGATGTAAGTTTTTAAAGCGTTGCTGCTGGTGAGGGTGATCTTATTCAGCTGAACATCAACTCAGTTGGTCAGAACGATGATAAAAGTCAGAAGACAAACATCTCTCAGATGGTTTGTTTACACTACAGAGAGTCCAGCACGTATGGACTTTTATTATTTATAAATCAAGCATATTTTAGTCTCCATTGAACTGATTATTCTTTACCTTATGTTGTATTTTTAATGAGTGTCTAGTATTTGCATTAGTGACCTCTTTGTTTGAGAAATGTGAAATGCATGGAAAGAACAACATTCCAAAAATGTTCCAGCTCTCCTTTTTTTCACCAACTTCAAAAATTTGAAACATAAAACCATAACAGATCGAGGTCTTTTTATTTGATTTCACCATTTAGGATGTGCAGTATATTGATGCATAGATTTGTTTGTTTGTTTATTGTTCATGCTAGTTGAAAAAAATTTACATAGCATTAACTCCTCTTTTAGGCTTTGAACAATTGGAACAGTTGAAGAAAAATATTATGATGTAATCTGTTCCAATACCCAAGCATGGGGATGAAGGAGTCCGTTTGAGGGAACTGGCCAGAAAAGTGACACTTGAAATAAAAACGCATTAATTGTGTATTTATCTTTTTTTCGAAGGATTTTACATGTATGCGTTAGTGTGTTTACATGACTGTGTGTTTAAAAGCAAATCTTACAAGATTGGCTTTATTAGCCTCCAAGCGAGGCATAGTATCAGACTTCAAAGATGGCTGCAGAAAGCTGCAAATGAGTTACAAAGGGAAAAAGTGTATATCCTGCATCTTATTTATTAAATAACTTTTCTGTCAAATCTATAGATGAGTGATTTCAGAATTCCTTGGTGTTTTAAAAGAGTAGAAATTAAAAATGTTTGTGAAAGGATCGTCTGGTCATCTACTGAGCAGCTCCAAATTCAAATGGAAAAACGTAATATCTTCACACTTCAAGTCCTCATACATGCATGCATTTGCTCTCCTCCTTTGTGTCCTCTCAAGTCACCACTTCCTGTGCCAAGTCCAACTCTGCTTTGTATCATTTAATAGATTTCAATAATATATTGCCGCAATTAGACGTAAACACGTTAGGCTTCGCTTCCCAAGCGCTGAGTCATCATTCATGCTGCTTTCATCTGTTTTGCTTAACATGAACGGCCATATTTTATTCAGCAGCACGCTCTAAATGTGCTGTGTCTGATGTTAATGACAGCCCAGCACATATTCAAGGGATCAATTTCCATAATGAGGAGACTAAATCTAATTAATTAAAAACTACACAAGCATCTGCTTTTGCTATAAAGAATTTGCTGAATAGAAACCTGGTTATGGGAGCAAACAGGGCAGGAGCAGTTTGGTCTTCTGAGCATTAAAGCCAGGATGTGAGTATGATGAGATTGGCTTCTGCTTTTGATATTTTTTAGGTTTTTATTTGGAAAGAAATATTATTATTTGTGAAGCTATGAAAAAGGCCTCAAATCTTTATGAACCCAAATTTTAGAACCAAAAATCCACTGAAAAGTTAACAGAAACATTTGAAATAAACTAGTTGTTACTTCAAAATGTTTCTGTCTGACTTGTCAACAATCTGTTGTGTTTATTACCCCAAAGGAGAGAACCTCTGAAGCTTGTGCCACCTCCTTCCCTGCCACTTCCTGTTCCTAAATTAAGATTAATTACACAGGAGGCCAAAACGCTGAAACGGGAAATGATATGCTCCTGGAAACACGCTCTGTTTCAGTAAGCAGAGTGGCGTTTTTAGATTGCCCTCACATTTATTCATGCTGAGCAAAGGAAGTAGAGGACTAGCTGTCTTTCTGTGCTGTGTGAGCTTGACAGTACTCGGCACAGTGGACTGAAGACATGATGACACTGATTAAAACCTCTTTTTTTGCATGTCTGTTGATTCCTCTTGGTGTAACTGAGTGTACCCCAGTGCTGTGGGAACAGTAATGCACAGCTGATGGTTAAGTTTGCCCCACAGAGAAAAGAAACAGTGCTGATTTAATTGTGAGGGTGGCTTTTAAAGCATCCAAAATGAGATGTTAAACACATCAGAACCATCCGTTCATCCTCCAAACTTGCTGAATCCCTTTTGGGGTCATGGGGTTGCTGGAGCCTATGCCACCTATTGTTGGACAAAGGTGGGGTACACCTTGGACAGGCTGCTCATTCGTTGCAGGGCACAAAATCACACACATAAACTTATATACACCTATGAACAAGAGTAATGAAATAACTACATGTCGGTGTTTGGACTCTCGAGGAGGGCAGAGTGGCCCGGGAGATCATGCAAACTCCACACAAAAAGCTCCCAGCTGGGGTTTGAACCAGGGTCTTCTCAGCTTTAGGAAAGAGTGCTAATCACCGTTCAGCATAACTAATAGTTCTTTTTTTTTTTTTTCATTTTGTTTTGGCAAACTTGTTTTTAAAAAAAAAAAAAAAACAGTGCAACTAAGGCTGTCTTCAGACTGGAAAGGTCTGGACTGAGTGCGCTTACCTTGGTCAAGTCTTGAACCTTGTGTTTGGTTTGTATTCAGACTGTTGTCAACCAGACATTTTTGTTCCGAACCAAAGCTTGTAAACAAAAGCATGTGGCTGAAGCTCTGTTCAGTCATTGGGCAGGAATTAAAAGGGCGGGGCAAAGCAATGATAGAAAATGTAATGGAAGTCCTAAGCTTTACAATCCTTGTCAGGATCGTTTACTTATTCAAATGTTACATTTCGCTGACCAATTTTGAACATTTGTATCATATAACGTGGATGTAGCTGATGATATAGCTAGGACCAGACCTACAGCATCTCTCGCTTCTCCTCTCTGAGCGTCACCATGAAAGAAATCCTGCTTTGGTAGCTGTGAGGAGCAGCTGGCGTGTTATGTAATGCAAGCGCCTCATTGTTCACATGCACTTCTACAGAGTGCGTGCTCTGCTGTGCAATCTGGGACGTGTTATGTCCTTGATGGTGTTCAGCCCTCTCACCAAGCATGAGAACAGGGATGGGCAGCTGGTGACTGCAACGCGCCGCTAAGCCGTTTTACACACATGACGAAATAAGGCATGTTTTAATGCATTTGGTTCAAGTGGGCGGCGGGGCGTTTAGAAGCAGCAAAACACATACAGGGTTCTGGCAACTCTAGATGACAGAGGTGACAAAAGCCTTGAAATGGAACTCAGGGAAGCAGGCATGGCCCACAACTTGATTTCATAAGAAATGTGTAAATCCTAGTTGCCTTTTTTTCAGTTTTCATCTTCTGTCATGAAACAACCAATAACTATAAACAAATTTATTGTAACATAAATTCAAATTATGCTTTTCTTTGTGATAAATAATTGCCAAAGAAGTAGGAAAAGTTTGGATAAAATAAATGAAAAAAAGAAGATTAGAGAAATTGCGTTTTAAAATCTAAGTCTATAATTGATTTTTGTTGCTTTTTCACTGTAGTATTAAAAAAGTAAAAGCAAATGTTTGTACTAATAACTCCAGAATATGAGAAAGAGTGCTTAAATTGGATTAAATGTGCTTTATTTCTAAGTTCAACAAACATTTTATTTGCTTTTCAATTGAGAGGAAAAGTATGGTAGTTTTCTGTTTCTTGTTTTAAATTTTACAATATTTAAATCAAAACTTCACATTTTCAGAAATATTTGTTGTTTTTCTCTTTTTTAAGATATCCTTATCTCACTTGAGCTTGTGAATTCTTGCATTTCTGCACTCTGTTATTTAATGCATGTCATAAACCCAGTCAAAAAAAAAAGAAACTTTTTTTTTTTAATATTAGATTCAGTGTGGGTCTAGAAGTTAAAGTTTGTGTTAATTTTTCTTGAATGCCCCTTTTTTAATGGTCTGTACTGGAACTGTTCATACTTGAACATTAGTAGTATTGATTTAAAATGTAAATCTATTTTTATTCAAACAGACATAAGATTTAAATGTTCTTCTACAATGCAAAAAAAGCTCTTTGATATTTTTAAACACACATTTTCAAAAAATGTTCCTATTTTGAACACAGAAGAATTCAAATAAAACGGTTAATATCTTAATGATTCTTTTTTACTTTTGTTTTTTTTATAAAATACAATATTTGGGTGTTCAGAGATATTACAAAGCTAAAGATAAAGTAAAATACTTTCTGTTTTTTTTTTTTTTTCCCAATTAATTGGCATCTCTTGAGTGGCCTGCTCATGTCATGTGTTTCATTCATTTTAAAGTTAGGAGCCAGTTCACCAAATGTGGCCAAGAAAGTCTGCAAATATAATTTATATGAGCTTTTTTTATTACTTTGGTTTAGGGTACAAATACGGCAACATTTCAATATGAATGGTTCTCTTCACGGAAACATCGACTTTATGCTGTGATTTTATGTGTAATGCATCATAAAATAAAAACTTTATTGACCCTTTTTTTACTGAGGGTCACTTGGGCCAAGGTAGGGCACATTTTGATACAGGTCACCAGTCCGTCAGAGGACCCGAAGCGTAAGCTCCAAAATTCACCTAAATAAATGTTACTAATGTTGTTAAAGGAAAACAATAAAGCCTGATTTATTCATGTATTTAAGTTTCTCAATGTCACATTTTCTAGTCTCCCAGATAAAACCAGAAAAGTAGCACTGACTCGTGGGTCAACACTAGAGAACTTGACCGGCATCATTTAGTCGGCTCGCTAATCCTCTAAATGACCCCGTTCTGAATCAGTTCTGAGGCGTTTGAGAAAAATGTCGAAAATAATTAAAAAAGAACGATTGCATGGCAGACGCAGATATAAACATCAATCATGCAATCATAAATATTACAGTCAAGTGAGGCTGAAATGACCCGCTTCTGCGCGAGCCCTGATAAGTCTCCCCAAACATATCTCGTCCTTCAGCAGAATGTCAGACTGAACCTGTTTGGGAGACAAAAGAAGCGGTGATTAAATTCCTGCCTTCAGCCACGGAGAACTTCAACACTCCAGAGGATAACACAAGTCAAGGTCACTGCATTCACATTCCAATGCATGACTCTTTGGGTCGGTTTGTCTGCTATGGAGTCCACTCAAAAAAAATATTTAGATTTGGGAATCATGAAGGCAAGAGAATGCCAACAATGGCTGAGTTGGAAAAGTATCAACGCTCTGGACCCTAATCAGTTATGACATTCGAAAGGATTAAACTCAGTGACCTGCTGACTGTTTATTAAACTGCAAGCTTACGCGGCAGTATGGTCTTAACTATGATTCATTATTGTCACTGAATCCTCTATGAAAATAAAAGAGGCGCCTGAGAAAGCTGCTGGATTGCAGCCACACTAAATTGCTGCAAATTTCCCCTGCATTACATGTAAAGACTTTTCACAGAGTTAATTTTGGTCTGTTTTCTTCCCCTTGCTTTATTTTACCAGCAATTAAAAATGCATGAAAGTGATAGTTTTAAGACTCTCATGAGTCGCCCCAGGGTTTTAGGTTTATAAACTCCAGGCACAGTTTGATATTTTATGCATTAATGGGTTTTCTCACATCATAATTGCAGAGGTAGACTTTGGGTGCTTGCCTTAAAGTCAAAGCTGACATTTCTTACTTTATGATGCAGTGAATCTTTTGCAGCTCTTGTAGGTTTCATATCATTTCTCACAGCAAAAGCTAAGAGAACTCTTGAGGGCATTTTTGCTCTCTAAAGGGTAAGATCTGTCATTTTTTTGGGTCAGAAATGTGCAGAATGTGATGTGAAACATTTTTCATTTGCCACATAATGAGGCAATAAAACTGATTTAGTTTCATAGTATTTAAAGAAAAAGCAAAAACGTTTGTTTTAGCTCAGAATTGTCGTTCTTAGTAGTAAAAATTTCAAATTAAACAAAAATTGGGAAAGTAATGTGTTTTTATGTGTATGATTTAAAAGGGAAAGGGATTTTAAAGGTAGCTTATGTAGAAATTTAAAGTGGACCCTTTAAAGCAGCTGCTGAACCAGCTGTAAATCTGAATAATGTGTCTAAAAACATTCTGTTGTGTCCAATCTTTTGAGTCAAACCTATTTTATAAATACATTAACAAACTGAGTCAACTTTTAAAGAAAAAAAACATTTTGCCTGCTGCAGCATGGCTCGGCTTCAGGGTGCTTGTTTAACTCATTACAGCACTGACTAATTCATTAGTCAGTTTATGAGGAGTCAAGAGCCCAAAAGAGCTTTAAACAGTTGCTGAAATTTACTGTGTACTAAAGCCTGAGAGTTATTCTTCCGTGTGGGCAATCTATAATTCATTCTGCAAGGTTCATTGTTATTCCTATTGGTGAAAAGGACACTGCATGGCGAATGTGATCGGGTCTTTTCTCTCAGTTAGTTAGCACAGCATACAGTTTGGATTTTCCCTCTTTTCCTCAATTTAACTAGTTTTGAAGCTAGCATATAAAGCTAATTCCAATAATACCAAAATGGAGTGTTAGGGTAAAATTAGTGCTTTTAAAAGTCTTAATTTCTTTCCACTTCCTTAAACTGTGTACATTTGTTTGACTGTCAAGCTACGTTCACAACGCCACTTCCAATAAAAAGTCTGTGTAAATGTACGTTCCGGCTACTGCGTTTAAAACTCTCGCATTCACATGTAGCTACACAAGTTTCTACGACCGTTTTCGAACTCTAAGTACAACGTGGTCATTGAACGCTTGTTGCAAATTAAACCAGGTCGAACTTTTACCAATCAGACATGTGATGCATGTTTACGAATGCTCTAAATGTGCATTCTTGAATGCAAGAATGACTCATGGTGTTCACACTGGACAAGCAGGGAGGGGCTTCCTCTCCTTTAGCTTTTTTCTACTGTTTACTAGCGCATGTCTGCCGCCTACAATTGGAAGAGGCTTGATGCAAAATGTCAAACAGGGCAATTCTTGCAAATCTTGCCCCAAGCTTTTTCTTTCACAGCTTTATTCTGATATATGAAGGATTTTGTGTCACATAATTCCAGTCAAGCCCAATTCCCAATTCGTAATTCCTTCCCCAGATAGATGGGACGCCATCCATTTGTTACTTCAAAATCCAAATCCCTGATTGGTACTCTAATTCTTTATTCCTTTTGGTAGCTTTTTAATGTAATTTTAAGCTGTTTGCACAATGTTCTCTGTTGCAGAAACATCGCTACTCTTCAGAAGCCCAAAGCAAAACAGCAAAGCAGCATTTCATCTCTAATTCCCATGGTTCCGTTTTTATATAAATATGTAAGTGGGTGAACATTTTCAGCGTTCCCATTTATTCTTGTTTTGGAGCCAAAAACATTAGAAAGCTCAATTTTCTTGATATTTTCAAACAATCATTTTCCAGTCAAAGAGACGTGTGATAAATTACTTGGGTTGCAAATGTCCTAACCATTTCATATCATTTTGGATAAAGCAGCCGCCACATACACTATGAAAAATACTTCTTTAGACCTTTGTGCTCAGCCATCAGCTGCTGTCAGCTCACGCCGATCCTCCGCATTGTGGGGAGGAAAAGAAATAAAAACACATGATAAAGTGCTACCTTTACAGATGTGACACGCAATAAAGAATCCCAGGCCGAGCTTAACAAATATATTACAGCATTTCCCCAACACCCAGGGACATATTAGTGCAGTTGGAAAATATTCATTCATAAATAAATGATGGTGAAACAGCTTATTGGGGCATCTGGTGCTGGACTGGTATTAGCGGCTCTGCTCATGAAACCATGTATCATGATAAACAGGATTCATGAGCGCTGGGTCTCCTTAAAAAATGGTTTGCTCGAGTCTTTTGTTCATGTGGAAAAGCACGACACGAATGGTTTGCTTTTATCTTATACGATGGAAATGTTTGGGTTTTTTAGAAAGGAAATGGATGTTAAACTTTAATTGAGACTAGAAAAATGCAATCCTCCTTCTTTTCTTATTTTCAAAACATTTTAAAGCTGTCTAACTCACAGGTTTACAACCTTAGAGAAAAACAAATGGCAACATGAGAGATAGTGCATCTTTGAGCAAAAGTGAAATTATTTATCTTTTAATATCACCTTTTTAAGATATTCTTTTAATGTTTATGTTTAAACGTATAATATTATTGATTAGAATAGTATCATACATACCGGCAGAAAGGGGAGCTAAAGATCCCAGACCTAACATAATGTCCTTTCACTGAGTGACTGAGTGCCTCTTTTCCTCAAAGTTGGAAACCATTGACTACTGAGACTTACAGTGTGTGCAATTAGCTGAAATCTGAGAGCTGGGGAGATTAATCCTGCCTGCATCAGTGCTGCAGGTGGCAGCTAAAGGAGAAGCTTTCAAAGGTGTACATAGAAAGACCTTCTCCAGGAAACCTGATTGTGGTGCTCTTCAGCTTCAGCTTCAATTTAAAGGCATTTCAAAACAAAGACAGCAGTAACATTGCATCTTCCTTTTCTGCACAAAAGAAGCTCAATTTCTTTGTTTGTGAGTATAGTTGAGATGTAAATACCAAGAGTAGGTGACCAACCAAAGCATAAAGCTCACTTAGTTCCAATAACTCCAGTAGTAACCACAAAAAGACAGAACTTGAAAGCATGATTTACTTCTATTTTTCAACCTTGATGTTGTGCAAGACTTAACTTTTGAAATGTAAATTGCATGTTGTAATAATCGTGTTTATCCGACTTAACTATCCTGCTTTTAGATGACAGGAAATTCTGTTGCTATGGCAACACAAATACTGACTGGAATATATATTAACATACAATGCACACTATATATATCTATTTATATGAGCACAAAATAGCTATTTGTGGCCAAAATTGTGTATTTGGGGGACACAAATTAGCCTTTTTTTCCCATTTTGTGGCACACAGCATTTTGTGCTTTTTTTGTGACAAAAATTACCATGTTATTAGCATTCTGTGGGCACAAATGATCATTTGGTGATCAAAAATTAGTATTTTGTAAGTACAAATTAGTATGTTATGGCCATAAATCAGAATTTTTACAGCATTTGGCTGGCACAAATCAGTATGATGTGCATCACAAATTCTTATTTTGTGCACAAATTAGTATTTTGTGCAACACAAACCATTGTTTTGTGGTCAAAAATGGACATTTTTGTAGGATTTTCTTGTTTTTTGTACAAACAATTTAGTATTTTGTGCACACGGATATTTTGTAGTCACAAAGTAGCATTTTCTTACCCTTTTGTGGGCACCAATTAGTATTTTGTCCAAACCAAATAATACTTTGTGTGTAGAAATTGCTTTTTTGTGGCCACAAATTAGTAGGAACTGAAGACACTAAAACACTAATTTATTCCCACAAAATGCCAATAAAATGCTAATTTGTGTTCACAAAATACTAGTTTGAGTGCACAAAATCCTAAACTATTTCCACACATTGCTAATTTGTGCACACAAACCACTGCTGAACCTCAGCTATTTTTCTTTCATATTTTACACAACTTTTAATTTTGAGGGATAAATGTGAACAGACTGAACATGTCAGTACAAATTATGAGAGCTGTGTGAAGGGTTGTTATACCTGTCAAATCATTCAGCTGTAAGAACAGAAAAGACGGCTGTGTGCTCCTTAAGTACATGTTGCTGTTGTGACATCTGAAGGTGCTTTTTTCCAAGAATTTCTCTTACAATGCTCATAATGCTGCAGATGACAAATGAGAAAGAGCAGCCCTAAAATGGCTCTGTGTGCATGCATCTATATTAAAATCACTTCACTGTTTTGATGGCTCAGATCAAAATCTGGAAGAGTGACGATTTATCTCCCTGCCATCTTGAGGTGTTTGTTTTGTCTGAATATAGCAGATAAGGAAGGAGAGGAAATGATTGGAGAGGAAAAACTCAATAAATAAAACGAGAAAAGGTAGGAAAGAATAACTTTCTATTTTTCTTGAAGCCGTACCCCTCTTGAGCCACAGATGGCTCCCAAGATGGTGCTTAGATGGGAGCCGTCAGGTACTAAGTACCATAAAGCAGTGCTGATGACGAGGCGGAGACGTGGCCTTCAGCACAAAGACCACACACGTGCACAAGTGTGTGCGGCCTCCCCTCCTCAGAGCCACGGATCACTGCTCATGCTGTCCAATGCAGTTCCGTCTAGGAAAAATCGGAACCATCAATCTCCAAGCTGTCAGGCTCACTGACCCCCCCACAGGACCCCACTAGAATCCTGCAGCAGAATCAAACAGTCAAGACTTTCTGTAGAGAAAGTCTAATGCTGTCTTGTCCAGCTTTGAGCATCATTTTGTGAAGGTTGTGAAGCAAAAACTCTACAACGTGAATGTCACTGTGTGGAGTAGATTTGATTTCAGTTTGAACTTTATATCTAATTAGAAAAGAGTTTCTTTATAAAAGTTAATTCTAAATTTGATTTTCACAATTAAAATCTGTACTTTTGTCTAATGTGCAGTTTGGGAAATACTTTAAAGATGAGCAAGGTGCAGTTCTATTTGCAAAATAAGACAAAAAAAATGTAAAAGATACAATCACAGAGTGGCAAAAAAGTACGTCAGTCACCAATTCTGGAATTTGTCCCACTTAAAGATGAGTATTGTCTATAAAGTTCATCAAAGACACACTTCCACTGTGGGAAACAGAATGTAAAAAAAGAATCCAGAAAATCACATAGCTTTATCTTTAAATATTTATTAATATAATGGTGCAGAAATTAATGTAACCCTGGTCAGCAATGACAAATTTCAAATGTTTCCTGTGAGAAGATATTTACAGACACTAGCTACTATTTTGGTCCATTCTTCTTGCAGCTCTTCTCTAGAGTTTTTAATGTTTTGGGACTGTCACTGGAATAGTGGCACCCCACCCCCCACCCCCCGATTCTCTACCTCTTTCTCAAACCTCTTCTTGTAAATGGAAAAGTTTTATTGTGTAAAACTGTCCATCCTGCAGATTGTTTGCAACATCTCTGAAGAAGATGATCATGCAGCCACTGTTTCACAGAGGACCTTTGACTGGTAAGTGTTGCAATGCAGGAGTTCTCTCTCTGTAGGGTTTTCACTTATTACTTTATTCATCTCAATGATGTGTTTGCAGTCAGAAGTCTAGAGTGTCATTGAAATTCGTTCAGATGGCTTTAGCTCTATGAAAGTGAAGATTAATTTGATGAGACAAAACAGGATGCCTCTCTTGTCTGTTTCCAAATGCAAAAGGATCAAAGTAAAAACAGAAATCATGTTTTCCACTTTGTTTTTATCTTCATTTTTGAATGCTCCCCCTGCTTGCAGTTGTCACCATTTAATTTCTGTGGAAGCCCTGAGTAACTGTGAGGCTCAAACACTCCATAATCTGTTGTTACAGACAGGTTCATGTTGACGACCTTTATCCGTGCCAACACATACATATACCGCTGAGGGTCTCTCACCTCTCCTCTGGTACCTCTCTGTCTCTGTCTTCCCTCACACCTTCCTCTGAATTCTAACCTCCTTTTCCTGCCATGTAAAATCAATTACTATTGATTTCTCTGCACTCTCGAGGGCTGAGTCAAAAGAAAGGGACAAAGAAGATAAAACCACGGGAAGATTTCCAAAGGAGCTCCATGGGGCTCTGCTCCCATCACCAGAGGATGCTGGTTTAAGGATGAAAGCCAAGTGGCACCTGCTGCTCACCTGCAAGTTTAACATAATGCACAACATTTCCAGTTAAATTGATTGAGAATCTCATTGTGTGGTGTTTTTTTTTTTTTTTTTTGGGCTGTTTTCATAAACTCTGTTTAATAAAAAGTGTAAACTGTTGCTTTATAGATTATAAGTTTCCATAGAGAAGCACAATCAAAACACATATATAATTTTTAGGATAAATTTCCAATTTCATTTAACAGTAACTTTTTGCTAAACCTTCAAATTCAACAATTAAGCAAAATGTATTAAAGTTTAAAACTTGATTAAATTAAAAAATTTTTTTAAATGTGATGCAAAATCTGTTTTCAGGACATGAAAACAGACTTTTTTTTTATCAGGAAGTTCTGGTATATGTGTGTGTGTGTGTGTGTGTATATATTTTTTTTTTTACGCAGTCTTTTGTTGCGACATAATTAATTGCATGAAAATTATTCTTAATTTTTCTTAAAAGTATCACTCCGATAATCTTCTGATAATCCCAAAGCGCTTTACAGTCACAGTCCCATTCACAAACACATTGACACGCAGATGGCGGCTCTGCAATCTTCCAATCAGAGGACAACCACCCTATCGCTGCCCCACAGCTGCCCAACAATAAACTTTAGTTTATTTTCTAGGATATAGTTTATGGAAAATTACAGTAGTTCCTCAAAAAATCACCTCCAAGCTGTGGGTGAGACTGTTTGTGTGTAGTAAACCTGCCCTGATATCCCATGATCCCTTTCTTTACAGGCTCTCCCACTAGCTAACAGCTCCTCACACCCCCAACCTAACATTACGGGTGTAAAAAATGTGACCAAAATCTGAGCTATTCAGCCAAACTATTTTGAGCCAAATGCCAGCTTGGACCAGGTAAACAAAGATGCTTATAGATTTAGTTGTCTACAAGTGCATCAGAAGAAGGAAGGGGGCTTGTGGCCCGCCAACTGTAGCACCTAAGTCACAGCTACAGATTTTGTCAAACAGCATTTTTTTTCGTCTGCTCCTGATTCACAATGATTTGCATAAAGAATTATTCAGAAATGCAATTGTAAGTTAAATTTTATTTTTAGATGTCCGCCATCAGAAGAATGCCACAAGAACATGTTAAAACACACACACACACACAGTGTGTGTGCATCACTTTGTGTTGTTGCATTTTCCAGAAAACATCAAATGTATTGTACATTCCTGCATTCATGTTTCAAAAGTTTTCCCCCTAAACGCTTTTCTTTTAGGCTGTGTATTAGTTTACAGGCTTGTATCTGTTCTCTTTTATTTTGCTTAGATTTTGTTAGTTATACAATTAAAATGTGTAATTCATCATTCTTTCAGTAAAGCACCTTGCTTGCTTTTTGAGAGTGAAATTTTTAGGTTTAGCTTTATTTTTATTTTTTATTTTACCTTCTATAAAAGCTCCAATAACAGCTCAGCTCAGGCTGGCTTGCATTTTGCACATCTTCACACCTCAGTTTTGTGTGGCCATGAAAAGCCTGAAATAATAGGTCTTCCAAAAATGCAGGACCTTTCGTGTATTGCACAGCGTTGAGATCTCAGATAACGGCCTCTGCAGCAGCAAGACAATGAGCAGTGAATGTGTTTGCTTGTACACCTGGGTGAGCAAACACAACCGACTCTGAATAGAATGAAAAGAGAAATGCCTCTCAACATTAAAATACAAGACCTTCAAATCCTGCTTCCTGGTTGCTCAGATGTGAGAACAAGCAGTTCTATGGCTGAAAACTTAGATAGAAAACTGAAACCTAACTTTTCAAGCATTTTCTTCAGTCTAAAACAATATTCATATTTTAATGTATATTTTAATATATTATTTCTTCATGACAAACTAAGACCTACATTGATTCACTTTGGATTTCTTTAAGGAAAGCGCCCTCTAGCGGAAAAACAAGTACAACACAACAAAGCCAGGGTTCGATTGAGAGGATTTTAATTAGGGCTTTTATTTTGTATTTAAATGGATAGACAGCGAAGTATATGTACAATTGTCCATTTATAGAGATAAAAATTAAAGTGCATATAATATATTATTTAAAAATAATAAATTAACAAAGTTCATGACCTTGTAAGAACTTGCTGTGTATCCTGTCACAAGTCAGAAAAAAAACAAAGAAAATCTGTCTCAAAAATAAAAAACATTCTGATATAATGCAGTTGCAATGCATAAAAAGCACATTTCCAGTATTTGCAATGAGTTCTTTTTTTTCTTTTCTTTACCAAATACTTAAAGAAATATGACAAAAGTGCCAAAAGCACTACACAATTTCTTTACAGCTTTAAAAACAAAGTGAAAGTCATGACATTCATTCCTTACACAGTTTCTAACCCCAACACAAACTATCCACTACCATTTGTTTGCTTAAGGCTCAAAAATTAGCTTTCCTCCATTTGTGGATTTTTTTATTTTAAAATAAAAATCTCTGAACGACGTTCCAAACATCACTAGTGTTCAAGCCAGTAAAAGGGCGAGGCTTTTACTTTGAAGCGCCACAGTAAAGTCATTTAGTTGAAGGGTTTTCAGCAAACCATCTGCTCAAAACATTTCCATTTCTCCTGTTTCACCTCGAGAAGCAGAAAGTTTTAGCAATTTGCAAACTAAGAATAAAAAAAAATGTAAAAAGGTACATTTACTCAATACAGAGTTGTACAATCTTAACTGAATTCTGCAGGAAAGCCTGTAAGCTCCTCAGCAATTAGTCCAATCAACGTGTTTGCTTCAACTGATAGCTGATACACAGCCTTTAGGATTATAAATAATACAAATAAATTACTTTGAATGTCTGATATGCAATGATTACTGCACAGTTTCATCTATGTGTTTTATTGTTATGATTGTAGTAAAAAACTATAATTCTTCTTTATTGCATTTAGCTACATGATTTGAAATATTGGTGAACGACTGCATGGTCAAATGCAGGTTCAACAGCCTCATTGAAGAAAAATGAATGGAAGGCTTTTCACAATGATGCAGGTGATGGATCTGATGAGCAGAGATGACCAGAGCGTTTCTGCTGGTGTACAACAGGAAGTAAAAAACTACCACCACAATAAAACCCACTGGTGAGGGGGGAGCACCAATAGAACACACATTAGCAGAAAAAAACTGAGAAAAAATATTGAAATGGTATGAAAATAATAGTTATTATACCATTAGATATATTCTTACACACACATTTTTATATTTGAATGCTCTTATGTCCACATGAAATAATGCACTTTACAGCTTTTGAGTGACACAATGGTGTGCAAATTGAGCAATGGGATATACGGGCCATGCACTGCTTGCTACTTTACACAGCTGCAGATTGTTGCATAGTTGATAAAAAAAAAAATACATGCATTTCCATGCATTACTGCATTCCTAAATCATATTTGTACATTGACGAGAAATCTATTTTAAAAAAAAATTGCTAATATTTTCAGTTTCCACAAAAAAGTTTTACATCACCATTTTTGTAAAGTCAAAGCGAACTAAAAAAAAAAGTAGAATTCTTGTTCTTTCTCTGTGATAATAAATAATTTAAACCAAGTGTCATTATGACACACACCTTTCCAGGATGACATGACACTTACGAACTTATGCACAACTTCTTGTAATTTTCCTTTAAAAGCATTGGAACCAAAGTGATGCTTTTCCTTTTAAAGCTAAAAATAAACATAAAAAAGTTGTAAAACTCCAGGGCAAATGTACAGTTTTTCATAATAAAGTGTGTACAGTACAACTCAGATTGTCAAAGAGCTTCCTCCTTCCATCATATATATGCTTACATGGATTTCCTATTCATTCTACATCATTAAGTATCAAAAGCATTCATCCTAATGCACTACTGTTTGAGCGATATGGATTTTTCTTCTTCTTGCAATAATCAGACGGCTGAAGGAGGGTTCTGCGTTCTGACTAGAACCAGCTCGAGCATAAAAACCGTTACAGACATCAGGTGAAGGCCAGTTAGAGTGAAAAACAGGCGGTTCTGATCAGATCCAAAGTGCTACAAACATGTTTTTGAGTCAACAGTAAATGAACAATGCAGGAGAGCCACCAAATTTAGAGAAAAGATATTAAATAAAAATATTTTTCCTATGAATGGTTCCTAGTAAAGTGACAAGTATAGAGATATCAAAAGCATTCTTGTTAGAAAAAAAACTCTAAAGTACCACACTTAGTGTTTGGTTTAATGCAGCACTGGAAAGTGCTTTAACTTCTAGGAACTTCAATTTGCGAATCCATCACTTTTACTTCCAAATGTTTATGTTACTTTACTGAAAACAAATCACAAAATAACATGAGCACTCTGTGTTAGAACATTCAAATTGGAAGATTTTTAGTCATTCAAATTGCAATTATGCATTCATTATACTGTTATGAAGCACTGAAGGGCAAAATATAAACACTACCAGATTTATTAATGCCAGAAATGTCAAGAAAAACTACATTCTAAACCCTGTTGAAGACATTTTATAAATAATGCTTAATTTGGTGGCTTTTTCACAAACCATCTGAGAAGAACAGTAAACCTGATACATCCTAAAAAAAATTGCATTTAGACGCTGTGAGGGCAGACGGACCAGAGTGGGATCTAATTAGAGTATTGCAGTGAAAAAAAAACTTGAACGCTGACGTATCATGCAGTCACACAGATGGAGTTTACTCCTCCATGGAGGTGGATCCAGTGGCTCAGGAGGAACACTCAGATAAGATAAAGAGAGGTAGACACCTCATCCTCCTCCCTCCTATGAGGTACCACAGGTTTTAACAAACTAACAAATTGCTTTTTACTTCAACACTTGAAGAAATGTTTACTAAGAGAACATGCGTGGCCAGTTTCAGCACCAGGAATGGGAAAATTATCCCTGAAACTTTAAGATGAAAGTACCCTTGCAAATGTTTTATGCCACTACCTTAAGATATGTTTTCAAACCACTACAAGAGAATGACTGGACTGCTTTAACCTGTACGAGGTGCAAACCACAAACATTTTAACACAGCGGAAGAGCACCATCACTCAAATGCTTCTCATCATGAAAAGGAAAAAAAAAAAACAACATTCCTTTCATTCAATATCTGTACAAATAAATCTAAAGGAGTTTTAAGGGATTTCATTCCAAAATAAATCACCTATTGGGGGGGGCAACTTCATAAAATATTTATTTAAAAAAGTACTCAAAAGATATTTATAATGTAGCTTTGGTCTAGGGCCTTGAATTTATCCTTTTTTTTTTTGTTAAATAAAATACATTTTCACTGCTTTAATTCTTCTGTCTTTTCAGACTAGTAGTGTTAAATTACCCATAATTGTGTTGTTCCTATAGCTTTTAAGGAAAAAGCAATATGTTAATCTTATTTTACCTAATTTATAGGGTTGATGGAGGTGACAGAAAAAGGTCTTAATTTTTAAAACAATAAGAAAACTAAACAATTTTGTTTATTTGGGAATTGCATTTTTCTGCTTGTTGACAAGTTTTCGACTTTAACATCCAAGAGGCTAAAATGATGTTATGGTTCTGTTCAAGCCTTACCAGCAACCATATTTTCGCCTAACCTAACCTGGACAATTTAAAGATTTCCTCAAATGTTTCATATTCTCTGGGATGCAAACAAGCTCAGGATTTGTAAATTAATCTTAAATGAGACGCATTCCTGTCAGTCGAAATTAACATTCGAAATGTGTAATGTGTTTAACAGTTAAAAAAAAAAAACATACTGGCAGCATACCATGGCTTTACAGTAAGCAGAAAAACCATGTAAACTGTCAAAACTGGCAGAAAACACTGAAAAGGGGCCGATTTAACTCTGAAACCTCGAAGCCCAAATTCAAAGCCAGTGTAAAAAACCATAACATGAGTCGTGAACACACCGGGTGTTCTGTGAAACTTAGGCACAAAAAAGTAGCTGCATCTTGTTTGCTGAGTATTAGTTACCACAGACGAATCATTGAGGCCTCTGTGTTGTTCGTGCAGGAGATTGCATCCCAGATGACAGCTTTCGGGAGGACGCCATCCTCTCGAGAGGCTTCTTCCCGCTTGATGGAGACTTGCTAACATCGCAAAGGGAAGACTTGGACTTTCCTACGTTGAGAAGAGTACGACTTAGAGAGCTTGGGGGCTTGAAAGACTCCTTCGTCTCTGTTTTGATGTCTCCTCCTTGTGTGTCCACACATATCTGTGCAAAACTTCCCTCCCGGGTCGTTTCCTCCTCCTTTACGATCTCCTTGGCTTGTCCATTCTGCTTGAGGGTTTTGTCTGAGTTCTTTTTGGTCAGCAGAGTGCTTTTTCCTAAATCAGCCGACCGGCGGCTTTCCCTTTGCCGAAGTGCGCTCTTGAAAAAAGACAAGCCTTTCTCTTCAGACTTGCTGCTGCGCTGCAGGTCTCTGGTGGATATGCTGGGCGAGCGCAGGCTGGTGACGGATGAGCTGCTGCTGGAACTCCGCACGGATCTCCTCTCAATCCGCCCAACGTCTCCACTCCTGGAAAGAGAAGATCGGGTCGCACAGCGGCTGCCGTCAACTAGAGGGCTGGTGTGCATGGAATCTCTGCTGAAACTCCTTTCCACCAGGCGCTTCCGACCGCTTGAGGAGTTTTTGTCAGTGAAGCTCTGGTTCTTCTTTGCTGTTGGTGACGGAGAAGCGGAAGACTGAGGTGTGGAGCGGACACATGACTTAGACAGCGGTGTTGATTCTGCAGGTTGGGTGGAGTCTTTTGTCTTTGAGGGAGTTCCACTGGGGGTTGAGGTGTTTTTCTTAGCATTCACGCCCTTCTCTTTTGTGCTGCTCACCTTCTTTCCCTTCACAGAAGTACTGGACGTCTCGGAAGCAGAGCTCTTACTAGTAGCACACAACCGCTTTCTAGAAGTTTTGTCTTGCTCCACTTTGTTGGAAACCTTTGTTGAGCCAGAGCTTTCAGTTTTTAAAGTGAATCCTCCAATGCTACTCTTCAATTTCTGCTCTTTGGGAAGAGCAGTTTGAGTGGGTAATATGTTTTGGTCAACAGCTGTAATCTCGTTGTTGTTTTCATTAGCCTCGTTTTTCGTGCTCTTCTTGTCCACTGGAGTCGGAGCCCGGCAGTACATCATATCTAAGAATCTTTTGTCTTGGCTGCTGAAGCTGCTCTCTATCATGGATAGGGGGGTCCTGCTGCCAAAATATCGTTCATGTCTGCTGTAGCTACCAAAGCAGGATGTGGAAACCTTGTCGTCGCACGCCTCTCCTATCCTCTCCAGGGGCGGGGAGGAACGAGAGTCCAGGGAAAACCGTGAAGGGGAATTGGACCTCATTTGCAGCTTGGCAGACAGGGACCACGACGGCTTTATCCCACTGTCGCTGAAGGCTAATGGGCTAGCAACAGATGACCTGGAGGACAAACTTTGCCGCTGAATGCTCCTCACAAAAGGCCGAACGGAGAATCCTCCTGAAGATAAGACCAGGAATACCAAGAAAGTTGGATTCAGAAATGATAAATCTCAAAATAGTTTATTTGAAGTCCATCATAAAGTTTAATTTTCCTCATATTTTTAAACTGTAAGCTTTGAGAAATAAGCATGAAATGCAAAAATGCATTCAGAAGGTCATTATGCATTATTTTACATTACTAACTTCAATCAGTTTTTGCATTAGCATCACATTACTATGC
Organism: Adrianichthys oophorus; assembly: GCA_036245035.1. Classification (NCBI taxonomy): domain Eukaryota; kingdom Metazoa; phylum Chordata; class Actinopteri; order Beloniformes; family Adrianichthyidae; genus Adrianichthys; species Adrianichthys oophorus. The sequence continues at coordinate 14,787,940 of BSAI01000125.1, read as the reverse complement.
TGTATTTATGTGTTTATACATCACCAACCACAAATTAAAAAACATTTTCCATGTCAGTGTAATGATCATCACAAGAAGATATGTTTACAGTTTCTAAGAAAAAGTATGCAGCAAAAATCATTATATAAAATCATCCTTTGGTTGGTTTTTAATTATTCAGATGCAAAAAACACATTTACTTCTGCAAAAGGAGACGTTTAAAACACATTAAAAGTCCAAAGTTTTAGAACATCCAAAGCATTCAAGTATTTTTTTTTTTCATTTTAAGGTGGTAAAGCTCACAAAGGAGCATGAAGTAGGTTGATAAGTTTTTTTGAGAAAAAAAAAAAAAAAACTGGGAAACTGTATATTTTAGCATTACACTAAGTCTCCTGGAACTTAATCAAAGTTAAATCAAAACTTTACAGTTATGATTCAAGTTTTTTGATCCAACTTTTCTTGATTTTTTTCCCCCGTTTTTCACAGGAGTCAAGTTCTCAAAATAACCCACGATAGTCGAAATCTGTAAAGTAGAAATCTAGGTGTTCTTAGGTTATAAACTTCTCACTACACACTTGATACACTTTTCTCACATAGTTATGAACATTTTCACACTTTCTTCTCTTATATCAAAGTTCAATCCTTCATAGAACTATAAGTCTATTATTACAGGACAAAACCAAAGATCTGATCACAATTGAAGACTTATGTAGATTTCGAAAAGTGAATGCATTTGGTTCAGGGGACACAGCACAGGGGAGACTGATTAACAATAGCTAATCAGGTTCAAAAACACAATGGGTTGCTTTAAAAAAATGCATTAAAAAAATCAACAAAGCAGCGAGATTGCAAAAGGAGAACCCTAATATAACGAGTGAAACTGCACTTACCAAGTTAGCGGGACAATATTGCACTGTCAAAAACTATAGGTTGTTTCAAAAATAGAAAGAAAAGGGAACTAATAATGAAAAACAGAGAGAGAATCAGAAGACTGATAAAACTGTAGGTTATTCTTAAAGAGAAAAATGGCAAAGAAAGTCAAGAGCTGTTTTGTTAACAAAGTTTGTTTCCAAAAGGAGTTGTAAGGGAGGCAAGATTGGAAAAAGATGCTATGAACAGATTATTCAAAATTTGAAACCTTGCTTCACCTCCCAGAATTTTTGCATGCTGTGATAAGAGCAAAAGTACGGCTCAACAGAAAAAGAAATCAACTGACAAACATGGAGGAGAAAGTGTGATGGTATGGTGCTGTTCTGCTGCATTCAAGGTCAGTAATTTGTACAGAGTGAGATTCCCTCTGAGCAAACACAGATACCACATTGATCTATAGAAACATTAAGTTTCCATTGATATGACACATAAGATAAATATACCAGAACTACCCAAGTAACATAGAAAACAATTGTAAACCTGGGAGACATGGAGTGGTCAGCACAGAATGCCATTGGGATGGTTGTATGAAGAGGTCAGAAAGAGAAAGTGAAGCAAACAAGTGCTAGATATTCATATGAACTTATAGGAAAAATTGGAAATATTGGAGTGTTGTAAAACTTTTGAAGGCAAACTCATTTAAGGTGCTTTTAAATCTATACACATAGATACAGAAATGTCACAAAATTGTTTCCTAAATGTAGATGCTGCTGGTAAGTGCATGAAGTTCTGCTACACTATTTGAATACGGTGTGTTAAATACACACTGGCAAAAAATTTAAGCTAAGCTTCAGCATCAAATCTAAAAAAAAAAATCGAATGTTTGAGAATTGAGCCTCTCTACTCACCATCGTCCTCAATCCGTTCTCCTGGAAACTCGCCCGACTCTGCAAGTGAAGCCAAAGAAGTGCGTCTGGATGAAGCTCCGGAGGCCAAACTAGCAGGCCTGCTGCCGGGCAGCCTGTTGATCCAGTGATCACACAGAGATGAGCTTGTCGAACCTGAGTGGACGGGACAGGTGGACCAAGACAAAAGCACCGTCATTCCCAATCTACAGCTCTGAAGCCAAAACATAACATTTTCCTCCATGAACTACTTGTGGTTCGTTACTGACCAGCAACAGAACTGTTGGCAGACCAGGAGGGAATGGCACTTCTCCTCTGATAAAACAGTATGTAGGCGCTCTGCTGACACACTTCCTCATCGGCGATCGGAGAAACTTCACTGTCATCAAAGCAGTACCACTGCCCGTCGATGGAATTTTTACAATAAGCTGTAAACACAAACAGCAATTAAAAAATTAAAAAAAAGATTCAAACGATCAAACACATTAAAAACAAACGCAGACCCTAAAGTGCTGTGGCGCTCACCAGTGTAGTGGCCTCCGTGCATATTGCCATGATGGTTGCACACAGCATACAGGTCGTACAAGTAGTCATCAGGGTTTCTACCCAGCCCATAGGACCGTCTCCATGGAGACCAGTGGGACGGCAAACTCCAGCTGCTCTGGCTTCTCTTAACCACATGTGGTGCCATGTCCATCTCCATCAGTGGGAATCGGACCATGTTTTGCATCTTTACCCTCCGGTCCCCCTCCTGCAGCAGAAACAGAGAAGACCATGAACTACTAAACTGGAATCATTTAGGAATCCTTATATATTCATATAATGTACTTATGAATCAGCAAAAGCTGACAAAATTTCAAATGTGATGTAAAAACAAAATAAGTAAACAAAGAAGCCTGCAGACAGAGCTCTCAGTAACGGTAACGGAAGGGGGTGGGGTCGTTCCGCGCCAACTGTCTCACCCACAACTCAGAGGCAAATTTCTAATGGGCTCCTGCCAATGTACAGAAAATGTCTTAAAAAACCGACACAAGCTTTTTGATTTTGACTAAAAACTGCATAAACATAATTAAAAGACCACTGGGAACAATTTTAAAATAAAAAAAATATAGTTGTAGTGGGACTTTAAATAACCAAAAAGGGAAAAAAAAAGGAGTTTCTGTGCATTTCTTTCTCATTGAGCTGAAATACCTGCCGGAAGCGCTTCAGGTGCAGGATGAGAACATCCGGCAGTGTCCACAAGCTGAGCTTGATGCGGCCCTGCTGCAGCTGCTTGCAGTGTGGACAACGCCAGGCATCATCTGGGGCCAGCTGCAAAATACATACACCGGAGAGCAAAACACTACTGAGGACCTGAGTCGTACTCAAAATGAATACCGTGCGAGCAATGTCAAAAGTTAAACCACATTTATTATAAATGCTTCAAAAAACTGGAAGCTGACTTCAGAGGAAAAGAAACATGGCCACTTTTTATAAACAGAGTGTCCAGATGTATGAGTTCAACTGGCAAAAACTCGAGCTCAAATCCATAAACAAAACCACAGGCCACAAATGACTGCTTTAGTAAATTACCTGTTCTTCCTTGGTGTACAGCTGAAAGCACTGGGCCAAAGTGCAGGCCTGTGGTTGATGGTGCTGTTCTCTGTGCAAATACACGCTTTCAGCATCTGGAACATACTCCTCCTCTGTGTGCCCAAAAAGACTGCGGGAAAACCCAAAAAAATCCTGTTCGTGTAAGGTTCTTTTCATCAGAGGAGAGTAACTGCAACTTTAAGAGTCGACACTGCCGTTTAACCTTTCACAGAAATGTGACTGGTGATTAAATTTGTAGTGACAGGCAGCACAGCACTGTAAGCTCAGCGCCTGAACAAAGAGTACAGGAAAATCTAAGATTTTTTTTTTTTTGTTTTGTGTTAATCAAAGCCAATATGAACAAGCACCTGCCAACAAGACAGATTGATTCAGGAAGGTTTTTAGAGAGAGTTTAATTTTACACTTTTAAAACAGGAAGTGGTGAAGTAGCACATGAACTTTTGAGTGAAAGTCAAATGTTAATCTGTATTCCACACAACAGTGGTTATGTGATTTGTTCACAAGCTTCCAAAATTATGCGTAGATAGTTTCTTCAAGAAAATTGGTTGATTGCCAAGCATTTCTTGGCTGCTGCTACTAAACAGAGACGCGCAAGACGTTACCTAAGATTCATGGTAAAACCAGCAGACACCTTTCCCATTCTGACAAAACTTCGGTCTGTGGTTCTTGCTCATTTTAAACCATTATTTTACAATGAATTAAATCTGATCCTCACAGAAGAAAGTCAGCAAAGGAAAATCTTGTGGAGAATTTCAAGGTTAGTATTTCAAAGAGCGATGCTGAAAAGTTCTTACATAAATATAGCATAATTAATGTTTTTTCAGAAAACAGATTATTAAAATAGGATGAGTCTCAGTTTTTTTTCACTAAACTGTGACCAAACTGCAAATTTAAAGTGAGTAAAAATATCTTATTCACAAGTTTGAGGTTTTATACCACCAGGAATTATATTTTGTTTCTTTCAGATTATTAAACTGCACCAACAATCAATTCATGTTTTACTCACTAGTCCTTGGTCTCTTTGTCCCATTCCACCACAATCTTCACATGTGGAGGTCCCCCTTGTCCACAAGACTTGAAAGCTCTGCATGGAACACAATAATTAAGCAAAATATAAAGCGAAGAGCTTCTTCTGGCATAATTTTCTCACTTCTTAACAAAAACAACAAATGATCAACTTCCTATATCTTTAGTACGACATTGTCCTACAACTAAAATATGCAAAAGCATGAAAGGAAAAAATCAAAAGTGGGTTTATGGATAGAAAAGGTTGTAATAGGATTGTAAAAGCCTGAGAGTTAACAAGACGAGTTAAACTGGTGTTTTGACAAACAATTAAAACCCTGTTAAGACAGGTCGTCGAGTAATGACGCGTGTAAACCAAAGCCAGATTAAAGAACACCTCTAATGTGTTCTGAGCTCCACTGGTTTGACAAAAACCAAGCAGCTCTTGTGTTCCTTTGGAAACAAAGAGCTCACCATACTTTCAAATATCTAATTCATGTTCAAATGTAAAACAATGGTACTGTTCGTTGGAAACAAAATAAATAAATAAATAAAATCACAATAAATTTGTAGCTTCCAAACATTTCAGTGAAAACTTAACGTTTTTACTTCCACAACATCAAAATTCATCTAAACCTCTAAGTCTGTATTTCTTAAATGTAATTTATTTTACTTTTTTGCATAAAAATCATAAAATTCTTCATTTTTTCAGTGAAATTAATTATGATTGTGCTCTGTTATTTTATCTTTCAACTTGCATTTTACTTGTTTCAGGAAATACAATAACCTGGCTTCCCTTCATGAGAGATTGTTTACTTCATAATAAAAGTTTCTTAAGTAAACACAGACAAGTGGTCAGACACTGACTACTTTAAAACTTCTGTCAATATCTAAACTAAGAGAAGACTGAGCTCATAAAAGATCTAGCATTGAACATGAGGACTGACCTCTCCACAGTTGGATGACATAGAGGTCGCTCATCCTGGGGAAGAAGGTAGGTGATGCCAACAACACCAACCACCCGAAGACTGAAAGGTCCAACCTAGTATATATTCAAAGTTAAAGCATCCAAATAAACAATATCAAAACTGAATCCTTATTAAAAATTTTATTTATGAGAGATGGTGATCCAGAACTGTGCCTGTGTCTTAGGTTTCTACCTGAATATAAACTCCAGGTCTCAAAAGATGACGCATTTTCTCCAGGATCTCTTTCTGTAGAGCGTCCCACGTTACAGAGCGCTCCATATAAAGCACAAAGGGGAGGCCGAACCTAAAAAAACATCAATGCTGACTTCTATAAGCTGTTTCCAGAAGTCTGCAACCTGCTTAACTGTTTATTATCCAACAGAAATATGACATTATGGCAACGGGGCAATAACTGTTAGGAAGTAAGTACCTCTTTGCTTGGTGGCCAGTGCATGCTCTGTTGCACACCAAAAGGATGATTCTTTCAGGGCCCAAGTTTTTATTGGGTGATCCGCTCACAGGAGTCATGGCGCCCTGCATGAATGATGGAGTCCTGCTGATTTCTCCGCCGTACTTTAGGTTGTTGTGATTCAGGTTTGCCAAAAGGCTTCCTGGAACAAAAGAAATGCACATATCTATGATTCCCAAAAGCTTACTTAAAGTTTTTAAAGGCAGAGTATGACACTAAGTGGGAGTTACCCCGCTTTGTGCGAATGTTTTCCAGTCTGAAGGTCTCTGGTGTCTCAAAGGCAAAGATGGAATCGCTTTCTTGAATGATGTCCAGATCATCGTCATCGTCGCAAAACGAGCGATGAAAGCCGTCATAGTACATTTCAGTCAGAACAAACTTGAGGGAAAAAAACCAGGAAAATAAAGATTCAATTCGCAAAAACAATGAAATTCTGTCTTTGTTTTTTACTTGCAAAGGTACAAAAGCTGTCATCATTCCACAGGAAAAATGTGTTGAGAATAAGTCTAGTATTCTATCTGCAGCTTAAATTGTTTTTTTCTTCTAAAGGTTGTGCTGACACTTTAAGGCAGCAGTGTAGTCTCACTGTGTCAGACCCTGATAAAAGACAGGAATAGCACCTGGTCCATGGGGATCTTAGTCTCACGTGACACGGCATCTCTGAGGCGATAGACTGTACTTTTCAGGGGAACAGCAACTCCTATCCGCATGCAGTGGGAGTACTTTCCCTGGTACACCACTGTCACATAGAGTGGCCTGGGAGGAAAGGAATAGAACACAGTTTTAATATCTACTGAGTATCTTTTTACCCCAAAAAATAAAGGCTATGCAAAAATGATGCAGATTTCCGACAATGTCCTAATTCAGTTTCACAGCAAACTAAGAAACTCACCGAGTGTGCGGCAGCGGGATTGGCAAGGAGATGCAAAGGAAGGGATCAAATGTGTTGCTTTGCTTTTGACAATGAGGGCAGGTGAGAGACGACCTGTGAAGAAAATTTGAACCATTTCAATAAAACTGAAAGACAGAATTACATGTGCTTTCACATGCTGGGAGCACCAAACCAACCTGTACTGTGCCTGAAACAGTTCTTGGACAAAAGAGCCGGCAGACAGGGGAGGAGATGGCCCCTCCATGGTTTGGTCATCTTCTTCGATGGGAGGCTGAGAAACAGAATCAGCTTTTATTTCTCTAATTTGTACATCACAAAAAAAACAGACTTGGATTTTATTATAGAAACTAAAATGTCTCACAAAGGAAGAGCAAGTACTCAGTTTATTTTTTTAATCAAGAAAAAATTTAACACATTAGTGCATAAAAAACACAAAAGATTTTTATTTAAATAAAACAAAATCAACACAGAAAGTATGACGTGTAAAAAAGAAAGATCTTTCTACCGTGTCAGTCTATTAACTGACATGAAATTGATTCTCTCTTTAAAAATCTAATGAGGGTTGAGCATCTCTCCTTCATGTGGGCAACCCTGAGATTTCTTATTTTTTCCCCCAAAATAGTTTTTTTTTTGTGAGTTTTACCTCAATGAGAAGGAGGGTGTAAGGGCAGGGATGTTTGTTCAGCTTAGTCTGTTTAGCAACCAGCTATTGTCTACATTTCTATGACTGACCTTTTGCTCTTTGCAAATACCAGTGTAAGCCCATTGAGATGGCTATGGCTGTGATATTGGGCTATATAAATAAAATTGAACTGAATTGACTTTAAAGAAAAACACTTTTAAAATATAAATAAATAGTATAAATTGCATTACTTTTCTAGTGCAAATAGTACATCAACAGTACCTTAATGGCTGGATAATTCATTTCTATTTTTAAGAGCCGAAAATAAAAGGTTTGCTAAAATCCAATTTAAAAAAAGTACAATTCAGGTAAATGATGACAAAAAAGCCCAGAGAGTCAGGGGCTGACTTGGGTTGTGGTTAAAAAAACAGCTGAGTCTGAGCAGCACATCAGTAAAAGTATGAGACAAGATCTATATGGCTTTACAAATGCAATCAACTAGAAAACAGAGTTGGGACCAGCACAGAACCTTGAAGAACACCAAGAATAATTCTGACATGTTTTTTTCTTATTTTCCATCAACATTTTTTATTGTTTGTAAAAACAAAGTTTTAACATAATAAATAAATTAAACTATAAAAAAGTTACCCACAAAAAGGTTAGAGTATTCATTAAAATTATTAACAAAAATGCTGACAAACCCTATTTTTTGTTTTAAAAAATTCCTAAAAGAGAATCTATAGATCTATGCATTGTTATTGCATCTATTAAATGGGAATCTATGTGATTTTTTTTTAAACTGGGATTATGAAAAAACACAGAAGACACAGGCATTAATTGATTTATTTTCCTGCAAGTGGATTCATTGGAATGGAGCGGAGCTGGGAGCTTGTTGCATGCCATTGTAGTTTGAACGTACATTTACAAGCTTTTTCAAACAGCATTTTGTTCGTCTGCTCCTTATTCATCCCTATTTGAATGGAGAAATGCTCAATGCAATTTTAATCTTTAGTTTCTATACAAAAAAAGCGCTGCCCCCATGTAAAAATAGGATCAGCTCGGCAGAGAAAACTTAAAAACTGAATTAAAACTGAAAACTAAAAACTGAAAGCAAAGAGGGAAAAACAAAAAAAAGTTTAAAATATAAATAAGCATTACATTTTTTAAATATTTCTTCTTATTCAAGTTTTATATTTGCAATATTTTTTTCAAATTTGCAATATTTCCTTCAAGTTTATAATGTGTACTTTCGAGTTTAAAGATGTTTTCAAATTTTCAAAAACAAAAACATTCTAACTTACAATGTCTTGTTTTCAAATTCTCTCTTTTTTTTTTCCAAATGTGCAATCTGGGTTTTCATTCACTTTAAGATGATCCTAAATTGAGATCTAGTCAGTGCATTCCATGGCAGCTCTGCCACTATCAGCATGTATGTGTGCATGAGTGCTTTAGGCGTTAATGCTAATAGTAAAGCGTATGCGTCATTTAGCATACGATTCCTGAAGCGACCTTTCAATTTACCTTCATAGCAGGCCTACTGATGGGGTTCACAGAGTTCAGGTCTTCGTGTACTCTGTCCAGCAGCCACAGCAGAAACTCCTGGGCGTCATGTTGTGAATTTCCTTTAAACTGAGTGGCATTTTTGGACACGGCATTCTGCAACATACAAGCGCAATACAACATCTATTAGTAACATTTAGAAGTTCTTCTTTAGGTGCATACTTACCACGTAATTTAAACAAAAAATACTCTGTTTGCTTGCAAACTATAAAGACATTCATTGATCATTTAGTAAACCAGGAGTGCTCTTTACATCGATCGCAGAGGATGTAATGAGCTGCCATGCAAAGGATTCTGGTTTCAAATCTCACAGCGGATTTTTTATGGCATAGTTGCATTTCATTTGGCATAAAAAACTATTTTTTTATTACTTTGAACTTCTTTTTTAAGCAACAACAAATATTAAACCAAGAGTTTAATAGTCTGGATTTATTTTCGTTAGCTTGGTATTACTAAAAAATAAACTTGCCAATGAAGAAAAGACATTCTAGTGACATTCAAAATCTAGAGAATGATCTTGATGTGTTTGATTAATATGTATCTGTGTAAGGTCTTTAGTGAAAGTAAAAAAGATTCAACAAAACAAAGTTGGATGAGGGATTTGAACCCACGTCCTATTGATGTGGATTAGAAAATATTATAAAAACCAATTAACAACTGTCGACATGAGAATAATTGATTGCTGGTGTTGGGGAGCTGCATTTCATTGATGGCATCATGAACTCAACATTGTAGTGCTCTTTACTAAAGAAGATGCTGCCATTACCCTGTGCACTTTTCCAACATGACAATGATCCAAAACACACATGGAAAGCTACTGTTGTATTTCTGAAGAACAGTATGTCTACTGATCTGATTCCAAACAAACACCTGTGGGGAATTCTGAAGTAACAAGTTGAGCATCACTCTCCATCCAGCATCCAGACCCTAAAAGAGGTTATTCTTGAAGAATGGAAAAAAGATAATTGTTGCCAACTTGTTCATTTAGTGCCTAGAAGACTTGGTGCTGTCCTTAAAATTCACAGAGCTCACATAAAACACTAGATGTAGTAGTTTTTGATGCAGGGTGAATTCATTTTTGCTTCAACCAATTTGAGTAAAACTGAAGATTTTGTGATTTGAGTTACATTATTCACCTTCATTTCATGTTTTGGAGTTAAATAAGTGTTCAATAAAACTCATCCTTGTGGAAAGTTTGGAAATTGTCCTTTTGTTGATCATGCTACTGATTAAATTAGTACTTTTTAAAGAGGGTGTACACAGGGTGTGGAGTATATACATAAGCATGTATATATTGGTAGATCTTTCAGTGATTGTTGTCTCAAAAGTACCTTACATGCCACAAAAAAGTGAGCACCCCTGTTGTAAGCAAACACTTGAATTACCTTGAAGTCCCTGCTGTGCTGGGGGGTGTACTCAAATGTCCACAGAGCCCGCACCAGTCCTGACAGCTGCTCTGTCACTTCCCCCTTCCCCAGAGGACCCTTTCTCTGCAGATGCACGCCGTTAGTCTTTGGTCGGTTCTCATCCAGCTCTTCTCCTCGATAGTGCTCCAGAACCAGGTACTCAGCAAAGAGTTCGGTGTTGCTGAGGCACTGCAGGATGGCGTTCATAAAGCAGGTGTTGCCGTGGTTCTTCAGCCCCGACACTCCGGGAACTCTCTCCCCGAACAACAACCCTCCAAGGTCGCCATCATCCACTCGGACATCCTTGTTTCCTGATTTAAAGGCGGAAAAGCCTCCATCATCCTTGTCATCCTCGGACTGAACTTCGGAGCCAAAATGTGACAAGGCGGTCAGCGTCCGCAGCACTTTGCTCATGAAACTGCCCACGGAGCGAACCGAGCCTCGCCTGAACAGCTTCTTGCCAAAGCCCGATTTCTTGTCCTTCGTGGCGGCTTTGCAAGACATGATTTCCATTTCACTCAGACAGATGTCCTTTACTGGAGGAAAGTCGTGGGACTGCCTGCTGCTCCATCTCCAATTCTTCACAACAACCTGGTATCAGATTCTCTGGGAGCAGCATGTTAGCTGACCTTAGACGCCAGCATTTTCCCTACCCTAACACTCTTTTACTTTCCAAACAGAGCAAAACTAAAACCTAAACGCTCAATAATCCGATGTTTTGAAGTTACCTCCTTTTGCGGCTTCCTGCCTCGCAGAAGCGAATCAACAGCAGTGTAGCTGTTTTGGCAAAAACAGCAGCGTTAGCTTGTTTGCACCATTTAGCGCTTGCTCCAAAAACAATCACGGTAAAAGCAGCAGTGACAGTCTCCCTCGGTCGAAATGATGCAATTGAATAAAAAAACAATTTACTGCCATGGTAGGCAGAAAGCGACCCTTAAGGTGAACAGCGTATTTAATTTATTTTCCCTCACATTTTAGCAAATTTAGAGGCACATTCTGGCTAAAGAGAGACAAGCTTTCCGTCTTCTTCGTTATAGTGATAAAAAGATGTATCTCCATTTACTACCACTTTACTGCCCCCTACTGGACTGGAGTACAAACAATAGTTTCGTAATATTTCCTTTCCTTTGAAACGTAACTTTATTTCCTGTATTTAAAAAACAAATATATTTTATGCTAATTATTTTATATGTATATCATGTAAAAATGAGAGAATACCTAGTCTACTTCATCCAAATTGATCATCTTAAATAATGTGCTGCACACTCACTGTAATAAATAATTGTTGAATCGTTGAATTACAAGAGTGATATTATCGACTTTATTGATTAATCGACTTATATTCCAACAATCCAACTAGATTGATCTGTCTGGGGCAAGGTTAATATTATAAAATTGTTTTTAAATCAAACAAATCAATAATATAAACATTTGAAAACACAATTTGGACCGCGACATTTAGGTTTATTTTACTAAAACGTAAAAATGACCAATTACCATCACAGCGGTCAAAGCACATGTGATGGCAGCAAGAAATGATCAAACCATCATTACAGACGTGACCACGGTGTGTCATAATGTTCTAATAACGTTGCATTTTGTATCATTTTTACCTGAAAAAAACAACAGTGGGGTGAATTTTATTAAACTAAAATGTAAATGGATTTGCCATTAATTCTTGTTTACTTGTTTGTTTGCACACATATTTAATTTACACTTGATTATCTCGCAAGAAACACAATGATCTGGAAAACTTCACCTGAACTGTTCAGCTTTGTTTTTATCTCTGAGTCACACTGGTAGAATTTTTGGCTGCAGATGTCCTGAATCCATTTTAGGTCAGTAAATCGAATTGTTCAAAATAAACCAATAATTAATGTGAATCATGTTAGCCACCACAATTTGGCATGAATAGAAATGTTAAAATGAATTGTTGCACCCCTAAACTAATACTTGTTTGAGTGTCATATGAGGTTGGGCTGCTATGTGTTTCTTAAAGCCCTTCTACTTCCCCAGAGGTCTGGAATGGTTTTTGTCTTAGAAGCTATTCTCCACCTTTAATTTGTGTTTTATTAGTTTTTTTTCTTTTATTTTTCACCTGTTGCTTTCCTTTTCTTATGTGCGATGTTGGTTCCTGGCAGAATTCCAGTGTGTGTTGGATCTGTCTGTCCTTGCACCTGTCTATAATGATTATGGTCCGTTCCTACAGTGTTCTGACAACTGACAGATGTGTACAATGGAGTATTCCACTGACCTTGGCAGGTACTGGTCTGCATGTGTAGGTTTCCTATACTACTATTTCTCTGCTGCTGTCCTCTTTGTTATGGAGCTTAATTTTCTGCAAGATTATTGTGTTTTCTGTTTCTTCCTCGTTGAACTGTTTGATTTCTGCACCTTACAAAGTGCTTAGAGAAGCTGAGAGTTCTATAGTGTTTGTCACCATCAATACAAAAACTGGAAAACTGTAAGAATGTATGGAAGTTGGGCTTCATGGTTAATCTTTTAGTTCTTTTCTCAACCTGAAGGAGGCACAACAGTCATGGAAACGAGGACTTATGGTGCAGCCATGTCTCTAATAGAACATAAATGTGTAATAATCCAAATGTTAGAGGATAATGAATACATGTTTGCACCTCTGAGACAACATAAGCCAACCAGATGCTCCCCTCTACCTCAAATATTTAGTTTAATCGCTTTTTCAAAGTAAGCACTTAGTATTTGTTTAGCACATCTGCTCATTCCACTTCATCTCAATTAGAACACATTTTAACATGTTTTTGTGGCAGTGAAACATTCTAATTTCTCTGGGATGAGTTGCAGGGTCTGATTTTTTTCCCCCCCTCTTCATTTGAATGATTTTAAAACAATTTGCAAAAGATAATTTTCTCTGAAAACAATTCCACAGTGTCTTTAACCCATCTTGAATTTACTTTCCACAAGTCTCAAAATGGAAAAAAACCTGAGGTAAGTTTAAAATGAGGTTGCAAACCAATGAGTTGTATATATATATATATATGCTAGAGATTGCACGCTAGCTCGTTGCACATGGAAAGTTAGACGCCATATTGGAAGGGTATAGATGCTGTTTCTTTGCTGTGCTACGATTGTTCAAACAGGAAAAGACAAAGGTTTGACTTTTCACATTTACATTTTTACTGTCAACCAATAAAGGAGAACTTCTAGAAAACATTTTAGGAAGATCTCAGCAAGTTTACTCAGAATAATGATTGTTTAGGCTGATCTTGTAGCCTATTCAAAGTCAATGGTAGCTTTAGACTTTGCACTATTTCCATGTTTTCTAGCAAGACCAAAGTTTTTTTTGTTTTATGGAGGATGACCACAGTTTTTGTATGAGTGTTCAACCTCAGTTTAGACCAGACAAACGCTGAATTTAAGCATATTACGCCATCAGGATATCGTTTTATATTAATCTTTTTCAAATCTGATTTGTTTGACTTAAAACTAGAGACTTTTCTCTGACGACACACCTAAAAGCTTCATAGCATCATAACCTGGTGGCTTAACATGTTGATTCCCATGGTAACTAGACTTAATAAACCTATTTAACATTATTTTTTTAATAGATGTCACTCATCTGATGTTTTTTTTTTCTCAAATGACCTTGTGATTACTGAAAATATCCTCTTGTAAAACCTCGGATTCATGTTTTATAATTCACCTATTCATTAGAAAAGCTCATATTGTTTTGAAAAAACTGCCCAGAAAATAAACGAGTAAAGAATAATAACAGAATTTGCAGTAATGTAAACATACTGTTATCTCACATCTTGGAGAAAGAGTTGACACAGACCTTGGAGAAATTTCTGGATTTGTCAGTGTGATGGCCAGACCCTTCACTTGCTGTTTGACATCAACACTTCAAGCAGTTGGAACCAGCTGGGGAAGTTCTCTAATGATGTGTCCATGGAAACAAGGCAACTGGTCACACGTGTTCTCTCACTCAACACAGGAAAAGCCCCCTGCTTGAGACGTTACAGTAATAGAAAAGCATGTCAAAACCACAGAGCAGTATTTCCGTTTTTTTTTTTTATTGTGTGGCATTTCAGATTCCTTGCCTCCATTTTTCAATTGGACTTTTTGCAGACCTCCACGTGCAACTGATGTCTCTCTTCACTTCACTCTCTTCAATCAAGCCAATAGAATATTTAAATCATGATTAAAAAACTAAAATGAAAAGTTTTACAGAAAAATAAAAAAAGACCATTTATGGCAATCTATGCAAAAATAATCATGTTTAATTGCCAATAATAATATTTTGATTAATGAAAAGGGTTATTCATATGGCTCTAAACATTTTGCAAATGGGCTTAAATCCGTTTTTTATGTTATTAATTTTGTTCATTAAAAAGTACTTTATGAATCCCCAAATTTGTCCCTTGAAAAAAGGCTTTTGAGGCAACTTGCACTGCACTTTAATAAGGCTAAGAGGTGAGTCTAGAAAATGATAAATAACTTCATTAAATATCAACCTTGTATTAGCCTATGAGATGATGTATGGACCTTCTGTCACAGTGGTCATGTGTGAAATAATTTCTACACTTAGAGAGAGGCACCCCCTCCCCTGGAGGCATTTAATTAATGTCCATGTGCCTTTTAAAAGCAATTGCGCCCCCCCCGGTCATCTACCAATTTACAGCTTTACTTCATTACAGCCATACTTAATCAAGAGGCAGAGGACGGGGGAAATCTGGGTCATTTTCCTAAGGCAGCACCTTCACCTAATAGGCAAAAATAAAATATTCAGCAAAACTAAATATTCAGTCACAACAAGCACTGTTGCATGTAGGACACATGTCGCAAAATAGATAGTATTAAAAAATACATTTGAAATCATTCAGCTATTAATTCTGCTCAGCATCACCCAGTCTGTGAATATTTAGCAGATTTCTAGGCCATCGCTTGAAGTTGGTTCAATTCATGCAATTTGTATTATTGAATTTTGCTGCATACAATTCTGAAAATGTGGGCTTTATTGAAACAGATCTTATTTTGTGCATTTATTTGTCTTCATTTAGTCATTTTCTTACATTTCAAACCCCATTGCCAAAGTTCTTATTTCCTTCTGATATTTCGTGCTTTAATGGGATGATGGTGTCAAGAGCTTTTGAGCTAATTAGGGAAAAAGGAAGGAAAAAAGAAAAAAATAAGAGGGGGGGTCTCTTTGATTGACAGGTGAACTTGCTCTCTCCCACATGTATGAGGATTTTTCTCGGCGACATCCCTCAGCAACAGTCAAGCGATGCCTTCAGGTGCAGCTCGTTTATTGCTATACTTTCGCGTTTAGTGGTTTGTGCCGCAAACATTGACCTATTAGCATATTTTAAACGACTTGTGGTCTGAAACTCACTTGGAAATTTAATAAGAAAAAGTTATACAGATAGAAATAAATATTTTTTTCTATAGTACGGTGTTTTAACTATTACTTATCTTACGATGGATATAGAAAAATGCGCGTGTGCGAGGTAATCTATTTTGGAGCATTAAGAATACAAATTCAATGTGTCGTTTAAGCCAACAGAGAACATAAAACCAGATTTATTAAAAATTAAAAACAACTTCAAAACAAAGATTTTGTTTGCTAAGCTGATAACACATTCTAATCATTTTAATTCGAATATATTTGCTTTCAAGTATCTAGTTTTCCGTCTTTCGCTCGTTCCTCGTGTAAATGAAATAATTCCGACGTGGACCGAGGCACATGAAGTGTCACTGCACTTCCTATGGCCATATTTGGGTAAGCATCGGGGAGCGTGAGCCCAGGAAAGCAATTCGAGGGGCTAAAATGAGCTTTTGTCTGTGGTCTATGTCTAGAAAAAGATCCAAACGTTGTTTTTTCATAAGTTGACTGCGCCACGATCACAGCAAGAAGCGCCACGCCGCTGCTCGGATCACAGCTTTGACTGCCGGGAAAACTCAGACATACGCAGCAGCCAAAAAAAAAAAGACTGGAAAACTGTCAAGAGCCACAGGTAAGGCGCATTTTGACATCAAAAATACTTTAAATAATTTATAGTGTTTATTTCCAAGCAGATAAAATATCAACTGATTTTCATATATGCATGCAAAGTGACACCTGTTGATACAAAAAAAAAGAAAGTAATCAAATGTGTTCATAATGAGGCTGATAAAAGTTCATATGTTTATTCAGATGTTTAGAAATGATGGAGCACGTGTGATATTATTACCAGGAATCAGACTTGCGTCTGTTCTGAAGTTCCACTTCAGTTTTTCATTTAGATTTCACGCTTGATGCTTGAAGCTTGATCAGTAGGTCAAGTTGTCTGGTGGGAGATCAGAACGACTGCAATCCCATCCAGCGAGCGATAAACAAATAAACAACTTAAATAAATAAAACCAGTTAAAAAGGTGGCAACAAATCAATGAAACATCACAAATGAGCACACTCAGAAGGAATGTAAAAGGATTAATTTAAAAAATAAAAGCCTCCACAACCTGCATGCAAATTGCATGCAGGTTGCAGCATTGCATCAACTGAAATTGGTTGGTGCATCTCAGCCGGGTTTGTTCTCCAACTTTGAAGGTCTGCAAGTCGTCGGCAGCCATTCTGACGTCTGAACAAAGGTTTGGGGCGTCTTGATCTTGATGCGATTGCAGCCACTTCACCAGCTGACCTACAATTCTCAGCAAGCTTCACGCTGAGTGCTGATCAATCTTAAGCTCTAGAGAAGCCTTTCTTTCTCTCCGTCCTCCTACCCACTGACCAACATGTCAGTGTCTTTACCTGTCCTGTCTTTATTCACAATCGCAAAATTCCCGGATTAGGTTTCCACTATCCTTCAAACAAATCAAGTTACAGGCTAATAGAGCAGAAGATCTGTTCTCTGCTGAACATAATCACTGTAAATGTTTGGGTTTTACAGATCTGTGGGTCATAATTTCTCTGAGTTTCCTTTTATTTTCTTGCAGACGCAGATCAAAGCACCACTTTGGCCTTGTCATTATAGACCCATTAGTCATGAATTGATCTTAACCTTGTATTAAACAGTAGATTTTCGGTCATTACTCCAAGTCCTGTCTGCAAAAACACACACAACGAGGCATGACTGAAAGGTTATAGCAGTGCAGTACAAGTCAGCTACGTGTGTTGCCATTAATTACAGTCAGTGTGTGTGAAGTTGCATGACTTCAGAGCATCGTCTTGTAAGCAGTGCATCTTACAAACGCAGACTGATGTTTTTTGTGTAAACTACAGAGGTGGCATTATTGTTCCTGCAGAAAGACTCAGTGGGTGCCTATTTTTTCCACCCCAACAAGAGGGTACTTCTGGAGTGTTATCAGGGTGACAAAGGATGTATTATCTGGGGTTCAATAAGCAAGGATTTGGTGCCATTGTATGCGTTTTTACATCTTGTGTGCTTCTGTCAGTCATTTGCTCCTGCTTGGCTGCGCAGCAGACACTCTTTACAAAAGCTCGCAATCATCAATTCCTCAGGATATTCTCCTGCAATCAATTCTCCAGCCAAAGTGCCTGTCATGTGTCTGAGCAACACGGACTCTAGGCTGCTGTGTGAATAGAGCTGGATTATAGATTATGTGGTTATGGCTGCACTCTTTTTTTTTTTTCCTGCGCCCATCCCTCCGGAAAGCTCATTAAAGAGTTGACACAGACCTGGCAGCTCCATTGGTTTGGCCTGTGTGTCCCAAAGGGGGCTGCCACCTGACAGCATTAATGGTCAATGATAAGGCCTTTTTTGCTCCACCTGAAAGCAATGCTGCCGCATAATCCAGTTATGATATGATTTGAATGTGTCTGCCTTCTGGCTGCAGAGCTGAAATTAAGTTAGGAGGAATATGAAGATCATTAAGTGCAAGTCTTGTTTTATTCAATTACGCAAAGTGTCAGCGTCTGCACGCAAAGAGATTGTGAGTGATTCCTTTTATTTTGCTCAATGGGAGAGATGTAATATATTTAATCCACTGTTCTTATTATGCTAATAGGGGAATAGTAAAGAAAGCACCAAAGATGCGTCCCCATGTTTGAAGCTGCTATTAATCACTAAGCAAGGAACAAAATGTTTTCACCTTGAGGATTTGTATTCTGTTTTTGTCCTTGCATTTATGCACCAGGAATGATAGCGCTGAGGAGTTATGAGGTGCAAATTAACCATTCCCACTTAGGTAGGATGACTGACACTTGCAGAATTACAAACCTTGTTGTCTCTGTCGACTGTTAAAGCTGTCAGTGGAACCTGTGCCTGTAGGTGAACAGATTGCAACATCAAGGATGGGTTTTTTTTAGGCTTTGCAGAATTCCATTTACCTGTATTTACCAGCTCCTTTCCTTCTACTGTTACCATAGAGACACTCCATCCCCATCAGCAAGTCGACTTTGGCTGCAGGGCTCATTGGCTTTCACAGAAGAGACACTGGTAAGCAAGTGTCTTCCTGGCGCGACTTCGGAACCAATGTAGCGAGGAAGGCATCTACCTAGCTTTGACAGGGTTTCCTTGGTAGCCGGTGTCCCGGCGATGGCGTTGCGTCGCCCCGTTTTGTCACTGTGAGTTGACGTTCGAGACAGTGTGAAATCCAGCTGGGAGAAATCCACCCCTGTAATTGAAATGAGTTCACCTGGGAGACAGTTGCTCTGCAGAGCCTGCTGGCGGTCGGCGAGCGCAGGCTGGTAGTATGTAGGTTAGTAGAAATGACAGAATTCCACAGCAGGTATTATTTTGTCGGTGACACTGTTATTAGAAGTTGAGAGACTGAACCACCATGAGCAAACACACTCCAGATGCACTGCCTTATTAAAGGTGAATAATAAGCACACTCTGCCCTGTCCCACTGATAAATCCCGTTGAAATGAATAAAATATCAGTTGTGCTCCACATTTAGAACCCCATCCTTTTAAGTGAGCAAAAAAGAGCAACTGTGTCATTGTTTTGTAGCTAAGCTAGTTCATATCTAATGAATCCATCAAATATAAAAAGAAACCTACTTGTTTCACAAAGAGCTTTGACTTTAAGACTCAACTGTAGCATCATTTGAATGAAAAAGATGACTACCATCTGTGGGCCATGTAGACAAAAAGCCTCATAGCTTTAGCTAAATGTTTTGCGTCTCGTTTGGAGACGCCACATAAAGCTACCTGTGGTTATACCATGGTCCGGTTGAATATTTGATTTTGATTGGCTGCAGGGAGTGGATGAAAAAGGGATGTACCACAGAAAAGTGATGCACATCTAAAACAAAACAAAACATTTTTAGGTCATTGTGCTGACCTAAATGCCAATTGGAAACCATAGCAAGTGAACTGAGCTGAACTGATGTTTTGTTCAACTTATCATGATGTTAAAACGTAAAACTTTTCTTTGCCGCTGCCACAGTTCAGTGTGGTGTGGGCTCTGTGGCGTTACCATGACAGCAAGTGGCACCAAATATCAAATAGTTCACTTTTTGTGAAAAAGCAATTTAAATCTAAGAAATATTAAGATTAAAGTACTAACAATTAAATTAATACTTAATTTCTTTTGTAAGTGAACATGGTATAATCAGGATAATGCTCATCGAAGTGTGCATTATCAGAAATTGACAGATTCATGGAAGCAACCATCCTCTGCCTTGTGTGGGACGGTTCAGGTTTCAGTATCGTCCGCTAATTTCTGATAATGCACACTTCGTCGGGCATTATCCCTTATGTAATCTCTAGACACGTCCAGTAAAAAACAAGTCAGTTTTTTAAAAACATCTTCTTAAAAGCTTTGAACAAAGCAATAGTTTATGCTTCTTTGATTTTCTAGTCCATCCATATTGTACTTTTCATCAGTTTCAACCAGTTTGAATTTTGAGGTTTAACATTCAGAGTGTAATCTTTACAGCGACATCAAACTTTTGTGGAATGACTACAACTTCATCATTATTATAGGTTCTATATGGGCAAAAGTCTTTGTCACTATAGCATGTATATAGTCATCCTAAATTTCCAAACTTATTAGATTTAAGGAAAAGTCTCTAGTAGTGATCCTTTGGAGCTTGTACTCTAAAACAACAAAATCTTGAACGTAGAAATCAGTTTTCTGTCATAGAGACTTGAAATGTCTGTCCTTCCATCCATTCATTTTCCACTATTCTCGGGCTGAGCAGCCTTAAGAAAGCTTAGACCTCCCTCTTCCCATCAGCCTCCTGTTCCACTTCTTCCAGGGCGACGTTAAGGTGTTCCCAGGCTAGCCATAATATATCATTCATCCTGAGGTTGCATGCTTATTAATCAGTAGTCAATAATTACAAGGAATCACCATAGAAACACTGTGTCTGTGAGAGTTGGAGGAGAGAAGAGGTTCCAAAACTTTGAAGATCCCTGACAAAGAAATGTCAACAGGGTAAAAACAGAATCCATATTCCGAGACCTGACAAAAAAATCTGCAATTTTTCTGGCTCATGTCTTGTTGCCGTGGCGGAGTCAAGGTGACAAATTGCTGTCTTGTATTAGCTCTGTATTTGTTCAGGTTCACACAAAAACAATAACTACATGTATACAAAATTAATCTGGAACACCAAATATGGAGAGTAATGGGTCTTGTAATGTTTTTTTTTCCTCCAGTTTGAACAAACAGGTTCATTTAAGTCACTAAGGATTTGTTTTTGATTGAATTTATGATAAAATGACTAACAGCTGGTCAATACTAGCTGTGTTTTGTGTCTGTGTCTCTTTAGTTTTCATCAAAACACCTGCAAGGAATGTACTTTTCATATGAAAAGTTTGTATCCTTAACTACATGGTGAGATAAAGCAAATAGTTTTGAAGACGAATAATTGAAAATACCACATACTAGCTATAGTTAATACACTCATTTTACATGTCAGAGGTGAACGTTTTACATTTGAAAAAAAAAAAGTCTTTGGCTGATGCTCTCCTAAAGAAAACTTCAGGGATGTTGCATTACTCTTAACAGAACCTCGTCAAAATAAAATGCACTCTCATAAAACCCAGCTCCTCTTGTCTCTGCGGGATCCTCTGACCCCAAATCCACCTGGTTTGTCTTTGTCTTTCTCTGTGGATCACACAGCAGCTCCCATGCCATTGATTTTGCTTACATCAATGTTATTAAAGCCTTGATGTTTGCAACCTTGAACTGATTTTTCTGTATTTTATGTCATCTTTGGTCTTTTTTATACCATGCAAACATGTAGAAGCAAAAATCCACCATTGCACTACAATTAACTTGCTTCTGGTTTGTTCTAATGAAGTCAACGATGCACAGAGACAACCATCAACACTGTGTGATCATACTAAGGAATAGTATAAAGACGCACTTCTGTTTTTTAATTTTTTTACATGTTCTCATGGCATTTATCTCCTAATGGAAGACATATTTAAAGAAAAGTAAAGTTAGAATATAATTTATGAGTATTTCTTTATTCTAGTTGTAAATCAGGTGCAGACAAAAATACTGGAAAAAATACCTAAATTCCTCTCGCTGTCCTTGTTGAGAACATATTTATAGAATATATTGAGTTTTATGCATCAAAAAGACTTACTTTGGTAACTGTCGCTCTCTCGGGCGAATAAACTGGACAGCAGTTTTCTGCAACTGATGACTTTATTCTTCACAACTCTGTATTTTAACTGGGCTGGGGACCTGCACATGGAGACCCATACTTGGGCCCCCTTGTGGCTACATAGGTAGGAAGTAGTGTGAAGGGTCTTGCCTGGGGACCCACACTGGATTCATCTCTTCCCAGGGGGTGCGATGAGCTTAACCTACTGGATTAAGCTCATTGTGCCCCTTGGGAGACAAACTCTGGTTTCCCATGAGCCTCTCCTGCATGCAACCAAATAAGCCATCCAGCCACTATTTGTCTAGATTCAATTTTTGTCCTTTTTGGCTGTCCTGAGACTTCTGCTACAGTTGTTGACTCCAAAACCTTTAAAAAAAAAACTTTTAGCTGGTCAAACATTCCATAATAGGCATTTTTTTAGTCTTTGTACCTGAAATGTACTTCTATTTAGGAATGATTGGTGTAAATGGGTGTTTGCATGAAAAGACGACAGTCAACCTAATGAGTGCACTTTATTGTGGATTGTAATATTGTGTTTACATTGGATCTAGCTACATTGATGTAATGGAGTCACGAAAACATGTTGGTTTTATTTCTAAAAGGTAAATTAAATAAAATAAATTTCTCTTGTTTGGAAAATGTACACTTAATCTGTTGTCACATGTCAGGGGAAATGGGGGAAATTCCAAAAGCTTTCTATTTGTGGATCTCTGAAAATGTCACATTGATGATATCTGACAGTGAGTGAGTACTGACACTTTATTCCAAAAAACTGGGGACACTCCAGGCAGATTACTTCAACAATGACAGCCTGGTTGAATGATGACAGACTGTTCTTTGGCTCAACGTAACTCGTACCACGTTTCTCTGGCACACTGCAGGCTGGAAAGCCGAGTGCATTCTGCTCACTCCGAGCAGTTGGCCCGGAGAACTGAGTGGTTTCACTCGTACCGGCCAATATGTTTCATTTGCTGGATCCATTTGTTGTTCGCCCTGTAATTGAAAACAGGCATCCTTCAACTGTGCCATCCAAAAACAAGTGAAAAAAGGAATTCACATCAGTCATATAGGCTGCTTTTAAGGAGGTCAGAAACAGCTACAAATATACAGATATATATAAAAAAAATGTAAACAATTATACTTATTATATCAAGTATTTTAGTATTTAATGACATTTCTCTTAAACCTTAAACAATTTAATTACATTTTCTCTTCAAAAATGCAAATTTTCCTTCCATTTTTTTTACATCCTGTAGTATTGACCCTATTATTTACTAAAGAATTGGTTAGTTTTATTCATATAATAAAAAAGCATTACAGTATCAGCATTTGCTTTCCTCCGTACTACGTCGGCACAGCCTGTCTTCCCACAGATTCAAGAAGCTAATTGTCCTCTGTTACCATTCGTTAATTGCAGTGACTAATGATTCTTCCGCTGTGTGGAATAGTCAGAGCGAAGTCCCAGCCCATATGGTCTGTTTGCTGATTTATTTTTTATTTTTTGCAGAGATGTGCAGACATGAGCTGTCATGTGTTGAAAAGAGTCTGAGGACGGTTTGACTGTCTTCTAAAAGGAGTTCTCCATCAATCAAAGCCTGTCTGTCGTGTCGCTGTCATTTCGCTCTTTTTGTGCTTCGTCTCTTTGGCGATGCTGAACTTTGTTTCAGATGGTAAAGCATTTGCCTGTTTGAACCTCTGACTTGCAATATGTCAAAGTGTCCTTGGGCAAGACACCAAAGCCCCCCCTTTCATCACTGCCCATGATCCACCCATCTGTGTGTGACTGTAAAGACTATCTGTGAGATCTATCTTTTGACAAAATTTAGAATCCTCCTAAAATTAAACCCATGCGCATCAATTTTTGCCCCCTCTTGACCCACACTCACTGGATCAATTGCAGCTACACGCCCCTCAATCTCTCCATCTTCCACCGTGGTCAAAGATGCACATGGCAAGTTTCATGAAAAATACTCTTTTTTAAAAATGGTTTTCTTTTTGCTTTATCTCCATAGCAACCATTTTATTTTTTGGTTGCCTGGCGGTGACAAACAGGTCTATGTAATTTTTAAAAGAATTGGTGAAAGTAATCTTTTGGATTTCCTTAGCAACTGAGGTTTATTGTTAACCACACTCACATTCCTAATATGTTCATTTCGAGTGCCATAGCGTTTTTTTTTAGCTTGAACCAGGGATTAGTTTTAAATTTTCACAATTTTTCAGTAAAAACTGTGCAGGCAACAGGGAAACAACACTTTTGAGAGTTTGCCATGCTAATGCCGTTCAAAGTCTGCAAACTTTATTTCCAACATTTTTTCCCTTGTAACTTCTCAATGATGTGTTATGGGGCAATAGATTGAAATCCTTTGAAGTTTCAATTTTTAGAAGACACTAAAGGTGATATATATATTTTTTTGGGCTGGGGGATTGAAGACGGCAGGCTCTTCTCAAAGCCAAAGGTCAATGAAGCTTTGGTTCTAGTTGTAGAAATATACTGCTGGTAATATGTGTGTAAAATTTTGTGAAAATCTTTCCAACAATAGTTTTCTTTTCCCGAATTGTGGGAAAATATGAAAATCGCCAAATTTCACACTGCGACAAAATGGCTGCTAAGCTCTGGGTCCTGGGGCCATCTCATATTAATTTCCTTTGTATTCCTTTGTATCTTATTTCTTTTGAAAGTTTTGCCTGCTGTGATGACTTTTTTTTTTATTAAATCTTTTTTTGGGGGGTCAGTATGTCTATGTCTAAAATTCATTTTCACGGGGTACAAGATGTGTGCAGGTTTTGGTGAGTTGTTGAGTATGTGGTGGCGTTGACGTTTTTGCTTTAAGGCACAGTATGAAACATAAATTGCAAAGACAATATTGTCCTTGCAGTCCAGGACTTCTGCTGGACAGAATAAGTCTTAAGTGCTTTTTCGAATCAATACTCCTTCAGATTTATTTCTGAACGTAGGGAAGCACAGCTTTGTTGATATCAAGAAAAAGAGGCCCTCATAAAAGCTGCAAATATTCATGCATTTAGGATGCACTGTTAGATAAAAGCAGGAATCCTTTGTCATTTCAAAAAGAAAATTGATGCCAGGGTTTGCTTGCAGCTAAAACTTTCTCCAAATCCACATTAAGGTATTTTATAATCGTTGACGTGCAGCAGAGGCCCCTCTGATGCCCAAGCCTCAGCTTTGTCATAGATGACAACATTTTCTCTTGGAAGGAAGCTTTACTGAATCCATCTTGTCCTACAGACTGCAGGTTTGCACACAAAGCCGCTCCATAAAACCCCCTCAATCCACCAGGAGGTTTAACAAGGCATGACTTCTCTTTTCATCATGCACTTTGTTTATTGCTACTCCAGATACACTAATGAGGAATTAATTATTCTTTTTGATTTTTTTTTCATTCCAATCAGCTAAGTTTGTAGATTTTGTCATTAAAGCTAAATTAAGAAAGAAGTGGCATTATTTAGAACCCAACTACATTTAAGTGTGCAGCATTTGCCATTTTGCTGAGGGCCACCAACAGTTTCACTAACTCCTTGTGTGATTAAAAATCTGCATCAAATAGAAGCTTTAATGCAAAATTAAGAGATATTCAAATATTTATTCTGTTCCAGTGCAGTTTTGGGAGGGGGCAGGTGTTAATAATGAGTTGCTGGTATTTATAGACATCCACCTTTCCATTGTGATTAAAGGACTAAGTCGTAATAAAAGATGAGCTGCTGCACATTCTATATAATGAAGGTCTTTGTCTGACATTTACAAAAAAAAAAAAAGCCACAAAAAGGGCATTGCCCTAACAAATAATATTCAAACCTGTTATATTGTTTTTATGTAACTGCTAAGGGTGGCTGTGACCTGAGATCTAATTGATTTGATGCAAAAAAATACTTTTATTTTGTAAGGAAAAGAGTTTTCCTATTTATCTTCTTGCAGAACATTTTATCCTATATATTTTTTAGCTCTTTGCCTTTGGAGAATGGTTACTCTCATTCGATTCAGTTACACCCGGAATGCTCCCTAAAGCCAAAATAGGAATTCACTTTAAAGCAAGTGGTCCTGACAATGACCTACTCAGTCTCACTGAATTGCTTAGCAACACAGTGCCAATCTTTAGAGGGTCTCTGGCACACTTTAAAAAAAAAAAGTTAATCCAAGAATAGCTGTCTCTGTAAATGCCTGGAGGAAATTTGAAAATTTGTTACAAATGAAAGAATCTTAAAATGAATTCTAAAATTCACAGACAGCCAATGAAGGGTAGCCAGAATGGGGGGTGACGTGATCCCTCTTATGCGCTCCGACCAGAACCAGAGCAGCAGCGTTCTGGACCAGTTGGAGACGTGAGAGGAATGACTGGCTAACTCCAACATAAAGAGAGTTACAGTAATGCAGTCGAGATGTAATGAAAGCATGGATTACTGTCTCAGAATGATGTTTCAGTAAAAATGGGTTCACTTTTACCAACTGCCTCAAATGAAAGAAGCTGGATTTTACCACTGAGCTAATTTGACAGTCAAGTTTAAAATCACTGCCTGTTTTAAAACCCAGTTCGACACAGATTGTTTTAAATGTGGAGTCAAGGGACCTAACTCCACTGAGGAGGGGTCACAGGAGCTGCTTGGACCAAACACCATCACTTCCATTTTTATGTCATTAAAACTTAAAAAGCTTAGAGCCATCCAGTCTTTGATGCCTTGTAAACAAGACAGTAGTGATTTAACGGAGCAACCTCTCTTTAGTGGTAAATAAATCTGATTATCGTCAGTGTACCAGTGAAAGGAAACTCAGTGTTTTCTCCAGAAAAAGGAAGGAGGTACAAAGAGAATAAAAGTGGTTTCCAAAATATAGCCCTGTGGAACCCCAAACAACAGTGAAGCAGGTAAAGAATGGGATCCGGACATGCTCACACATACAGTCTTGTCAGACAAATAGGATGAAAGCCAGTGGAGTGCAGTAATGCAAACCCCAACCAAAACTTCCAACCTGGTCCACAGTGTCAAATCCTGTGGACAAGCCCAGCAAAAGAAGGACAACATAGTTCCTATGGCCAGTTGCAAAATATCATTAAAAACCCTCACCAGCACAGATTCTGTGTTGTGTAAGGTTTTAAAACCGGACTGGAACCACTCCGGGACATTATTTCTATCGAGGAAGGAGTTCAACTGTAGGTAAACCACCTTCTCCACATATTGTGAGAGAAAGGGCAACCTAGAGATGAGCCTAAAGCTGGCTAAGTCAGAGTTGTTGAAGTTTGGTCTTTTAATCAGGAGTTTAACAACAGCATGTTTGACGCTTGCAGGTACCCGTAAACAGACTGGTGTTAATAATGATTGACTGCCCTATGCTGGAGAAAAATTGTTTAAAAAAGCTAGGGGTGACGGCATCCAGAGAAGAGCCTCGTGGCTTTACGTGGTTGACTTCTAGAAAAGACAGAGTCACAGGTTCAAATGTCTCTAGAGTACAGCTTGAAGACGGACAGACTCAGATGGATCAAAGCCTGGTGCTTAAAATTAATTTCTGATAATTTTTTATTTAAATTGTTTCAAATTGTTTCTTCAAACATAACAAATGTCTTTGACAAAAAGCGTATTTGTGATGTAGACATTTGGAGGTCCAAAAGCTCTCTGCTCTGCACCTTTTCAATCCATCCTCTTGCAGACAAATCGATCCATGTACATCTTCGTTTTCTTTGTCTGAGCTGGTATCTGGCTCAAAACTGAATGGCTGGATAGCTCCAATATTGGTCGGCAGTTTTTTTGCACTGGTAGTGTTAGGTTGTGGGAGTGAGGAGTAAGCTAACAATGCCCACAATTCAAAGGCGAATTTCTGTTTTGCAATTTTGGCTAAAAACAGAATCATCATAATTTAAAAAACCACTAGGAACACTTTTGATATAGATAAAAAAAAATAACCGAAGTGGGTCTTTAATGGATACTCTGGTTTTTCACTTTTAAAAATACTCCAGATTTAAATATAATTGGGAATTGTTCAACTTTAAGGGACCTTACCCATACTGTACATAGTCTGATGTTTGACTTCTAAATTGATCAAACCGTTAGGCAATAATTCTGAATTTAAATAGTTAATAAAAATGTATTTTGAGTGGACCAAACTGGGTTAAAAGATAACATCAGAGCTACATTACCTTGATGTTTCCATTTTGCCTTTGCTTTCAGTGAAGCATCATGACGACCCTGCTGGACCTAAAGAGTAGTGTGATGAGGCAGGTCCAGAGAAGCCAGTCCCTGAGGAGCCGGCGGGAGCCGCCCCCTCCCACTGTGGGCAGCCCCCTCACACAGAGTCCTGAGCCGTTACCTCGCAGGTGAGTCACTGCTGCATCTTCAGACACACTCACTCACATGGCTTCATGGTCTGAGAAGAGATGAAGCGGTCTGTCCTGATGCTCGGTTCAGTCTCCTTTATCATGCTGGGACCAAAGTGTGTTTGTGAGCACTGCACATTTTTCTGATTTGATCTGAACAAAATCCATGTTGGACTGAGCAAAAACACTCACAACTCAGGTTTGCCTAAATCCTGTCTGTTAGGATAAGTATTTTTTCAGGTTATAAGCCATTTTATTGGAAATTAAAGTGCAGTCAGTCGTGGCAGCTTAAACGATGGCAGCTTCTCCTTGAAAACAAAGCCAGACAAGCGTTGAGGTGATAACGTGCATCTTTTAATTATTTGCTTTTCTATGTCATCCCGCTGAAGCTGCAGGTCATAAACTGTTGTCAGCAGATGGTTTCAGATGTGTCTGGATTGTAGCAGGGCTGCGTCTCGCTGCGAGGCGAGGGCAGCTCGAAAGCCGCCTGGTCCCAAAGGACCTCTCAGCCACGTCATTACATGCACAGGCAGGATCTTAAAGGAGAGCAAACGTGGCTTCCTTGTATCTCAGCTTCACAGCACATTGTTATGGTGCCCAAATGCCTGCTGGTTTTATCTGACTGGGGAAGGCGCCTTTGAGCATCACAAGGCAAGGAGTCATTTATGTGAGTCATGCGGTTTTTAACTGATCTTTGATGGGAACATTAGGACAATCCTATGGAATCTTATACGGAAGCTGATCTATGAACTCTGAATAGTTGAAAATTCTTACTTTTTTTCTTTTAAAAATACAAAAATGATAAAGTTTGCAAGTTTTCAACTAGAAGCTTGAATAAAAACTAGTTATTTTCAAGTCAAAACTCATTTCAAGATGTACCAATCTTTAAAGTAATTAAATTTTTGAAAGGTTGTGATAACATTTTATTTTACGAGCTTTTGTTCTTACGAAAGAGTTTCTACACTAAATATAACTAAAGTTGAAAACCTAAACCTTATGCTTTGCATACACATGTCACCACACAAGATTTTGAGTCTGTTTTTAAGCTCTACGTACAAAACGCGCGGCAGTTGAACACTTGCTGAACGTGAAACAAGCCGACCAGTTGGACTCAGATTTGGTGGTGGCGTTTGTGAAGCGTCCTTTTCAAAGCAAGGAAGACTGCCGACCGCTTAAAAATCATTCATGAAGGAGAAAATAATAACTACGGTTTGAGGCCCACATTTAGTGGGTTCTTGAACATGCCACACATGCTTGGTTTGTACAAAGTTTTGAAGTTTTCCATAAAGGTTTTTTAATCTGTAATCCCTATTATCCTCCAATCCAATATCCACACTCAATGGTTTTCCCAGTTTTCCCAAAGTTCACTAATGTGCTGCTCCTGCTGACATTACTTATTTAATCTTTATTATTGAAAATTCCTAATATCCAGTTTTGGGACTTAGGACATGATCTTATTATTCATTTTTGGAATGTTTTATTTACTTTATAAACCCATGTTTGTTTGAAGCGATCTTATTATTCATTTTTGGAATGTTTTATTTACTTTATAAACCCATGTTTGTTTGAAGCAATGTTTTTTTTTACTTGTTGGAGAGTTAGTTTTCTTTGTTTCGTACCAAAAAAAGTGGGGTTTTATTTGTCACTCTTGTTTAAAGCTTCTTCTTCTGAAGCCAAAAGTCATCTTATGAACCTGAGGTTTCTATAGCAACCTAAACACAGCCTGCTGTCATGAAGTGAACTTATACTTGTAATAACAACCGTCTCTATTTTTACCATAGAGGAAGGTGTCGGATGCTGTTTTTCAGTGGTAAACTTGGGTGGGCTCATGCTTTTAAGTCATTTATGTCTTTTCGTCTCATGTGCAATTTTCCCACAACGCAGTTTTGTTTCTATGCAGATCAAATGTGCTCTTGGTTATAGACTTGATTCGAGCTGACAGTATCTCACCTTCCACTCGTTTTCCAGGCCGGCTCCCCGGTGCTGCAGCCTTCCTGCTGCGCCTCAGCCGGAGCGCTCATCATTAGAGGCAGGCTGTTGATCTTTGTTATCCAGTCAGACTGCGGCTGACCCGCCTGCATTCCGGCTTTAATTGAGAATTTGCAAATGAGGTCGGGTGGATTTGGGCTTCTCCGTCTGCAGCTGTTGACCCGGCGTTACAATTGCCTGTCAGAGCCGAGTAGACATCCGGAGCATCGCAGGCGAACCGCCACCTTCAGTGGAGCAAATTATGGCTCTATACCTCTGAGTGTATACACAGCAAAACCCCACAGGGATTTATATTAGGATTTATATTCCTGCTTACTATTGTTTGCTCATTTCACTCTTCCCTCTGATCTCTCTCAGCAGCAATGGACTTGATATTTCACACCTGACTGGACTGTGTTTCGCATCTCCGTGTCCTTAAAGGCTCCATCTCCTCTATATTGAGTGATTTTTTTATTCTTCAAAATGCAGAATACCTCAAGCTCTTTAAATGAATCCCAGCTCTCACCTTTTCATTTATTTATCACTCGGATGACTCAATGATTTCTCAGATTCCTCGCCTCTACACTGTTTATTTATTTATGTATAATTAGAATGGGCAATAATACTTTTTTTGTTGGAAATGGCGGTCTCATGATGCAGTCAAAGAAAAACAATAAAATGTTCTGTTTTAGGATGCAAAACTTTTGGCCTTTTGAATATCTTCAAATCAGATGTCATAAAGAAAAATGAGCAAACATTTATGGTCGGTTTTACTTTTTTTAAGCATCTTTAACAGCTAAAAATGGAAAGAATTTTCCAATGCTTGACCTAATCTCAATAAGTGAACTTCAGCTAATCTTGCTCAGATGTCGAGTCCAAGAGAAGATCTTCAAATGTCTTGATATCACTCTTTTTAATTACTTTTTTTCTTTAGAGTGATACTTGAAAAGCCCTTGACATAGTCATTGTCGATATCAATTGTTTTTTCCCAGATTAGACAGACAGAGACGATACAGACGTCTGGGGGTTTTTGGTCACAAGTGCCAGTGAGGTGAATTTTTCTCATTCTGTGGTGACAAAATGCTCCTTAAAACACCATGAGGGCTCAATAACATGCATTTACTGTCTCTGCAGTGCCTTAAATGTAACAAAGCAACATTTATTCAGACCAGAAAGAGACACTTTAAAGAAAAGTTCATGACAATTGCTTCAAAGTTCAGCTCCCTGTATGCCTCTTCAGGTGGATTCCTTTTTCGAATGTCTCCTTTCACGGCCATTTACCATATTGATTTGTTGTAGTGCAGCCTCTGCAAAAGCGAAGATCCAAATCTCAGTGACCATCAGCTTGCTGATTACCTGTCTGACCAAAGTCCTTCGTCCTTAATGATCTACTTTTGCCGTGCAATCAGGTCTAAGAAGTCTTTTGATGGTTCCCAGCCTCCTGCATTGTGGAGTAATGGAGCTGTTTCATAGGTGGATGGTTCAGTTTTCACTGTGTGAGGTCAAATCAGCTGTGAGATCTTGAAGAAGGCGCAAGCTTTCATCTCTCATCAGATATGTCAGACTTAATGTTTTTAAAAGACTCAAAAACTAGGATTTTCGTAAAAGTTATGTGTGCTAAACATTGGATATTGAAGCCAAATTAATCTGAATCGCCTTATAATTGAGGCTTTTGTGATCCAAAGTGAAGCCTTTCCACCTGTAATGTTACGTTGCTTAATCAAACATGTAATCACTGAAAACGAACAGTCTTTTGTGTTACTGGGGGTGGGGGGATTATCCTTGTCATGGAGATCTTTGTTCATGATACAAGCTGGAGCCTTATAGTATTGGCTGACAGCCATAATAAATCAGATTAAAAAAATCATTCTGTTTCATTGGAATGCAAACAGACGTCAAGTTCTTTGTCATGCCGGAGATGACACTGATGTCGACAGCATTAATTATTATCTATGCTCTGCCATATAATGCTGAAAATTGCAGGGGGGGGGCTGCTGCTGTCACCTTTAGATGCTCAATTAGTCTGTGATTAAAATGGAGAGAAGAATAAAAAGAGGTGCAGCAAGCTTTTGTTTTTATTTATGCTTTCCTACTGATTTACTCCATGCAGGAAATCGTGATTGAAGCATTTGGATGAATTCTGAAAAAAAATTAGAATAAAATGAGTTAGGAAAAAAAAAAGAGAGATCTGTTTCCTAGCAACATCAAATCATTTTGTTATTCTGCTGCTGTGCTTCTGAGTGTGTGTGTGTATGTAGAGACAGAGAAAAGAAGAGCTGAAAGAGATATGTTTATTCTGTTTGTCTATGTTTGGGAAAATGAAACCTAAAGAGTCAGCCCGCTCTTTGCATCAATCAATCTTTGCATTGATTGCATTGATTGACGGAGCTCAGAAGGATCCGATGTGCAAGGAAGTGGGATGTTCCTGGATATGAGGATGCAAAGTTGATAGGAGACAGATTAGGTTTTTAGTTTTAATTTGAGATTTAAAGTGAGTTTTAGACAAAATGAGCAAAACATAGAGCAATATGGAACAATATCGGAACTATCCAGCTGTACAGTTTTGAGCCGGATACCAGTTTGGACGAGAAAAACAAAGACATACATGGATCTTTTTGTCTACAAGTAGAATGTCGTAGAACAGGGAGCTTTGTGCCCCACCAAGCATATGTTCTACGTCACAAATACGCTCTTTTTCAAACTGCCTCTTTTTATCTGTTCCCGATTCACAGGGATTTGAATAAAAAAGTGCTCAGAAATGTAACTTTAATTGTAATATTCTGAATATATGTCCTCTATGCTAGAAAAATGCCACAAGAACATTTTAAAAACACAATTTTCATTGGAGTGGGTCTTTAACACTAAAAACATGTTTTTGTAGAACATCATACATCATTTGTGACAAGGTTTCACCCAATTAGGATGAAAACGTCCAATTCTAGTTTTACTGGGCTCAACACCAGGGACACTGAGCCAGCTCCCCTCCACATGGCTGCCATAACACTCCACCTCGACCCCCACCCCCAAACCCTGGTTAGAGTCGGTGGGATGCCGGGATGGGCCGCTAACAATGCCTGCTACGATGCATGACGCCAAGAAAAGAGTGGGCTGGGTCTCTGTGGAGAGCTCTTCTGGATAATGTGATGCTGCTGGCTGACAGATTAGGAGGATCAAGGAGGGTGGGACCGACACGGCAACCAATCCCGGCGGTTCTGCTACAGCTCACATCAGGGCGCGCTCATTTCCATACAGGCCAGGAGGAAGGCCTCCCCCACTGGGAGATCCAGGAGGAGGCAGGGGTTGGGGTGTAGTTGCTTTTTCGGAGGGGGATTCCCAAGGTGTTCAGCCAGCAACTCTGCCCCCGAATATGCCGGAGTCACCATGACAACCCAGGCTAGTGGGAGACCAGGGATTCACTTGCACCTGGAGGACACAGAGATTTGCATTTTGCACACAGCCCTACTTGTCAAAGCGAAATCACATGATGAATCATGCAGAGTGTAAAAATTTAGAAATGGTTGAGTGTAGGACCAAGTCAGTTTGATAAATAATCAAACCCTTCAGGCGGCACGGTCGAGCAGTTCAGAAGCTGATCACATGTTCAATGTTGAGGTTGTCACTGATAATCATAAACTTTTTACAAAGAAATTACTTTTTTTAATCACTTCTTTCACTTTTCAGACTATTCATCAGTCTCCTCCTTCTTGTTGGCAGGATTTCAGGGGAAAGCTTGGAGTTCTTTGGGCGTATGAACGCTATCCTGCAGAAACAGGAGAACATGATGAGGGCCGCCAAGGTGGAGGTAACCCACATCCGATTCCCACTGATCCATCTGCTGCACACCTCAAACATGTACAGCTTGTGTCACGAGCGGACCTCAGCTGTCTCCCGGCCCGCCACCGCAGCCACTATGACGTCTGTGGACAGAAGGAGCGTGTTAAACGGGGAGCTCAGAGGACTGGAAGCTCAGCTGTGACAGGCTGCTGTCCATGAATATGCTCAGGCTCCAATGCCAGAAGCAGCAACGTTTTGCTGAAAGTCATAACTTCACACTCAAACTGTCGCTTGTCAGCTTCAAAAACTGTTGATCCTGATCAACAGATCTGCACATAATCCCATTCATCACAAGCAAATGAAGAAAAACAGGCTTAAAAACTCAAATAGCCAGTTTGTATTTATTTATATCAATATTTTCTTTAAAATCTACAATGTTCATTTCCCTCATTTATCCCAAGTTTCAGTCGACTACACCTCAGAGGAACAGTATTTTCATTCATGTTCCCAGTTAACAAATAAAAAAACGTCCTTTTTAAAAAGAACACTTCCATTGTTAAACATTTTATGATGATATAAAAATAATCATCCAAAAGTTTGGTGAAGTGCATGATACAAGTGTGTTTAAAAAAGTTTAAAAAATCAATAAAAAATGGGACATCACACATCTTGTTCCCATGGTATAAAGTTATTTCATTAAAATATGAACGATCTCTCCACATCCCCTTTTCTTCTGTTAGTTTTGAAAGTTTCTGTAAAACACGATCATCTACACACACCTTTTTAATGTTTTTTTTTTTTTTTTTTTTTTTTTTTTGCTAGTAAACGTGTTGCTTGTTATTTTTGTGAACCTTTGCTTCACTTGTTTGTGGTGTTTTCTTTCTTGTGAGTGTGTCAGACTCCTTCCTATTCTGCATCTTCCTGCATGCACTTTGCATAAATCTCACCTGTCGCTGTGATTGGCTCGTTGAAATGTTTTGCCACACTTTTGTATTTGCATTCAGATATTTAAGGGTTATTGTGCATGTTTTGCTCAATTTAGATCCCTCCAGAATATTTCTGTGGAGTTTGACGTGATCTCTTCCCATTCAAACACCACAGTTTTCCCTTCAGAAATCAATGCTGGATTTCTTTGTTTGTTAACGCTCATTCTTCTGTTAAATATACTCCTAGTGTGGTTTTAGATGTTAGAAAAGATGTTAAATATATAGTTGGATTTAAAGAAAAAAAAACTGTGGATTCATCCCAAACCATCACACTTCCACCCTCATGCTGTGCAGCAAGTATATACCTAGTGTGGTTTTAGTTGTTTGAAAATATGTTAAATATACAGCTAGACTACACTCACTGGCCACTTTATTTTAAGTACACCGGTTCATCTACTCTTTAGTGCAAATTTCTAATCAGCCAATCACAGGGCAGCAACTTAATGCATTTAGGCATGTAAACATAGTCAAGATGATCTGCTGCAGTTCAAACCGAGCATCAGAATGTGGAAAAAAGGTGATATAAGTGACATTGAAAGTGATTGTTAGTGCCAGACCGGCTGGTCTACGTATTTCAGAAACTGATTTCAGCTGATCTACTGGGATTTTCACCCACAACCATCTCTAGGGTTTAGAGAAAATGGTCTGACTAAGAGAAAATTTCCAGTGAGCGGCAGTTCAGTGGGTGAAAATGCCTTAGTGATGCCAGGGGTCAGAGAAGAATGGCCAGACTGGTTCTAGCTGATAAAAATGCAACAGTCTCTCATGTAACCACAACCAAGGTCTGCATAAGAGCATCTCTGAACGCACAACGAGGCTATAGATAGACTGCAGCAGCAGAAGGCCACACTGGGTGCCACTCCTGTCAGCTAAGAACAGGAAACTGAGGCTAAATTTCACCAAAACTGGTCAATAGAAGATTGGAAAAACATTGTCTGATCTGATGAGTCTCCATTTCTGCTGCGAGATTCGGGTGGTAGGGTCAGACTTTGGTATCAACACGATACCAACCACAATCAAGTCCCTACCTGAGTATTGTTGCTAACCATGTCCATCATCTTCTGATGGCTACTTCCAGCAGGATGAAGCTGGAATAATCTCAGACTGGTTTCTTAAAAATGACAATGAATTAATTTTATTCAAATGATCTCTACAGTAAACCCAATAGAGCACCTTTGGGATGTGGCTTTTGAATGTGCAGCCAACAAATCTGCAGCAACT
Organism: Adrianichthys oophorus; assembly: GCA_036245035.1. NCBI lineage: Eukaryota > Metazoa > Chordata > Actinopteri > Beloniformes > Adrianichthyidae > Adrianichthys > Adrianichthys oophorus. The sequence goes on along the minus strand of BSAI01000125.1, from coordinate 14,751,867 downwards.
GCGTGATCCTATCATGCCAAAATGACCAAAGGGACAACCTGTACTAGTAAGGTGTACCTAATGAAGTGGCCGATGAGTGTATAGCAGCGTTGTCAGGATCCAGACCTCAAGGGCCGGTGTCCTACATGTTTTTCAACCAACTTGCCGTAGAAGTTCTTTATTGGCCAAACACACCTGATCCAGATAATCAGCAGCAGATGAAACATGATTTCTGGAAAACCAGTATGAGGCTGGCCCTTGAGGTCTGAAGTTTGACACTCCTGGTGTACAGCAGCAGAGCTGTGGACTTATCCCAAACCATCACACTCCCACCCTTATGCTGTGCAACAAGTAAATGCATTTTTGTATTGGGATGAATAAAAAAAATACTGTCAGCCTTTGTGCAGTGTCAAACATACATTTGTGCAGAAGGGATCCATGTGGAAATATAAATGTCAGAAGGGAAATCATTTGTGCAATTTTTACCCATGGGTTCCTTGGTAATTGAACACAGCGGAGAATTGTTTGAAGGATTTGTAGCATAAATGTGTTCACTCTGATGACATTTGTACTTTATTTTGTTTCTCTTGTCTGGGTTGCCTGTTGTGTAATTGTGGCCATTTTTCTTTTTCCTTGAGCAGCATAATATATCGAAAAAGTTTCTTTTGCAGCCCTCACCGTTCAGCAAGTTCACGTTTTGTTCTGACTGAATGCTTTGTCTCCCCCACCTCCTAGTGTCAAAGAGGGGCCAGTACAGTGGCACCCCCTCAAGAGCATGTAGACCAGTCTTTTATCCCCGAAAGAATCAGCAGGACAGAGGTTTGTGTTTCTTTATTTCTCCTCATTCTTCTTCAGCTGTGATTACATTCTAAAAGCTCAGTTGCAGCCTTTATCCCTGCTCTCGATGTGCTGCAGAGCAAAAAGCATGAAGAAAACGAAAAAGCCTGCATTTACTTTATGAAAGGCGGTTATTAAGTTGAGTGTGTTTTTACATAGCTGGATCTGCTTTATGAGGAAGCTGTGTACACGGTGGTCAACAGGGTCGGCGTTCCTTCGCCCGAACACGTGAAGAGTGACGACGAGCTGTTTGCTTACCTGCTGAAGGTACCTGTCTGCCTTTTGATCTGCCTACCCTGCATGATTAAGGAACTCATCTGCCGAGCAGACTGTGCTGCTGCGTTAAATATCTGTCAGAGGCATCGGTGGCAGCCTTTCAGAAAGCATTATTTGTTGTGAGGAGGCTGTAAGAATCTGAGCAGATGTCCTTGGCTCAAAACTGATTAAACATCAAAGCCCACTCATACTGTGTACTGATATTCAGCTGTGACGGTGTCACACTGAAAACTGTAGCCTCTCCTGTTTTTTTTATCAGCTGATAGGTAACAAGCACCGAGACGGAACTAAGAGCTTGTAGAGACATTTCACTGACTATTTGAGTGGATTTTTGTTCACTTTAAGAGGTGATTCTAATGAAGGAACAGCTTTGATAAATACAATTATCCATTATCTTTTCAAGGTGTTTGATATGGGTGAAGAAGAACAAGAGATCATTCTTCAGAAAGTTCAAGAATCAAAGGTGAGGTGTTCCCGACCAGATTCAAATTAACATAAGGCCCCCCAAAAATGAAATTAAACTTAAATGAAAAGTGTCACAGAGTACATATTAGTAAATGCTTAGTAAATATTTAACAGAATGTAAAGAAACTGCAAAGCTTCCTTTGTAGGAAATGTAAAAAAAAAAATATATATATATATATATATATAATTTGCATTTTTATGAACGTTTGCTATTATATATATATATATATATATATATATATAATTTAATTTGATTTAACTTCATTATGTATATGCATTTTTTTTCTTTAATCAGTGTCATTTGCATTCATGTGTTGTTGATGTTGCTACAAACCTTTCCACTAAAACCTATTACGTACTTACCGATATATTGTTTAGAACTTTCATACAGTAAGCACCATTAAATAACTTTGTTTGGTTTCTTTTTAAATAAAAATTTTATAACAAAATTTGTATTTTTAAAAATGCAAATAATGCATGCCAGTGTTTTATTATAATTTTCTTTTTTTCATCAAAAACGTGTTTTTTATTTTGGTTTGAGCATATTATTTTCTTAGCCGGAGTGTAGAGGTTCCTGCAAAGATGATTTTTGTTTTGAACACAATAATTTCCATAAAGCCTCGTTTAATGAGATTTTGGTGTTTTTACTCAAAGCCCAGGAATTCTCCGATAATAACTATCCAGAACTGCGAGCTTTTGAAATGGTCACACACTGAGTTTTTCTTCATTACACAAGAAATTGATTCAGTTCGTTCTGACTTGTGGTGCATGCTGATGTGGTTTTAGAGGAGCTGCAGTGGCGTTGTGGTGGTCGCTGTGTACTGAAAGTATTTTTTTTTTCTTAAATGTTTTATTTTTATTATTTTTTACAGCGAGCCACTTTTTCCCTGAGAGTTTCTGTCATGAAAGCAAAGAATCTAATGGCCAAGGATGCAAACGGTGAGCAGAAAAAACAAGCCTTTCTGATGGAAAATGATAACATGCATGAGTAAATGTGTTTTGTGCAACCTGTTGCTGCAGAGTGAATTCTCATTCCTGCTGCAGAGCAGTTTGAGTGAAAAAGTTCATGCTTTGACAGGTTACAGTGACCCCTACTGCATGCTGGGAATCCTGGTGGGCCAAAGCCCCCGGGAAACGGAAGAGAAGAAGGAGAGAAAATTCAGCTTCAGGAAGAGGAGGGAAAAGCTGGAGAAACGCTCCAGTACCAAGGAGGCGCTGCCTGCCCGGTGCATCCGGGTGACCGAGGTCAAGCCGGAAACTCTTAACCCGGTGTGGGATCAGCACTTTGTGTTGTGAGTAAAAGACAAACTTTGATTTTTTTTCCCCTTTTTTTCACATTAGTGTCACAGAACAAGTTTACAGTTTCTTTGTTTCGCACTAACGCCTAAAGCTGTTAATAATCCGAGCAGAGCCATTCACAGACATTCTTCCCCCAAACACAACAGATTCATGAATGACTTCTGTTTTGTCATTTAGTGAGATAGACGATGTCAACAGTGACCTTTTGCATCTGGACATCTGGTAAGATTATGTTTTGCATCTTGACTATCACATATGATGCATGTTTTCTGACACAAAACTCTGATCCTTTTTTTTAAATTAATTTACAAAGTAATCAAACTGTCTTTTACTTTTTTATGTTTTTTTTTTTCCATTTTTTTTAAAGATGAATAATAACCTTCAAATCGCCAGGGGAAAAAAATAAGCAAAGTGAAACAAACACCCATTTGAAAATGTAATTTATTAAAATATAGGAATAAAATTACATACTTAAATCAATGATCCCTATTAAAAAATGCAAGAGCTTTATTTTTGTTTGGAAATTGTTTAGAACTGACCTAACAATTATACAGACCTCAGAAGAGTGTAATTGAAAGATCAACACAAAGGTGAATTGATGATTAAAGAAACACAAAGAAGCTCTCTGTGTGTGTGTGTGTGTGTGTGTGTGTGTGTGTGTGTGTGTGTGTGT